>QLNU02014802.1:49298620-49316615 GCA_006491805.2 Dysdera silvatica
TATATATGTATAAAATGAAAATTTAATCACACAATACACATTTCAACCAAGCTTCGCTGGTTCAGTTGTGCTTTGTGTGATTAAATTTTCGTTTTATATGCATATACACTGTTGTTTAAAAACTTCCTTTATTTAACTTTGCGTAGTTTTGACAGAATACACATTCACTAAAACTACTTATTAGCAAATGTATGTCCCTATTAGAACTGTTCCCTCCCACTCCATCTCTGTACACTTCTAATCATTTTTCTAAATACAAGTGATTTTACCATGTTTGGCGCAGTATAGCCCAGATGCTCTTGCGCCATAAAAAAGCCAAACAATCAATCAATTTTTCTAAATATAAAACTTTAACTCACATGGAACCCTACGATTGTATAGAGCATGGATTTTCAATTATTTTTGATGGACGTCAGTTTCAAAACCTATCAAATTATGGTATATATATATATATGAAACAATAGTATAGATATATATATATATGAAATATGTTTCACCGACGCGTCCAAAATATGTCTGCGGTCTGCTGCTTGGTAACGCCAGGTATCTCTCTCTCTCTCTCTATATATATATAGAGAGATAGAGATAGATTAAGGGCGGGGTGACCAGTGACGTCGCACTGGGAGCCAAGACAAAGAGGGGGAGGGTGCCGAAATGGCCCAATGACCCCAAAGTGTAAAAACGTTTTATAAAAATTTATCTTATTAAAACTTGAAAAATCGTTTTATAAAAATTTATCTTATTAAAACTTGAAGTGTTCAAAACTTTACTTAAGTTTTTAATAAACTCATTATCCCAAATTCTTGTACAATTATTCTTTACTACAATGCATTTAATTAAATTAGTGTGCACGAAAGTGAAAAAGCCTTTTCCAACACAATCACAACATGACATTGCAAGTAAGAAATTAGAAAAGTGAAGACATCAAAATGGGTAAACTTATTTGACTGTAAAGAGGCCATTCCAGATTATTGAAACTCATGTAAGGCTTTAATTTTTATATTAAAACAATTTAATTTTTGGCTCATCAGAAAAAGTATTTGTAGTTTAGTTACATGTTATTTGTTGTAAGGAAATTTAAACTGTTATCATGGGTTGCCGCCTTATAATAATAGGCTTATTTAGTACTTTTATAATAAGATTTAGTAGCATATTGAGGAGCCCCAGAAAAAAAAAAAAATTAATATTTAGCGGGGGTGGGAGGGGAGATAACACACATGCACAAATTTTGGGTTTAAACCGGGCCCCATATTTCCCAAATCTGTCTCTGGTATAGAGATAATATATTCTCTAACTGTGAGTAAAAATTTGCATTTGACTCTCCATCGTAAGAGAGATTCAAATTTTTTGATAAATTGCAGCTGTTGATACAGAATGATATTATCTGTCTGTATACCATACCATGTAAAGAAAACATGTTGCAGACCTAATTTAATTGCTCTTTCAGGCATTGGCCTTTTTAAGGACTGGAGTAGAGGGGGGTGAGCACTTAAAAATTTTGTTTGTTTCTTCATATTTTTTATTTAAATAATCAAGACTCAGCATTTTTAATATTTACTGATTCAAGCCAAATAAGGGGTCTAAGGTTCCTCGAATCAGGGTTGACAAGTTTTTGATGCATGGTGACACAAGGTGGAATCACAAGTGGGGAATCTTGAAGTAGAAAGGAGCAATTTAAAAACCAGTCGTTCATGATTTCTGTACTCATTTTACAAGATTTTGTGTATGTTTTGTAAACATTAGTGGCACGAAACATGTGTGACGTCAAACTTGAGGCTTAACGGATCTTGTTGATTCACGCAAACGTAACAATTAACCTTTCAATTTTCCATCCATTGATAAGTAAGGGCATATAAAAGTGTATGAGTGGGTCACAGATTACGCGGACGAAACTAAATTTTTTTCAGTTTTGTGAGATAATATTCTCTTATTTGGTATGAAATATGCAAAACCACTCTGATCAGCATTAAATATTTGGCTCTTTGAGTAATGTGCAAATGCATTACGTGATGTTAACACGAATTTAGTTGCTGTGTTTTCTACGGCTTCTTTATTTTAATTTTATCTGCTATATGTTTCGTAACTTTACGAGAATATATACTCATATTTTTATTCTGTATATAAAACTCTTTGAAATCATACAGTTCCTAATGTTTAAACCCTTTTCTTTATGATAAGCGCTTCTCGTTTAGTCTGCATTACGTATGAATACATACTTACACGGGGGCGGACTGGGTCCTCTCAAAGGGAACATACCATGGATTATTGAACGGCTTGAGCCTTATAGCACATGAGGGCGTAAGTCCTATCGCCCATGAAGGAGCATCGTCCTGGGGGCCCAGTCCGCCCCTGTACTTACACAGTGTGTTTGAATTTTTCTAACAGTGTGCATTGAATTAATTTATATTTCTTCCTATTTGTCCCAAATTCCGTAATATATTTTTTAAAATGACTTATTTCATAATCCACTGCTTTTCGACATCGTCTTTGATTCTGTTGAAGTTTCTTTCTTTTACAAGAATTGCAATAGCTCACAATGTTTCTCATTTCTTTCAAAGTACAATTTTCCCCGCAAAATTTATTGTCAGATGTATAATATAAACGGTTGTTATTAAAAGTGTGAATTACAGAACTGTTATTATCGTCAGAAATATAATCTATATTGCTGTTGCCATTTATGCTATCATCATTCTTAAAATCTAACGTTACTACTCATTCTCAAAAATTATTCTATTTACTATAATTTCTCCAAATGCAGGTAATGATCTCCCACTTTCATGTATTAAACAAATGATGATCGCAGATGGATATGTTCCGTATTTTTCAATAGCTAAGTTTAAAATACCGTCCAGATTAGTGATTACAGTCCACATAGTTACAATATTTACATTAACTATTATAACACTGCGTTACCCAGTAGTGCATTAATCAACACCAAATTGTTTTAACGAAATGTTTTAAAGCCGTGAATAATAGACGTAGCCAGGATTTGTATTATGGGCAGAACACCATTTTACTACAATTTACATTTTAATTCCACTTTTAGTTCAGTATTTTTATTTGCTTGATTTAGGGAGCAGCCCCCCCGATCAACATACACCCCTGTTTGGAATTAAAATTATATAGGAGACTAAAACTCAATAGGCCTTTATAATTTATTCTCATAAAAAAAGGTCATGCTCCCCCCCCTCTCACAACACAAAAAATGCCATAGTTACTCTTCGTTCATTGAAAGAAGTCTGATGGAACCGTTAGAAATAACCGGAGGTGACGTCACAAACGGCCTATTCTATTACAGTAGAGGAGGGCTCCAATTTCAGAACTTGATTTTTCCGCCGACAAACGTTCACCAAAAAACAGTTCTGAAATTGTAGTCCTCCTCTGTTGTAGTGAACTAACCCGTTTGTGACGTCACCTCCCGTTATTTCTAACTGTTCCATCCAACGTCTTTTCGTGAACGCCAACGGTGCCTGTAATCGTTCTTTTCTTTCTGAATATTAAATCAATCGATATAAATATTAATTTATGCCATAAGCTAGTATGTTAATGAATAAATCATAACTCTACTACGAAAATGGAAAAGTTATATGTTCCATCGTATAGTTCAATAAAAAATAATTACACATTGGTTCTTAGAAATTAGGAATGTTTAGAAGTAGTAGGTGTATCGATATTCTGATATAGGCGAACATCTATACGTTTTTCTGGGGAATAGGAATTATCAATACTTTTTTTTGGAATTAATTGATCTAAAATTTTGGAAACAATTGGACTTGGAATAATTATAATTAATATATAAATAATATATATATTATTTATATAATATAAAATGTATAAACGAGAAAACTGGTAAGCTTTTCTGGGGGGCCATGACCCCCCAGAAAAATTTCGTAGTTACGCCTATGTCTGAGGGTTCTCCTCCTCCTCACTAACACTTCCACTAATTTGTGTATGTACCGATTAATTCTTGAATAAAAAAATAATCGATTTTTGCTCTTATTTTTACATTGCTTTATGGCTTATACAATGTTACCAGAAGAAGTAAAATGGCTGGAGGCAATGCTTTTCAATAACTTACGTTCTGAGCTCCAGTCCATGAAAAAAAATTCAGTCGTTCACTCGTATTCCTACGGCGTATACAACATGCAAAGCCACAGGAAGAATAAAAATAACAAGCGATAACATCAACGGTGATAATCAGTAATTCAATTACTCTGGTATAATTTCAAGTTCTTCTCCACTTTTTTTTTTTTAAATGAACTTCATTTTAAACAGAAGATGCATATATAGTTAGCATAGAACAAGGAGCAATTTAATTAAATTTAAAAAGATTATATTTAATATAAATATAATCTTTTACAATGGTGGTCAACAATACTAACAACCCCAAAATTAATGGTACACATTTTATTGCAATATAGATATTTTATATTTATACTATAGACTATATTGTAGTCCATATTATCATCAATATGATGCAAATTCTGTCCGGGCGGCCAGGAGTAAAGACATTAGTCTGACCAGCTCCAGCTGCCCAGGCGGAGTATGGACATAAGATATAGATGTAATCGATTAAATTGACAAAAATATACAGGATTTTTTAATAAATATTGAATAGACTGATGAACATAAGTGACTATTGTGTCAAACATCGGCGAATAGGTTGAGATGAAGAGTTTCGAATCATTTTTTGAACAATGAGTATTAGCGTATTTGTTGAAGATTATGAGGAACATTATTCCAGATCACTGGACAGATACTATCTAATCTGCGTAAGCCCAAATTTGTTCTAGAACAAATAGGTAAATAATTAGTGTGAGAAGAAGTTTGATAATGATGGTTAGGTTAAGTTAAATTGATGGGATATGGTCCCATTAACATTTACTAATGCAGGAAACAAATTTTTTAACAAGCACGCTTTTTTAAAAATATAAAAAAGAACCAGGGATAATACAGATTTCGTTACCCAAAACTCACTCTATTCCCTTGAAAAACGCTGCAAATTCTGTTAGATCGCCGTTTCACATGAGAGTGTGATGTCACGTAAGTGTGTATGAAGCCCAAACAAGCTGTGAGCGAGCGTGCCATGTTTTTTTCAGACACAACCGATTTTTTTGCAAATCAGTATCCTTTCTGTATCAGTGAAAGCCTAGTGGGGAGGGGGGCTGCCACCAAAAAAACATCCGTAAAGCATGTAGCACTCTCCCGCCATAAAAAGCAATGGCAGCTAGTCACTGTGTGCTAATTGCCAGGTTTGGAATTCTTGGAAACACTGCGTTAGATCTAGGGATAACGAGCCACGTATTAGCACCCAAGAACCTCCCACCAAAACACACTACCTACCTTGCCCAAAAATTTCTCAGGTCAGTTTTAAGAGTATAGAAGAAGTTTCAGAGACGTTGGTTGAAGCTTGGCGGGTTGAGATTGTTTTGCAGTGTGTACCCCACCTCAATACATTTCTAAAAATTCCAGACTAATTCATCATGGCATCACATAAACAGAAAGTAGCGGAAAGCAGAAATGAAGTTGGCAGCATTGGCGACTGAACGGTGAGATTGTTATGCAGTGACGCCTAGAAATTCATTGTAACTACAGAACCAGGTAACCTTGTCAATTTCTTGGCAAAGAATCCATGTTTTACAGAAATCGCCAAATTGGCGTGTTTTGTAGTTGCACCATACACCAGTTTTCAAACACAACACATGTAGAAGTTCTCTTCAAAGTGTAAAGGTTCAAAAACATTTGGGGATTAATGCACATTAAAGTCTTGTCACCAAGCCAATCCGGGTGTGCCAAAACTGACGCTATACTCTAAAAACATAAGGAAGGATTTTTTTTTAAGCGTGCGCAAAATAGATGCATGTTGTGTGCAAAACGTTTGCGCAATTTTGTTATAGTTTTTTTTTCTGGTAATTTAGTTGTATATTTAATTAGTATCTTACCTGAATCAGTGAAAGGTTAGTAAAGGAAAAGAGCGTTTCCGTTAATGCACTGGTATATTTAATGAGTACCTCACATGAACCATAGTGAAGGTTAAGTGGAGGAGGAGGAGACCCTTTGTGGGAATGTAGTTGTATATTTAATTAGTATCTTACCTGAATCAGTGAAGGGTAAGTGGAGGAGGGGGGAGACCGTTTCCGGTAATTTTGTTGCATATTAAATTAGTATCTTTCCTTTCATTCATTATCCAAAGAAAAAAGGTGGGTAAAATGGCAAAAATGGTGGTTTAGGCAGCTGATAGAGACGCTATGACGATGTTACATTCCCAATGACTGAGAATTGGAAGGGGAGAGAGAAAAGATGCATTTATCTCAGAAAAGGTATGGAAGAAAGATTTAAATAGGTTGGCAAAGTATTGCAAGGAAAAATAGAGGTGAAATGGAAATTATGATGGTTTGGAGAGTTGAAAAAAAAAAAAGAACTTTTCGGAAAGCAAGTTGAGTATAACATATTTGTCGGTTTATTAGGCTACTTCGGATTTTATGGAAGTTGAGCTGGGCATAAGCAGTAATAGTACGTTGGTGGACTGGCGTAATTCCTGTAGAGAAGTGTGCTTGGATATGTGTGTGTTGGAGCAAGAGATGCTTGGTGGTAATAGAGTAACTGTGGAGGTGGATGAGAGTATGTTTGGTAAGCGTAAGTATAATCGAGGAAGGTGGGTGAAAGGTGAGTGGGTCTTCGGAGGGGTTGAATAAATGTCTTTTTGTAGTAGTACCGAACAGAAGTGTGGATGTTTTGATGAATGCGATAGCGGAAAAAGTTTTGCGGGGGGGCGACAGTAGTGTCAGACTGCTGGAAGTCGTACAACAACTGTCCGAGGAGGGTTTCGAACCCTTCGCAGTAAACTATAGTCTACACTTCAAAGACCCCAAAACAGGACAACATACCAACACAGTCGAAGGAACATGGAGTCACGTGAAGCAGGAGTTCCGCCGTCAGCATCGACGTCATACAGCGAAAGAAGATCTGTTCGACTCATACTTCGCAGAGTTTATGTGGCAACGCCAGCACAAAGAGAAACCAGAAAATTTATTCCCCTCATTCTTGAATGCAATAAAACCATCTTCCCGCCACATACGTCCGATGAAGAGCAATAAGTGTAAGCAATTTTTTTAAAACGCTGCTGAAGGGAGAGGGGAGGTGCAGGAAGGGGGGGGGGAAGAAGGCGGAGCTTGAGACATAATGTAAACAACATGGCAGCAAGTCAGGACACTGTTTTCAAGGATGATGGAAACACTTCTCGCTAGGGTATGTGTTCTGCACTATGGCCAAATACTGATTTGCAAAAAAATCCCCTTCCGTCCGAGAAAAACATGGTACGCTCGCTTGGCTTCATACACACCTACGTGACATCACACTCTCACATGCTACAGCAATCTAGCGGATTTTGCAGCATTTTCAAGGGAATAGAGTTAGTTTTGAGTAACAAACCCAGTGTTACCAGAGAGTTGATAGAGATTCTCAGGATTGGCGTAACACGCACAGCGACTGGAAATTGGTAGAGTGAAAGGAAGACGCATTAATCCAAGAAAAGGTATTAGAAGGAGAAAACAGGAAGCAAAGGTATAAGGAGAATTACAGGTGAAATGGAAAAAATGGCGGTTTAGGGAGTTGATAGAGACGCCACACACGCAATGACTGGAAATTGGAAGAGGAGAGAAAAGACGCATTAATCTAATTAAAGGTAATAGAAGAAGGAAAAAGTAGGCAGAAAAGATATTAAAAGGAAAAACAGAGGTGAAATGGAAATAATGGCGGTTTAGAGTGTTAATAGAGACGCTGAGGTATGACGTCACACACGCAATGACTGGAAATTCGAAGAGGGTAGAAAAGATGCATTAATAAAAAAAAGCGGTAACGAAGGTAAGCCCTAAGAATTACTAATTAAATAAAGAATGAACGTAAGAAGAGATCCCCCCCCCCCTCTCCTCCGATAAGCAAAAGCAACCCTCTGAAAGCCATTCCATCACGGCAAAACTCGAGCAGGAAGTTGGCGAGATTGGCGACAGAGGCAAGGCTTTAATGCAGTATGGCCAACATTTGTTTTATATTTCAAAGTGTTTAAAACGTTATGTAAATGAAATTGATACTTCAAAAACATTACAAAATGGAATTACAATTTATCAAACAATCAGCAATGATACATGATTTCCCCAACATTTACTTATTAAGAACGTTTAAACATACCTGAATTAGAAACCACGAAAAACAAGCAACCAAACAAACTGTTTTACAAACTCTGAACGGGTTGGTTTGGTTGGCCGTGAACTAACCGAATTTTATGAATCACCCAATCAGGAACTTACTCAGGATAGGGACCTACAGTTTTATGAGGAATTCGGGTGAATGTAAACTTTGATAGAAGTTTTTCTTTAAATTATATTTTAAAATAATTTTTAAATGCATATGTATGTATATATTTAATGGTTTTAATTCATGAATGAACTTTATATGCTGTCCTGAATCTTCGACTATGTTTTGTATTCCTTTTATTTATTGTCCATCAGTTTGGAAGATCACCAATAAAATATTTATTAGCCGGAGATCGAAGGAATCTGGGCTCCTTGGAGTTGTCGCCCATGACAGCCACTACAAATACTGCAGCCCTATCACGGGCATACAGATCCAATATTTGTGGCCACCTTTTCCAATGCACGATTGCACAACCAACAACAAAAGGAATAGCTCCTAAATCCCAGTGGGCAAACAGCTACATGAAACTTTTTTGGTGTCAAATGAAGGAAGGCGATTGCAAAACGATTTGCGTTGTTTTCCCCCGCAAAATCCAAGAAAATGGTCAACAAAAATTATGCGGGAAGAAAATCTAGAATTTTGGCGCGAAATAAATCTAAGAACTGAGATCTTGCTTATCGGCGGAGATCAGATTTTGCGAGAACCCTAAAGAACCCATTAAAAGGGGGAAAACGCAGCTATTGCAACAAGGAAGCAACAGATGAGTGTTTTAAAATCGAGATCCAAATTGTAATATTATTAATCAGTATGCATTAACCTTTTTGGAGATCTAGGGACTGTGAGAAAATCTTCATAAGCGGATCTGCGTATAGTAAGTAAATAGTTTATGTATGTAATCGTAAATACTTGTTGTGTGTGATGTTTACATTATTTACTCCGATCGGAGGTGTAAACATTGTGTAAGTAGAGATCAAAGGTATGGTCAGTGGTGAGGAATTACGTATCAGTTACAACGCGTTTTCTATGTGCTGGTGACTGTAATTTTACAAATTCAAGGAAGGTAATTGAAAGTGCACTATATATCGGGGGACGGGGACTCTGGATCCTAAAGGAATCTAAAGGATCCTAAATTTAAATTATTTACGAAAATTAAAAAAAAATATATGAGCTTGACAATCCGTTCGTTTTTAGCTCTTGAAAAATGGTTGAGCTCCCTGATCGGATAAACTGCTTAGAGGCCCATAAGTTCTCTGCCTGTTCCTGCTTTCTATGATTAGTGTACTAAACAATGTCTTAAAATTTTTGGCGTAGTATTGGTATTTGAATTTTTATAGTAAATTATCATTTTATGTGCTTTTATGGATTTATCTTCATTATTGGAACAAATCGCCGGAAGACTAAATATATGAAATACGGGATTTTAGGTAAAACTGCACAATAATCCCACCTTGCCAAGATTGTCGCCAAAACTTATGCTATGCTCGTAAAATTGGTTCGAGAATTTTCTGTGTGGTCCATCTGCACATTACTTCGATCATTGCTTGTCCATTGGAACATTTTCAAAATGAACATCCGCGATGTTGGAATAACATTTGCAGACGTTTTTATGACCCAGTAATTTTTCTGAATTAGTAAAAAACTAAACGGGGGGTGCTCCCATACCCCTGTCTGAAAAAAACCATCAGATAAGGAAGGCACCACAATGGGTTGTATGGGAAAAGCTTACAAGAGTATAAATGTGAATCAACAATAGCGGCATACAGAATGGAAGTTGGGACATCCAGAAAGGAAACCAGCATTTTTGGCGACAGCGTGGTGAGATTAATATGCAGTTACGTCAGGATTTTATTGTGTTTTTACGTCTACATGGGAGGTATTGGTGGATCTAAGCATTTTTAGGTGATTAGTCGCCAGTTGTAGTACCTCTGCTAATAATGGTTGATGCCTTTGTAATGGGTTATTTGGGTTTATTACTACATTTGGTGTTTTTGACAAATTAGCAATAGGTGGGCTAATAACTATATTTTATCTTTATGTTTTTAGTCTGTGTGGTATTGTGCTGTTTGGTAAAAATATACTGTCCATGCTAGCTTGCAGGATACAAAGTGTTTCCGAAAAGCTGAGAGCTTAGAGAAGAAATATGTAAGATGGTAACTTTTTGAACAAGTGCAGCAGTTCAAATATTTAGGAACTATTTGTAATGGAAGGCCACGATGTTAGTGTAGAGATTAAAACAAGTATGACAACAAGGAGTAGGTGCTACTTTTGCATTCAAGAAAGTATTGAGATCCAAGCAGGCTTCAAAATTTGGTGTTAGTCATATTTCTTATCTATAAATTTTATTTTAATGACCGAGTTTTTAGACCCAGTGGTTATTTTTGGCTCTTTACTTTTTTCAATGTTTATTGCTTATGTGATGCAAAGTCCGACTGCACACAGCCATTTATAAATTCATGGTAGAGCGGTGTAGCATAAGAGCATATAAAAGGCAATCAGAATTCCAAAAGTAATTTTTTTAAAATAAATGTTTACTTTCATAGTTTCTAAACCATCTCTGCTTTGTTTATTATTATAGTCTAAACTCGATTTAACGGTTTTCATGGGACCAGTGAAAATAATCATTAAATCGGGGGAACACATATATACTGGAACCAATGATGCACCCATGGGGGAATTGGGAAGAATATTTCTAAACAGGTACCACATGCTTTACAACAGACTTAAAAACAAAAAGTGTGGTTCATTCACTGTAATACAACTTATTCGATTAGTCATAAACCATTGAGGCTTTTTTTTACAGCCAGTCAGATGTCAAATCAATCAGTTGTCAATCGTCAATTACAGTCAGTCAAATGTTTTTGCTTTTTATTTTATAGCTAAATGTCTAATGAGGCAGAGAAGATAAATAGGACAAAATGGTCCTAGTTAAATAATATGGCCTTCAAAAGATGGTTTTTGTAATAAATCTTTGATTTACTCTATTTTTTAATTTTAAAACATTTTAATTATTGAAACAATTACTATAAAGCTTTACGATATATTAAATTATTGTAATAAACATATATTTTGTAATCTTTCATTTACTAAATAATACAATACTGTTTTCAGTACTTTTATTAGTTTCTGCCAGTTTCTCCCACTTCTTCTGGTTAAAACCGGTTTCTATCACTGGCACTACAAAAACCTGTTTTTGCTGGCAGAAAGCCAACCCTGTTTTAAACAGCTAGGGGTGGGGCGGGGCCTCGAACACCACTCTGCCCCCACATGGGCACCCATATATATACAGGGAAAGTCAGTTACAACGACCTCCAAGGGACCGTGCAAATTCGGTCGTTATAAACGATATCTTTTTAAAATCATGGTGTAGTAATACACTTTAGAGTTTATAAATCATTTTAATAGGAAAAAAAAAGTTTTGTTTAAAAAATAAATAAAAATATATTAATTATAATGAATTTAATTACCATATATGTATATATATATACATATATATAAAATCACACTAAATACATAGTGCTTTTTTTATTTTTTTAAATTAAAAAAATTATAGGAAATACTATATAAAGTATATAATATGGAATAAAATGTAATAAATAATATTTATTATATTATACCAATGACTTCCGAACAGTGCTGGTTTAAGAGTTTTATTAAAACTAGACTGAAAAAATAGACTAGGGCCCATAAAGAATGTGGCCCTCGTTATATTCAATCAATAAATCAAAATTTTTTCCCCAAGTTCATTACTTTCATTATTCAGGTTTACAGGTAATAACAATTTTCCGGATATTTGTAAATAAATAAGATTAAAATAACGCTTAAATTTTAATAACACAGATGCGATTCCAGCGTTGTCTCGAACCCACTTGGTTCCAATGTATAACTATCAAGTCGTGTTGTTATATCTAACACTGATTTCCCTACTTCAAATCTACGTAGACTACAAAATTGCCATCGTTATATACGATGTCGTTATAACCGATATATTTAGTATGGAGTAGAATAGCAAACCAAACTTCTTGTAAAAATTCCGTCGTTATATGCAGATGGTCGTTACAACCGGCATCGTTATAAACGATTTTCACTGTATATACTTGTAAACGACAGTATAAATCTTTAAACATTTAAAAGTCTTACATATGATTGATTGAACATTTGAAAGGCTTACATATAGTTAATTGAAACTCACTAATACGATGGCTACTGCATTGTCATCATATTAGTGCTTTTTAATTAAATTTTTATATCGAGCACTTAGGATACTCTTACTAGTGACATGGTTATTTAATTTAGTTTTTCATAATTTCCTTTCTGATGAATTAATTATGTATTTACAGGAGAATTGAAACACACCATGTTCTCTGTCCGCATTGTAACTGCTGATCATTATCAAAGCATTCCGGTGAGGGACTTCGATGTCTGCTATTCCGATTTCAGAGGCTGTGAAATTTACAAAGTGCCTGTAATAAGAGTGTTTGGTTTGACGCCTGCAGGTTGGTAACCTTTAAGCTTTCCAATGAGAATTTTTAAGAAATGGTATCTGGTTTAGTTTTTATTATACGTTCAAATCCAACGAAATGCTGATGAAGGATTATGGACATGGTGGTGGAAATTTTATATAAACCATTGCATAATGTGAAGTCATTATGACATTGACAGAGTGCATAGAGACAGCTCTTATTAACGGCCCTGCAGTGATAATGTCTTCATCTAAAACACCGTTAATTAATCTGACTCCTAACCAAGCCTGTAGCCAAGACAAAGGGAAATGGGGGGCAAGGCAAAGAGCATATGTCGCAGAGGACACCACAGGGCTCACGAGTACAAAATAATTGCTAGGAGTGGTAGGGAATTTCAACATTATGTCACTATAAACCCAAATAAACTTGATGCTCCTCTGATGGCTTTATTTTTTAGTCTACTGCAATTACAAAAACTGTAATATAAAAAAAAATATATATATATGTCCCACAGCCGTCCTCTGCTAAGAATACAGGCACTCGACCGATTACCACTGAAAAGTGTCATCGGTAATGGTCACTCCTTAGGAGGGTGACATAACGAGTACCGTCTTAGCCACTGCTTCCTGGATTTAGAGGGTAAATTTGGAGGGCAGTGTTTATAATCAAATGGCTTCAAGGGGGACATGTGCCCCCAGACCCCCCCCCATTGGTACCACTTTTGCAGGTCAGTTGATAAAAATTAATTGACAAGTTGTATTTTTTATAAACAATAAAGGAAGTTAAAACTCATCAATCATCGTTCAAAATCAAATTGTCAATTTGTGGAAAAATTCTGTTACTTTCCGTTGAATCATCAATCATAATTACAGTAAAAATCGCCTCATATTTTTAAATGGCCAAATCCAACATGAATTTTAAAGTATTAATAATATTTTTCATTGTTTGTTGAATATGCATATGCCACAAGCAAATTCAACATCTGCGATAATTGATTTTTGATTCCATTACTATATTGACTGCAGAAATGGCTCGTGGCGGCCGCCAAGGTTGTGGTTAAGCCAAAAAAGAAGGTAAGATTGTTTTAAACAGCTTTAAATTAATTAAAATAAATTTGAAAAAACAAAGTGGCGCTCTTTTAGGTGCAGCCATCGACTCAAATTTTCACCTTAGTGTCCGCTCCCGGCCACTGACTAACTGTAGGTTATATACGTATATAGCCATTGGCTGCACACACTCAGTTACGTAATTAACGTTTGGCACCAAATGTCGAAATTGTGAAAATTAATAAAAAATCAGAATTTAATTTTTCTGGAAAACTGATTGCAGATTATTTACTTAGACACCTTTATCTATCAATTGATATGAATTTGAAATCAAAATGTGAGCAACACTTCCCTAGGGTTCCTCGTGAATACTGAAAATCTTGGAATGAAACCTATATGTTCCTATTATATTTTTGTTTTAATTTATGCCAGAAACCTAGCCCCATGCTAAATCGAATCAACAAAGTTGGATATGATTTGGAATCTGCTATCACCATACTCAGTTTACTTCTTTTTGTCAAACTAACCAATTTTTATTTTCGTATAATAAATGTGCTTTTAAGCATGTTTATTATGCGAAAATTAAGGTTGCTATTATTATTATATTAAAATTATTATTAAATTAAAATTATTATATATTATATTAAAATTTAGGTCACTTAGCGACCTAAATTTTATGGAATTTCTACTTTAAAGAATCAACCAATTGTTCATTTTTTTAAGGTGAGTTTTGTTTTTAATGTAATGTATTGAATAGCAAGTCATTCACATGTAAATACCGCACATTTTGGTGTGCAGATACATTAATATAGCTGCTTTCAACAAAGTGGTATTTAATGTATTACTGTAGTGGCTATGTGGTATACAAAAACCAAAATTGTCGAGAGCCACTGCTGAACAGAGAATTCTGAATCTTGTATTATGTACGCTTTATTTTCTCCTATAGGTCAAAAAGTCTGTTTACATATCCATGGCGTGTTCCCATACATGTACATTTTGTGTGACGAGAACATGCCAAAACATGAATCTGATCACCAATTCAGGAAATATGCTCAGGAATTAGCCTTTAGCATCGATAAGGCTCTCAATGTTGCATTAAGAAGCAGTGGGTCATTCAAACATCATGTGTATAAAATCGTTTCTACATCGGGCATGTAAGTATTGTACTTGATATAAATTTTTACATTGTAGGCAAATCCGTCTTTGTGCTTTTGTCATATTTGTGTACAATTTTCTTCTAAATCCATGTAATTTTTCACAAGGTGTGTGCATAAAACCGGTACATTGATTTAATGGCTTCACTAAATTTGCATGTCATCCTTTAATAGATTTTACTAATGTAGGAAGGGGGGGAGGTTCAGGCCCCTCCATTAGATATTAAGACACATACTTGTTAATGCCACATCACAACATGATCTTCTTTAGAGGTACTTGAAATCCCCCATAATTTTTAAATTGTTATGCCACTACTAGATTTGTATTTTTAGTTAGATCCATATATTGTCTTCATTAAACTTGTAAGGTTTTTCCCCCTCTAGATTCATGTAGTGATGTGTAAGGTTTGTTTAAAGCCATTGTGGTAGGGAAATGCAATAACATTGCATATTGCCTTCACTAGATTTTTGTACCATTTTCCCCATATTAACACAGGGCTTTCATTATATCTGCATATTATTTTACTATAGAGAAGAGGGGGAGCTTCATTTCTAGAAATTTGTGTATTACTTTCTCCTAAATTCATGAAATGCTTTGGAAAGTGTGCATAAAGAAATAGGTTGGTGTAATAGATTTTCTTGGTATGTATCAGGGTTGGTAAGTTTCTGCCAAGGCAGTTAAAACCGCTGGTTATAACCAGTTACAACCGGCGTGGCAATAACCAGCAGAAACCCAGAAAATAATTATTTTGTGCATTAAAAACTTACCAAAATACCCCAAATGGCAAAAGGGAGTGTATTTTAAAGTAAAATAGGTTTAGTTATGATATTTATAGTATTTACTCAAAGATTACGTCGAAACAAATTAACTAGCATTTAAGTTCAGGCTGATCTTTCCAATGAAGTAATCTATAGCAAAAGATTAGTTTTGCTTCCATTTCCTAATTCAAACAATTTCTTAATTTATTAGGAATAGACCAATAGCTTAAGAAAAATATTCTTCCAAGCCCACCAGTATTGCAGGCAATATCGTCGGTGCATAAACAAACAGGTACAAAATCTTCATTTATAGTTTTCTTTAAACTATATCACCACATAGAAGTCTGGACATTTTCTAAGATTTTATTGGAGTAGTATGTTTCAGGAAAAGGAGCTCATTTTGCTCAAGAAGCTATAATGTGAAGTACAAATTTGGGTTAATGACATTAAGGAATTTCATAGTGTTTTCTTCCTGCTCATGTGACAATTTAGATCACATGTACTTTGGATGAAGTATATAAACTGGCATATATGATGTTGAGTTATTGCCTGATTAAGTTTACTTTTTACCCTTTTTTGATTCATTTCTATGAGATTATCATCATCCATTAGAGTTAATTTCACATGCAGCTGCAATAGAAAAATTATCTTTTCGAATCCCAAATGGGGAAAGAGCTATCGGTTTTAAGAGTTGCAACCATTCTTTTTACATCTTTATTAATTATCTGATTTTCACGACTTGAAAAGTTCCTTTATATATCATCTATATTATTTTTCATGATCTGCAAGTAACATTGATGATTCCTTTAGGAAATTG
Organism: Dysdera silvatica; assembly: GCA_006491805.2. NCBI lineage: Eukaryota > Metazoa > Arthropoda > Arachnida > Araneae > Dysderidae > Dysdera > Dysdera silvatica. Next base: position 49,315,050 of record QLNU02014802.1, read on the forward strand.
ATTGACTTTAGGAATAATTCCAAGAAATCTACGTGGTTCTTCCACCTTATATTGCAGGTTATTTGTGACAACAGTGTTTATGTATTCCTTTAGCCAAGCACCCTGTCTGTAATGATTTCCGGAATATTTTTAAACCGGTAGCACATGCTTTACAATAGACTTAAAAAAAATATATATGGTTCATTGGCTGTAATACAGCCAATCCCATTGGTCATAAACCACAAAGCTTTTTTTTCTACAGCCAGTCTGTTAATGTTTATGCTTTTTATTTTCTAGTCAAATTCTAGTGAGGTAGAGAAGACAAAATAGGCTTAATTAAGTAGCATGGCCTGCAAAAGATGGTTTTTGTGTGTATGTATGGGTGTGTAACAAACTTTTGATTTTCCCTGAATATTTTTTAATCATTTTAAGATAATTTAATTATTGAAACAATTACTATAAAGCTTTGTAGTATACTAAATTTTTGCAATAAAAACATATATTTGTCATCTTTCATGTACCGAATGATACAATTATGTTTTAAGCACCTTTATTAGTTTCTGTCAGTTTCTCCCACATTCTGCCAGTTAAAATCGGTTATAACCAGTTTCTGCCGGAAGAAAGACAACTCTGATTTATATACTATCTGCACTGGATTTGCATAGTACAGGTTTCTGTAGTGCTTTCACTCAGCCCATTTAATATTTTTGTTAGTCAGCTTTTAAGGGGTGTGACACCATGTTTCATATTATCAAAGGCTGTGTAATAAAAATCATTTGTTCCTAGTAACTGTAGCATATAGTTTCACCTAAATGTAGTATAAAAATGCAACTTTTTAGATAAACTTTTAATATTGACAACTTTTTTTACTAAGAATAAACAGTTATTTCAACACTGGCGTATGATTTAAAAATATGACGCTTCGGGAGCCAACTGCTCCGTTTGTCAAGTGAAGGCAGAATGAAATGTTTATGAAAGTCCTAAGCTTATATACCCGCATGTTGGGAATCCCCATCTGTTGCAGGACAGTTTGGGCTGGGGAACCCCTGGTTTCTTACTAAGGTTAACTAGTAAAATTTGTTTTTTTCTCCCCCGCACACACATACACAAAATGTATTACCGTTTTGCCAATTGGCAGAATTTAGTGATTAAAGCGAAATTCGATTCCAATTTGGCTTTGAATTTCTTTTTCAAATTTTTCACTTTGATAACATTTTCAACATCCCTTTATCTTAATTTAATCGGATGTTTTCATGCTTTATGTTGGTTTTTTTTATGGAATATCGTGCATCACATAACATATGCAGAAAGTGAATAAAGGGGTGAGGGCTACAGTGTTATGACTCCATATATTTATATGCACATATACAAAATTTGCAACAGAAATTCTGACAACAGAAATTCTGAACTGGATTCCAAGAGACCACCGAAGACCTAGAAAACGTCCTCAAACTAGATGGGTGGATGAAATAAGAAAAGAGGTTGGGGTGACGTGGAAACGAATGGCCCAGGATAGACTTGTGTGGAAAGCATTTGGAGAGACCTTCATCCAGCAGTGGATAGATAATGGTTGAATATGATGATGAT
>QLNU02014802.1:49316715-49345978 GCA_006491805.2 Dysdera silvatica
TATTCTTTGTTTCCCCCACAACAACAACGATGATGTAGGAGACTTTAACTTGCCTGCAAATACAAACTACAGAATCGAAAGACAAAGAGATATGACCATATGATCATATTGTTTACATTACAATATCCGATACTTCCCACCAGAAGCGTATTATGTATCTGATAACGACATGTGGAAATTTCCATTAGTTGTTGATGTTAACTTTCTGACTTTGAGAAAAGCCGGAATGGAAACGTTTTGCAGGTGTCGTTAATGATAAACCAAAGGATGGTGGATGTTGGCAATGGGCTTTTTGCAATATGAGCTGCATTTGATACCTGTCACAGTTGCCGTGCGGTTTAGGGCTCCTATTTATTTTAGTAACACCGCTCTTTCATTACAATTTTATATTTGTGATTGTGTTTTCCTTTTTTTTTTTACCAACCAGATCAAATCAGAAGTTCCTAGAATCCATACTAAAATTATTGCGGATTCAAAAAGTGTCTCGAATCCACGAAGTCGGAGACTATGGTAGCAATAATGTCGAGTTGTATCTTATTAATTTGAATAATTATATGAAAAATAGCCGTTACATACGAAACGCTAAGAGTATGATATACTTTCTTTTTTACAAATATTCCTTTCTTTGTAAAGGTGGGAAAGGGCGGCAATTTTATAAATCCGCCACTGCATGTTGAAAATTTGTCACATTCGTTTATCATTTCAGTTTTTTATCGATTCCAATCTCTTTGGAATGAACTTTTTGAATGTCAGCACACTGAAATTCCGAGTTACAGCTGATGACTATTTTTCCACGGAGGATTCTCCAACATTGCTACCACCAAGTAACCTCAACTCCCCTATCCATTTCAATAGTTCGAATAAAATTTGGTCCGTCGATGAAATAAACAGGTAAAAACATTTTAATGTCCATTCTCGTAACCTTTCGTTCTCTTGTGTGTCCTACTGTGATAATGTGTTTGCCTGCTACGTGAAACCCCAAACTCCCTGGGAGGGTGACCTAACGAGTCTTGCCATATAGCACAGTACTTTGGTTGCGGGATTGAGGTTTTGATTCTTCATTAAATTGTGGGTCCAGCTTGCCAATTCTGGCCTGCATGGCAAGCTTGGAGCCTTATCCTTTCTCTTTCATATTACATATATATATATGATGACCAGTGGCGTAGCAGTTCAACAATCGTCGTGGGGGAGACTCGAGTGGCTTTAAAGGTGATCATGTGATTCAGCATTAAAGAAAATAACATGTTTTGATATTTGACTGGGGAGGGGGGTTGAGCCCCCTTTTCCTATGCCACTGGTTATGGCATAGAGCCCTCCATCCTGTAATGCAGTGTTTCTCAAACATCCATTACTTGCGGGCCACTTTAAACATTTCTTCATTTATCACAGACCACCGAGGGGAGGCGAGGGGGGATTTCCTCAGGAGAAAATTAAAAAATATATTGTCTGAAACTAAAGTTTCCAAATCTAATTAATAGGCCCTGCAGTGTGGTAACGCGTTCTCCTATTGCGCGGCTAATCCGGGTTCGACTCCCAGCAGTGCAAAAAGAACGCTTACTCAGAGATCTCATAAAGATCGCACTGCTCACTGTAGTCCGGGGTTTGGTTCCCCAGGCCTTAAGAGGTTCGGATTCCTCGGAAAACAGTAGGTCCCGGCGCAGCATGACCACTGTAGTCTTTGAGCCGTAAAACCAAAAAACAAACAAACAAATAATTAATAATATTAGGCTCTACTGATCGTTGTAAACTAAATAATCCAATTTTTTACATCATTATTTAAAAATCAAAAGAATCTGGTATCAGGTTTTCACAGTCCTATATAGATTTGTTAAATTAAACACCTGTGAGATTGTCAATTTTAAAAATTTGATTGTCCGAATTTATTTTTTACTCCTTGCAAACAGGCAATTTTTGGAGTTGTAATACTGAATATATTATTATTTTTTCTTCTGACATTTGCTAAAGATCTTGCAAACCGGATGGTAGACCACCATGGAATGTCCTTTGCAAAAACACTTATGCAATGGATTGATAGTAGTTGATGATATGTACATAAAAAGCTGATATAATAATTTACATATATCACAAAAAAAAATTCAGTAACAATGAACAGCCAAAATCCTGAATTGGCTCCTATAGATGGAAAATGAGTTGTGTAAAATTAACAAGTATGCAAGGTGCATGAAGAGATCTTCGTCGTGCAGTCTATATATACACAATTTTGCATATGATGATGATATATATATATATATATATATCCATCTCCCGCCCAACATGACAAAATTTATGTAGGTGCGGTAGCGAAGAGTATTAAATGAGTTTTTTTAAAACTATTTTTGTATTTCAAGTTTTCCTCTGTCTGGTTAATAATACAAAAGATTGGAAATTGCTGTGGATTGACACATTTGATAGTTTGTTATTCACTTTTTCAGACCACCTATGTGCAGCAAAATAAAAAAATTGACTTGCTGTGAATTGGAGGCAGACTGCACAGTTAACAGTATTTTAAATCGACTGGATTCACAGCAGTGTAAGTAAGCTGATTTATTTGGCATTAAACTTTGAAACTGGAATTTTCTTGAATAACTTTTTTTTTTTCAAATATGACCATTTTAACATGACTGGGAGTTACCCCGGGAAAATGTAATCAAATAAGTTGCAGAAGATTTCTCTTCAGTGACTCGATGGTTACAAATACTGCCTTTGAGCTCATTGGATTGGGCCCGTTCTCGTGTCAGCATAGCTATGTGTGAACGTGTTACAGTTTGGAAGTCGCTTTTCTTTTTCTTTGTGCCAAATGACCATTGTTTCCCTTGTGCCATAAAAATGCAATCGACCAACAAAGTCACATTAAGATGTCAATTATATCCCACATAAATGGTCAAGCTGTTTTGGGACATGAAAAATAAAGCGCCAGTTTCGAAGTGATTGAATATCTATAGAAATTGTAAAATGTAACTCTTTTGGAGGAACAAAGTGGATTCTCTGACATTGGTTGTACGTTTAAACTTATGGTTTGAAATATCGCATTTCAGCCATTCACGGAAATAATCCAGGGATATTGGCAATTTGGGAAGAGGAGCGGAAAAGGAGGCGAGAAAAGCTAGAATCATCTCAAATCACTCCTGCATCTTCGCAAGGTAACGAAGATTTATATATTCCCATATTTTTAATTTAACAGTTGTATACATTTTTTAATTGTAACATAAATATATTACGATATGTGTAATTTTATTTGTAAACCAAAGTGGCTTATGATTTAACAACCTGCAAATGTTTAGATGCATACAGGGTGTTTGTAGTAGAAAGAACAGATCATTATGTTTAGTTTCATTTTTAAGAAGTGTGAGATGTTTGTTACATGGTGGGCATGATCTTGCGCCGTAAATGCACAAATAAAATGTTCCTTGTGATCTCGTTCTGAAGCTTTTTAGATACATCGTCTTTTAATACTGTAGACACTACATTTCAACCTTAAGATGACAGGAAAAGAATTAAATTTTCATTTATTTTTTTCTCTTACTTCAAATGGTACATCTTAAATTAATTTTAATCTGTTAGAAAATTTATTTAATTACCTTTCTGGTGGTGATAAACACTCTTTTTATGCCCAGTAGAATGTAAGATATGAGGAGTTGAGAGTCTTCGAAAGCTCCAAATTATAAAGTATCTCCGAACTGAAAAGTCCTTTAGGCAAACGGGTATTTTGAAAGATTCAATTCATGCTATCTTACATTCCTTAACATAGAAAGCCCATTTTGGATCTGCCAAGAAGGTAGTTAAATAAGATTTTCCCCAAAAGTGTCAAAAAAAATTATTGAAGTATTATTTAAAGTAAAGAGAGACAAAAAATATTTTATATTTTTTACGCATTTTCCGAAAGTTGAAACCTAACATCCATGGCATCAAAAGATAGAGTCTTCAGAAAGTTATAAAGTAGAAACATCGTGATCTTTTTAAGTTTCCTAAAAGCCACAATATAGGTGGTCCATACTTTCTTAGAGACACTGTATATCAATTTTATCCTGAAAGAACGATTTTCTAAAAAAAAAAAAAAATACTTTAAACAATGTGTATTACTAATACTCTCTTACTTATGGGTCAAAGACATAGAGTCTAATGGAAAGAGTAGTATAGAAACCTAATGCAAATGTTAAAGAAGCATCCTACTTGAAATAATTAGGGGAGACCGAAAAAGAAATGCTTTGGCGAGACAGCAAACAAGGTGCAGAGGATATCATTGTTAAAGTAAACAACTTGAAATTGCAGTGGGCTGGGCATATCACAAGAAGGACTGACCAGCACTGAAGAATTTAAATTATTAATTGGATTCCAGGAGACCATCATAGACCTAAGAAACATACTCAGAATAAATTGATCGATGGAATAAAATAGGGTTCCCACACGTCTAGAAAACTTGAAATTGACAGGGAATTTGAAATAATTTCTAAAAGACAGGGAAAAACAATATTTTTTTGCCAGACGTGGAAAAGTCTGAGGAAAATCTTTTTAACTTCTCTTATGAATGGCTAAATTTTAGGCCTTGTGGTGGCGCATTGTGGTAACGTGTTCGCCTAGTGCACCATTAACTTGGATTCAACCCCCCAACGGTGTAAAGAACGCTTACTCAGAGATATCATAAAGGTCACACTGCTCACTGTAGTCTGATGTTTAGTTCAAGAGGCCTTAAGAGGTTCAGAATCTTCGGGAAACAGTAGGTCCCAGTGCAGCATTACCACTGTAGTCCTTGAGCCATAAAACCACAAACAAACAAATGAATGGCTAAATTTCACGTGAACCTATTTTCTCAAAAAAAAAAAAAAAAAAAAAAAAGTCCAATTCAAAGTTTTGTTTGCGGTAAGTCAGAGAATTTTGTTAGGATAGTTGGAGAATTTTTTTCTTCGAGGTGAGTTGGGGATCCTGATAAAAGAAGAAATTGACATAGTACGAAAACAAATTGTTCAAAATAGACTCATGTGGTGGTCACCTAAATTGACCATCTAACAGTGGATATGGTCAGTGACATAGAAAGGGGTTAGGTTTCCCTATTCTGATAGCAAGATATTGTTCTGTTTAATGCTATACATTACAGTATTTAATAAATTAATTAATTAATAGCATACATAAATTTAATTAATAGCATACATAAATTTAATTAATAGTATACATTGTTCTGTTTAATGCATAACATGATCTGTTAACCTTTAGCTTACAGAACTAGAAAACAGAAATTTGTCATTCCGTATGGGGACGTATAGCTTCTTCCCCCCCCCCCATACAAATCAACCTAAGTGGCAACTGAAATCGTCGCTATATGGGGTCAGGACGGAGGTGTAGCTGTGCTTAAGTACAAATAAACAACACCAAATAATTTTAGTAGGCATGTATTGTATGTTAGCGAAAGATACGAAACCTACTCATAATATAATAGCAAGTTGTTAAATTTTGTACAAAGCAGTGAAGAGAAATAGAGGGGAAAAGGTCCTGTTTGTGCAATAGGCCTTTATTTTGTTCCACTTTTTGTTACCATCCGCGATCAAGCCATTTGTGCTATGAACTGACCAGATCTCTGGGGTAGGGCTTATCCCAGCCCCGTTCTTTTGGGAGGTAAATCTGCTGGGATATACGTCGTTCCACCTGTAAGCTAAAGGTTAAAATGGTGCTTGAGCACCCCCTCCAAACAATTTTTCAAGTTCTACACATCTGATAATAGTTGAATAGGATGGTGATGTATATATGTATGTTATTAGTTGATTGTAGGTTTTGATATGATTTATGGCACTTGTTATAGATGCGTTTTTGATAATTTTTCATTAATGATTCCTCTAATTTGATAATAAGAATGTTGAGTCATTATTTTGTAATTATATCTTACAATTATGGTAATAGTTTAGTAATTATTAATTATATTTGTACATTTTTTTGTTTCTAATGCTCGTTACAAGTAAATAGTGTGACATTATATATATAATATTTTTGTTTTGTCCTTTTTTAAGAACTTTAATTAATTTTTAAAAATTATTGTTATTATTTTAAATTAGAAAGGCCGGATGTTGTGGAAAGTGAAAGCGAATTGTTTTACAAAGAGAGGTTGAAGAAGTTGCTGCACAAGACAGATGATTCGTACGTTAAATATACGAGCTCTTTAATTTTAATGATCTTGTTAATTAATTTAAAGTTCTGTAGTACCATAGGAAAAGCGTATTCATCTATTATGTTAACCTGTGTTTGATTCCAGTGGTACTGCAGAACGTGTGTTGTCTGCCTACTGTTGTTACGGGGTTTGGTTCCCTGGGTTGTAAGAGGTTCAGCTTCCTTGGGAAACAGAGGCCCTGGCTCATCATAATCTTAGCTGCTCATGCACTACAAAACACAAACAGGCCCTATGGTGGCACAGTGTGGTAACGTGTTCGCCTAGTGTGCCGTTAAACCAGGTTTGACTCCCAACAGTATAAAGAACACTTACTCAGATCTCATAAATATTGCACTGCTCACTGTAGTCTGGGGTTTGGTTCTCTAGGCCTTAAGAGGTTGTCGGTACTCAGAAAATTTTAGGTACGGGGTTTGGATTCCTCGCAAAACAGTAGATCCCGGTGCAGCATGACCATTGTAGACCTTGAGCCGTAAAACCATGAATAAACAAACAGCAGTACATTTGCCTAGCATGTTATTAATCCTAGTTCGATTTCTAATGATGTCATAGATTGTGTGCATTCCACTGTAGTCTAGGGTTCGATTTCCTTGATGCACAGAGGTTTAGAGTCCCCAGAAAACTGTAGGTCCTGGCACAGCATGACCTTTGCTGACTTGGGGCCTTGCGGTTGCACAGTGTGGTAACCATTCGCCTAATGCACCTTTAATCCGAGTTCAACTCCCAACGGTGAAAAGAACACTTACTCAGAGATCTCATATAGATTGTACTGCTCACTGTAGTCTGGGGTTTGGTTCCCTAAGCCTTAAGAGGTTTGGATTCCTTAGAAAATTGTAGGTCCAGAGATTTTTTGATTCTTAATAAAACAGTAGGTTCCGGCCCAGCACGACCACTCTAGTCCTTGAGCCATTAAACCACAAACAAAATAAACTTCGCTGACTTAGTGCCTTAAAAATCACAGGCAAACTAACTTCGATTAGGATTTTGTCGGATAATTGTATAATCCTTGTTAAGAAAAACTTTTGTGTTCCTGTATTTTTTTTTTTTTTTAAATAAAAGATTTTAATAATATGTGTCCTTTTTTCTTCTTCTCCTGTTTCCTTATATGTAGCAGAACTTCCGTGGAAACTACCCATGTAACATCTGATACCACATTAGGTATGGTTTATGTAATTTAAACATTTAAAATGCATGTAATAATTCGTGTTTATAAAAGTAGGGTTAAAACTGAAGTGAGGCTTCGTTCATAGTAAGCGTAAAAATCGTCAGAGTGCTATGTAGAATGCAATAAAGGTTAGTAACAATGTTTTGGAGCGTAATTTTTGGTGTTGGGTACAGGAGCGGTTCAACGTTGATTTTGAACCTGGGCAGCCTGGCATGGATTGCCTTTTGGCACCCCCATTCTTGTAAAAACAGGAGATTTTCACAGATACACAGTGAGCTATGTAACATATAAAAGTGGCCAAAAGTATCTGAAAGAATTTCTCTAAAATGTCTTTAAAATTTTCCCTTTTTAGAGAGATTTTCTACTGTTGGATCAATTAAAAAAAAATTTGGACTTGACTTCAGTTTGGTGCCTTCATTCAAATGGGGACCCAAATGACTGCTCCTGATTGGGTAGTTCGCTTGAAGTTTATTTTAATGGATTTCTAATATTTCTAATGGATTTCTAATGTAATATTTCTAATGGATTTCTAATGTAATATTTCTAATGGATTTCTAATGTAATATTTCTAATGGATTTCTAATATAATATTTCTAATGGATTTCTAATATAATATTTCTAATGGATTTCTAATATAATATTTCTAATGGATTTCTAATATAATATTTTTAATGGATTTCTAATAATGTCTGTCTGTAGTGCGTCGATATATTCTACCCATCATAAAAATCTAAGGTCCACAGGATTGATACTAACCTTTGTGTTTAGCAGTTTTGCTCTATAAAAAAATATGGTTTGATTTATGAAAATGCTTCTTTTTTAATCCATAAAACGCTATTTGTGATGGTTAGCATCTGGGAGATCATTAATGTATTTAAAGGAAGTGCTGCCTTATACAGAGAGGCATTGTAGCAACGCTGTTACTTATTGTGCCATCTCTAACATTCTATGCGATTCTTTTAATCATGACATTTTTAACTCTTTATTTGATATATCAGTTTTTACACTGCCATCTGTTATTGCATAATTTGTTTTTAGTGTATTACACATTTTACTTTTGTATACTGGCTTATTTTTTCTTTTATGAACACTGGGTCTGGTACGTTTGCCTGACACTGTTTTCCCGACAATCGTTTATAATTTTTAAAAATTATAAACTGTAATAATTTCTAAAAGTTTTATATATTATTTTTTAGTAGCATTGAATTATCAGTGGTTGTGAATTTTGTGAAATTATTTCTGTTTATAATTTAAAAAAATTATAAATGCTTGTCAAGCAAGTGACTTATTGGGAAAACTGTGTTAGGCAAATGACCCACTCCCAACGCTATGTATAACTTCACCATGTCTGGTGCACAGTGACCTCTGCTGCCCTTGTGTCATAGAAATTCAATTAACCAACCACTATATCATGCCATTAACCTACGTTTAATTTCAATAGTACTGCAAAATGCGTGCAATTTTTCTGCTCATGGTAGTCCGTGGTTTGGTTCCATAGGCTAACAGAGGTCCATGGAAAGCCCTAGGTTCCAGTGGAACATGACCGTAGCTGCCCTTGTGCCATAAAACATAAGAAAAGAAAAAAAAAGACACAAATATTAATTTATGCTAAGTAATTAATCACTGTTACATTTACTTGCTTTTGATTGCTGTGATATTTCATACACGCAAAAGGTTGCTGATACGTAGTCAGCAGGCAACCCATATGCGAGACCTTAGAACTAGTTATGTCTGTGTTATATGGCAACCTAGGTGCTATGCGTTTGTCTACCAGGAAGAAAACCTTCGCTCAGATTCCACTGCTGCCAGGCTCTGGCCCTCATTTTTTTCTTACTGATTTGTAGTCCTGTGTTTAAAGCCCTACCATGACGTTGAGATAGCACATTCGACTAGAGAAGCTAAACCCCGTTCAATTGTATTACACATGCTATTCCCCCCCACCTTCCCACACTATAGTTCAGGGATTGGTTACCCAGGCTACAGAAGTTTAGATTCTGCGGAAAACTGTATATCCTATTGCAGCTTAACCTTGGTTTTGGTGTGGCGTGATCTTATCTGTACTTGGACCATAAAGCACAAACCCAATCAATCTTCCATACCACTGAAGTCTCAAATTTTGATAGTTTATGTATATGATGGCACGCTCTAGTAGCTAAGACCACAGACTTTTAGCTGAATGGGCCTGGTCCCATATCCAATATGTAATATATAATATAATAGTTTAACTATGTATAAACATAGCATGATTTTGAAGTCATGTTTGGCTATCAGTGCCATCCTATTTGACCCCTAGTACCACATGGTTATAAGAGGCATAAACAAAGCACCATGTATGGGTTATATCTTTTCGTCTCCAATTTGCTAACTCTTAATAATTTAGTTTAGCAAGCTTCAATATATTCGGTTTAGTTTATACTCAACTATCAACGAAGTCTTCCGTCCAGTTGATGCATCAAATACCTGAGACGTGAAAAATTAGTTGTTCAGCTTCAAAGTCTGAAATTTTTTTTTTTTTTTTAGGTAACGTGTTCTGAAAACTATATATAATTTTTATTATTCTCTCCTTTATGTAACTGCAGTCAGTGGAAGTCAAAGCCCAATGTCATCCCAGAAATCTTTTAATCCATCTTCATCGCTATGTGAGTTCATTTTAATTCTAAAACTATTTTACGTTTAAGATGATTTTTATTTTGAAATGATCTTAATTCACAAATAATTTAAATTTCATTTGTGGGATCATTGTCTTTTATATTGTTACAGTGTGTCCTATAATCATACGGAAACATGTAAAAATGGAATTTTTTCAGTATTTAAAATTTATTTAAATGCTAAAAAATTATTTTATTATTATTCTTATTAAATTATATTTAATAAGTGTGTTTGTCTGCCTGTCAGTAAAGGATATTTTCAGCATTTATTGCGAATAATGTTACATGAACTAAGAGCAATTGTGTCATGTTTCTGTACATGGAGTGGGAAGAGAAATATACAGTAAAACCTCCTTATAAAGGACACACCTTAGATACGGTCATCCCATTTTTACTGTCTGATAAAAATTCCTACTCAGTAATACCCTTTTTTTACAGTCTTCCCCTCCCCCCCTTTTATAGACATTTTTTTTCATCCCATGAGCTTCCACTAATGAGGGGTTTTATTATAGGTGCTTTTTAGGGTGGACTAGTGAAACACCCTGTAGTATTACATAGTAAATGTTCATGTAATAAAATCAGTGTGTGTTCTGGGGCACAGAAATTGCCTTGTTTACATTGCCTAACTTTGTCTCTCTCTCTTATTATATTCGATTTAAAATTTAACACAGTTAAACTTGGTTAACTCGAAGCTGAAGGGATCATAAATTTCATGTGAATTGTTCAAGAATTTAAATTAAAAAAAATTCTTATATAATTTGATTTTTAGATTTTCCAGACTGTGGGAAAAGTTCAAATTATTTTAGTTAAATTATGTTGTGCCGTTTTTTTTTTTTTTTTTTTAAAATCCTTGTTTGATTTCTGGCTTGGCCTTTGCTGCCCTTATTCCATAAAATCCCATCGATCAACAGTAAAACGTTTAATTTTAATGTTATTTCAGAATTTTTATCTCTTGTGTCCATTAAGATCATGTTGTATAAAATTACTGCTTTTAATAATCAAATTTATCACTTCCCACACAGTGCCAGTTTTTTTTTCTTTTTTTTTTTTTTTTTTTTTTTTTTATGATTTCATAATGAATAATCCATGGAAGTCCTCTTGAGGAACACTCCTAACTAGTGGGCACCTTCATTTAGTAGATAATATTCTAATTTCTAGTCCCAGCAATTGTTATCCTCTAACCTTTCTGAATAGCAGATGGACACTTACTGGAGGTGTCCGCCATTCAGAGATTTTACTTATTTTGTAGAAACAGAATGCAATTTCAATTAGTCAGATGTCATTTGCCCTGATCACCTAGATTTTGGTTCCTCATTGCCTAGAATAAATAGAAACTCAATTTTTTTTTTCTTTTGTGCGGCCCACTTCTGAGCTTCATTCTCCTGTGACTCCCCTTGTATACGTTCTAATTATAATGAATGTCCTTTAACGCATGTACTTTTCATTTATGAAGCAGTTATTTTCTTAGAACATAAGCAATATCAGAATTTTGATAACATAGTATTTTATGATATAATGCTACAATGATGATTTTTGTTCCCTAGAAGTGTTGTTGTAATAATACAATAGAGTCTCGTTAATTTGAAGCACGCTAATCTGAAAATTTGGTTAATTTAACAGTTGGCTGACTGTTTTTTCTTTAACAGCGGGAAACTGATAAGACGTAAACAAACAGTGCAGTGTGTGTTGCCAACTAATTGAAATTTCCCATAAAATAAGTGGAAATTTTCTGTTGCCCATTATGCATGTGCATCAAAACATACACACATCAAACAAGTGTAGCTTACAGTAAAGATTTTGGTTAATACGAACAGGTCTCTGTCCCAATCAGTTCAGATTAACAAGATTCTACTATATTTATGAGTTTAAAATATCAAAAATTACCTCTTTTCACTGAATCGAGACTTTTACGACCATTTGCTATTTAATGAAAAGCCCCACTAATCAAATCAAACTTTATTCAGATAGATACAATTATTTACAAAAAGTGATAACGATTTACAATTTATCAGTAAACTAAATTCAGTTTTAACAAAATTTGAAGTGGGAAATTCGATAAAATTAAACTTGCCTTCTCAAAAAGCTATGGAAAGTTATTTACAATTTTGCTGTTTATCCAGAAATGCCTGTTGCCACCTTATTTAATCTAGCTTGAGTTACGGTATCATTTCATTACTGTTGTTTTTCATATTAGTAATAATTTTATTCCGAAAGTGGGCTTTGGTGGCCCACTTAACAATTTTCATGGCCTCTTCTACTTTTACAATTTTTACCCTTGACTGTTAGCAATACAGCATACACCTTCCTCATTCCCAGTTTTATAAATTTGATTTCTGAAAGATGCCCAGAAATATAGCATGTCCCCCCCCCCCACTGGGAGCCACATGGTGCCCTTTGAGAACTATCGACCTAGAAAGTTTGACCTTGTGGTGGTCAAGGTGTACGTCTACTCTCCCTTCGTAACATCCTTGCACCCAATATCCAGATTTTCCATTATCTAGTCTTCCCTTTGTCCCCGATCAGTCCAGGTAATTTGAATTCTACTCAATTTCAGGAGATTTGTTTGCCAATGTCACGCATATAAATATGTCTTATTAATTTCTTAGCCGACACCCAGGACAAGGAGTTATTGAGCATGTTTCTGAGTATGGTCAATACCCAAGAGCCAGCTGCGGAACAAGATAGTGTACTATCCCAAGTCATTCATAATGAAGATGAGGAGGAGGATGACGATGCTGTTACCATGGAAATGTCCCAGTGTGTTGATGATGATGGTGATTGGATCTTAAAGGATAGTTTAAATGCGGTGCACGATAGCGGTGGAACAGTTGTTGATGATAAGACACACGATCAGCGGCAAGAGAATGACCAAGTATCATCCGACAGTAAAGTTGATGATTATAACAGTTCCTTTACCATTCCTCAGCTTGACGGTGCAGGCGATGATGAAGAAGAAGAAAGGGGAGCCCAGGGTAAGTCAAGCATGTGAACGTTGTTAAGACAACTCTCAATTTTGGTGATTTTTGTTGTTTTAAACCAGTATTTCTCAAATTTCAGTCGCTCACAGACCATTCTAAGCACTCCTTTACTTATGGCAGACTATTTGGGGGGGAGGGGGCATATCTGGGGTTATTCGTGGGAGAAAAAGTGAAAAATACGTTATCTGAAACTAAAGTTATAACTTTGCTTAATAATGTTAGGTTTTACTGACCACCAGCTGTCACAAGGTAAATGATTTCATTCTTTACACTATTAATAAAACATCTAAAAGCATTCAACATGAGGTTTTCACATCTATGTTGGACATTTTAAATGCTTGGACATTCGTGAGGGATGTCACTTACTTTTCTATATTTTATTGCTGACATTGAATTGTTATTCTTTGCAGCCAGACATTTTTCCAAATTATAATGCTAAATACATTTTTTTTTTTTGTGTGTGGATTTTCTTGAAGATCCTACAGACCATTTGATTGGCTGTCGTAGACCGCACTGCGACGAACACTGTTTTAGACTAACCTGTACTAAACACGAAATGGATATAGCACTATGTAAAATGCATTTGAGTGCAGTGATCATATTTAATTATATTATTCTAAAATGTGCAGTTGTCTTTCATGTCAAAGATTGATCTAATACCAGCCAAGAAGAAAGGAAGGCTGTCTATTTTACACTGGTAACATAGCAAATCAAGTACCCAAACTTTCAGTTGCGTCATTAGCAGTTTTTCATCAGGAATGAAATATATCGATATATTTCAAACAAACAATCATAATCAAATTGTCCTGTATCGGGAATTGACTGGTAAACTTGTTGAACAGTTGACGTTTTGTGTTAGTAACCTTTAGTACTTTAAAAGGATAATTTTATAATGTAATGAATTAGGCTTCATTTCGTTCCTGTTCTAAGGTAGAGTCTTATAAATACATTATTACATATAGAAATGCCGAACTTGAATGCTTCATTTTCAGGAATTGCATTTTGCTTTAGCCCACGTTACCTTAACACTGTTCGTATGTCACCAATAATATATATACAAGTTGCCAAAGTTAAGTTAACCTGGGTTTGGTTCCCTGCGCATAAAAGATTCAAATTTCTTGAAAAATGTCCCTTTGCAACACGGCCTTGGCTCTCCTTGCGTCATAAACCTGAAACAAATAAACATGAATAATAATGGAATCATATGATTTTTTGTCATCTGGTTCATAAAAACTAGATTTTTCAACTTGGTTAATTGCCTTAAGATTGTTATTGTAACGAGGTTTCAAGTAAGATCTTATTTTGGCATAGAGATCCGAATCCTGTAACATCACCTTGTACACGTCTCTTGATTACCTATAGCGAAAGGAAGGAATCCATTTTCGAGCATAGGGCTGAGAACTTGCCAAATCCCAACCTTCCTATTCTGTATCTCGGACCTTTCTTCACCCCTCCCCCCCATAATCATCTGGTCTGAAAACCGGACACCGCATTGCCCTCTAAGACTATTCTGTCCCTATGAATTACAATGTACTCTCTCTCTCTCTCTCTCATTACCAGTGGCGTAGGCAGAAAGTTCATAAGGGAGGGGTTATAGGCTTAATGGGAGGGGTTACAGAGCTACAACTCATATATTCCTATGTTAAATATACAAAATTTCATTGCGATGGGGGGTTACAACCCCCAAAATTGTCCCCTGGCTACAGCTCTGCTCATTGCAGTTATAACTGATATTGTAGTGTTGAAACCCAGAGTTAAAAACTAAATGATTCTGAATCAAATAATGAATGTTTTTACTCTTTTGGTTTTTAAAACTTTTATGATATGTTTGTTTATAAGTACTCAAAACTCATTACTTTCTTTTGCAGCTGCATCAAAATTTTCGGAAAACCAAAGCTTGACTTCTTCAGCATCACATGTGAATTCAAAAAAGCGAACACGTATTTGTTTGCGGAGGAAAAAGGGTTCCTTTTGCATCAAAAGGGAAGGCTCGGAGGAGGAGGATAAGGAGGAGGAAACCAAAAATGTAAACTCTGAAAGTATGACAAAATCTGTCCTGTTCTTCGATGAGGCACCTTCTAGTAACAGCTGGGTGGGTTCTCTACCTTTAAAAGGTTTGGTAGATGCCGAAGAATCAAATTCAAAGAGTTCATCCATAGCCGAGGATTATCCGTTTATGGTGTATGATCATGGAATAAATTGTAGAATAAATTCTAATGTTAGCCCCATGTCCCACGATCTTCACACTGTCAGAACTAACTTGTTTCACGATTCAGCAGTTGCAGAAAACGACCCCAGAAATGAAACTACTGTACCATCAGATTCATTACATTTCACCAAAGATGACTTATACAGTTGCATTTATCCAACGTGCGCTGATCTGCAGAAGATCGGAAAGGAGAAAGTTGTTTTGGAAAGATTGCCCGAAAAGTTTTTCTCGAAATACCAGGCTACCGATGTTCCTAAATCGTTCGTTTCATCGAACATTGATCAGGTTTCTCAGACTTCACGCACTTCACAATCATTGAGCCTTCACCACGATAAAAGTGATGAATGTTCTTCTTTGCCAAGTATCCATCAGAGTTCATCAGTTAAAAACAATCACATCACCAAACCAGCTGTGTTCGATTCACCTCCATCAAGCACTAAGTATGCCATACAAACCTCTTCTATTCCATCTCCATCACATGACGATCAACCAACCCCATTATCCCCTAGTCTGAAAATGAAATTTAAAATTAAGAGAATCAATACTCGCAGTAAGGAATCACATATTGTTATCGTTGATAAAAAATTTGACCTGGCAGCTGAAAAGAATATAAAAGTTGCTCCTTTGAGGATACGATATTCGCCAATAGCCAATGTTTCATGTGAAAAGCAGCAGCAGCAGGAAAATTGTAATAGTAGATGGGACCATTCTACCATGTCATTAAAGTCAGAGCACCGTCGTTCAAGCCATCGTTCTTCTAAATTAGTTCATAAGCGATTGCACCCGATCTTGAATACAGACTCTCAAAATAAAACTTACAGGTCCCCATTGTTGGTCGATGAACCATGTCAGAATGTGGAGCATGACACAGCAGTTAGGAAACGAAAGTACTACCCTTTCCATAGAAGGAAGTATTCCCATTCACGTTCGAAAACGAAAGAAAAGGGTATTGCAAGTGAGCCTCCAAAAATTTTTCAGTTAGACTGTAATGAAATGGACGACCCAGATGAAAACTCACAGCCATTGGTTGAAAGTTGTAAAGACTTACAGCCATTGGTTGAAAGTTGTAAAGACTTACAGCCATTGGTTGAAGGTCGTGAATGCTTACAGCCATTGGATGAAAGTCAAGAAAAGCATCAGCCATTGGATGAAAGTCTTATTCTTAGAATACCGTTACCAAATAAAGGAAAAGCTACAAGTAAAAAAATGTCTTCGTATACTTCAGCTATGGAAAATGATTTTAAATATTCTAAACATTCAAAAAAATTAAGACTTAAACTTTCCAGGTGTAAGCAAAAATTGCCGAAGTTGCAACTCAAATTAAACTGCAATCTTTGGACTTGTGGCCAAACTACAGAACGGCACCATTTGAAAAATTCAGATTTTAATGAACTTGAAAATGTGCATAAGTCTAATGAGAAGCCAATTAAAATTATACTTCCTAAATGTTCTCCAAAGAAGAAATGTGATTTTAATTTAAAGCCTGTATTTTTAGATGGTGTAGACAGTGATCTGAATGCGACAATAGGAAAGTTAACACAGAATAGTGATCTTACTAAGCAAAAGAATTTATGGGAACCGTGCATTGTGATACTCACGCGTCTTACACACGAAACTTTATCAAAATACAATGTTCGTTGTCCGGGAAAGTGCAATTTATGTGATCAAAACAGTTTCCACCAGCCCTCTAACAATAATAATCGATTATCCGCTAACCTACGAAATACCAATCATGCCAATGAACAGCTAAACCTTGCAGCTGGAGTTTCTGACTCTCAGTATAAATGGGGCTGTGAAGATACAGAGGATTTTAGTGAACAGCCAAAGACTGTACCATATACCTCACATAGGACAAAACGTCAGTCTCGTAAGCATTTAAGGAACAATGACCAAAGTTCTGGCTACAAACCAGTGCTTCTCATTCCAAGATCAGAACAAAAAAAAACTGAAAGCCGGCTATCCACTACTTCAAGCACTTGCCAAAGTACGAACAATCTACTTGAGCGTTTGAAAGCTAAAGTCAACGATTATGCCCGTAAGCAAGCAATTGATGGTGCAAATGATTATCCTGAAAAATCATATAATCAGATCCAAGCGTCCACGATATCAAATAGCTGTCCAAGTATTCATACTTCTTCCAAGCAGCTGGATGATGGCCTACAAGCTTCTGATTATAAACACATTCGTAGAATTGCTAACGGGGAGCAACCAAAGCAAGGAAATCAACCATCTGTTATTACTTCATGCCATAACTCACATGAAGAGCCAAAGAACCAAACCCAAGTACCTCATATTGAGCTGGTTGATGAAAGCAAAAGAAATTGTTCAGGGAAATTAAATAGGCGCCAGTTGAGTAGCATATCAAGTACTGGACATAACATGGAAGGGTTTCCAGCCCAACCACTGGGTTCAATCCACACTTCTGCCGGATCAACTTTCGAACAAGAAGATGGAAATATAGTGGTCTCTGATGAACAAAGAAAGAATGACATTTATCCATATCATGTTTCAGATAATGATTTCTGCACGCAGCTAAAAGAGGAGGGGGAGGTTATGCAAACATCAGTTTGCAAGCCTATGCTCGAGCATACAAGCAATTTTGAATTGCAACTAAGAAATAAAGTTGTATCACCCATAATTTCAATTGACAGTATAGACAATGTTAAAACACCACCAACAGATGAAGCTCAAATTTCTGATGTGCCCTTTAACAACCTGGTAGACAGGAACATTCTACGAGAACCAGGAAATGGAAATCAAATGTTTACTGGATCATCTTGTAGGCAGCTTGGTCAGCCCAAAATGGCATCCTGTCCTATAGCTTCAGAATCTCCGATTTATTTGGATAAAACTTCAACAATGTCATCACCATTGTTATCATGTCATGAATCAGTAATTGGTGATAGAGAAAGAACATTCGTCATCCAGTCTTCAAGAGCAGAAGATCCAGATGACCACATAGACGTCATGTGGCAGTTGGCGTATCTGTCTCCGAAAGAAGACCTTCCTTGTACTGTACACTCACCACCCCAGTCTTGGTCTCCAAACAGTGGTTCTGTCGATTCCACAGATTCTTGGGACTTACCAACAAACAAACCTGTTTCAAATGAATCCCCCTTTTCGGTGGATGAAGACTTTGTTCCTAGTAAAAAATGCATTCCAGTAAAAACTCCTAAATTGCCAAATTTTCTGTTTGAAGAGTTCACCTTTTCATCAGACTCATTCTCCCCAGAATTAAGGCAAATGCCACAGACAACACTACAAAGCCACATTCCAAAAGAGTGCTTTACGGAACCATCACAAAACCCCAAGAGCAAATTGAAAAGCTCTGAAAAATATTTATCTCCTGGGTTTGAATCCCTAGATAGCCATCCTTCTCCCAAGGCTTCGGTGAGATCATCAATTCTTTATCACACGTTAACATCACGAAAAGGTAGTGACGTTACGAGAGATAATGAAAGAAGTTTTAATGTTCCTGTTCTTAAAGATTCACCTCAAGTTTCAACCAATTTAGTAGTTGAAGATAATAAGAACCTCTATTTTTCAACACCACCATCAACAGAACTGTCCTTTTATTCTACTCTCGAAGATGACATGGACTCTTTATGTAATAGTCCTTTTGAGCTGGTTGGATCCATGGACAAAGGCAGTGAAGCAGACAAAAACTCAACTACCATTCCTAGTGGTGATGAAAACACTGTTAAATGTGCTACACAAGATTCCAAATCCCCGTTAACAGAATCCACCAGTAGAAAAGCAATTTCACCACACGAAAGTCTTGCAAATAATAACAAATTTCACATCGTAACCTCACCAGAAAATTCCACCAAATCTACTCAGCCAATCATGGAAGCTTTAAGCGATCACATGACTAAAGCTCCCCTAAGTTTCACTGATTGGTTGAATCAGCATTCTGCAAATTCTGAGTGCTCACATGTGACATCTGATTCGCCGTCACAACTATTCTCATCCAATGAACCTGTTGCTTCTAATAAATTCAAAACCGGTTCTTCTCTATCGGTAAACCAAAGTAGCGAAGAAAGTGTCTTAATATCACAACTGAAGTCCCAGCCTCAACTACCTAATTTTGTATACAATGATTTTTCTGATATGGCATCTTGCATGCTTTTACCCAATATGCCTCCAAGTCTTAGTGGACAAGACTCCACCCGTTCTGTACCACCACCACCACCGAAATATGAAGAGGAACAAATGCCAGTTTTACTTCCCCAACCCTCTCAAACTAGTCAGCATAATTCCTTTACGCTTCCCGCTTACGAAAATACTGAAAACTGTAGCTCCCTTGGTAACCAAGCCTTGCTTGTTGCTAGTTTACCTAATGATACAGAGAATGTAAATTTTGGATCGCTTGTCAGTCCTTCAATTATTAATGAAAACACAGACTCGCACAGCAATGATCTTTTGAGTAAGCTTGTCAAATCATGTGACATTGATAAGGAATTTGAAACGGACTTTTTTCTTCCTGAACCGATGGATCAAGTGATGCCAAGTGTTAGCAATGTCATCATCGTTAACGAGAAAACTAAAAATTTTAA
Source organism: Dysdera silvatica (assembly GCA_006491805.2). NCBI lineage: Eukaryota > Metazoa > Arthropoda > Arachnida > Araneae > Dysderidae > Dysdera > Dysdera silvatica. The sequence goes on from QLNU02014802.1 coordinate 49,336,423, forward strand.
TGTACATGCAAATAATCTTGTAATAAATACAGATAACCATTCTAAAATTGAGGTTCCAGAAAAGAAAACGACTACCAAATCTGCATTTTGTATCGAAAATCTTCTGAAATCTCCGCTAAAGAAACAGCTTAATTCTGATACTATTGTAAAGAAAGAGGCTACTCATCATCCTTCTTCCAAATTACCATCCCCAGTGATTTTTCAGGATGCAAAAAAACTGAAAGATGATGTTCTCCAAACATTAAGCAGACAACCCATTTCACCTAAATCATCAGATACCGTAGATCTCATCAACTCTTCCTATTCTAACTTCTCCGGTATTCAAAGTTTTTATGGGGATGAAACCCTTTATAGTTTACCACCTGAATTAGATAGCATAGGGAGCCCATCAGCAACAGCACAATCTGCCTTCAGTACATCACAAAATTTGAACAATGGTCCCCAAGATAATGCTTTTCAAGAACGAGATGTACCATCCACAACATCAACATATTCTGTGAGTCAACCATCCACTGAATTCCAAGCATTGCAACCAAAAATTGAGAACAAGGATTTTTTTTTAGGAAATGACATTCCACCGCTTCGTGATAAGACTCGAATATCTCCATCGACTTCTTCACATATCAAAACAAAGGGCTCCGGAAAACTGCCCAAGAAATCAAGCAATATTTTTAAACCAAAAATTAATCCACCATCAAGGATTGAAATGGAGATTGCAGCCAATCAGTGTATCTTCCCCCAAGAACATCATCAGCTTGCCTTCTATGGTGATCCGTCAGATGTCGATCAAAAAACTACCGAGCCATCACGGTACAAAGTCAGATCCAGTGCCATTTGTGAACTCACAGAATTCGATGGAACTTTTCGTAGCATGAAGGAAGATGCCAATCACAACCACCTAAAACTTCCTTTATCGTTTGCTTCTGACAGCTTTTGTTTAGCAGATGAAATAGAAAAGAATCCTGACTACAAGACGTTGTTCTGTAATGATAGGTCTATAATCCAAATGCCAAACATCTTGCCTCCCTCTCGGTTAAAAGTTTCCGAATGGCTTGTACAACGGGATGCCTTACAGGCTGGGAAAACCCTGAAGCACCCCTGTAAGACTACAGGTGATGCCACCAATCAATCCCTTTCTGACAGAAAAACACCAGTAGAGCGGGACAAAAAAGCGATCTCTGATGATCTGCTTAAACTGCCACAATCCCCAATCCTGGTGTCTAAAGGTTTTGAGAAGTTGCCATTTTCAAGAGTGAGAGAGAGCGCAGGTATTTCTGAACCAGTTGTCAGTACCCCTGTTTCTGAAAGGAACCATCAGTTTGCCAGACATCAAGTGTCAAAAGGCAAAGGTCACTCTAATGGCAAAACAGACACCCACTGTCATTTTAATGGAAGTGATTCTTTTGCACTCTCACCAACAACATCTTTGACAGCCAGTTTGAAGAGAAGGAAATTGATTTTTGACCCCGAAAAAGGCAAAGGCCTTAAACAAGATTTGAGGATGAAGAAAATGAAAGAAGTTTTCCGTAGAACTTTATCTCCAAATAATTCACTCGTAAGTATTGACCTTGTCAATATGTTTTCAACCCACTTATCTAAAACTGAAATGTGCATTACCTATAAAGGTATTTGTATGCATGAGTTTTTTGTTAAGCTTTTAGTTCGGCTTAACATCTTTTAGTAGTTCAATGGGTATATTGGGTTTGATTCCTATTATTATTATTTTTTATTTATTTATTATTATTTTTTTATTTATTTTTTTGTGGTGTTGGTCACATTAAGCCGCCCATCCCGTTTTTGACAGCTAGTCTTACTCAACTGTGAAATATATAATTATAAATAAATAAATAAAAATAAATCTGTTAGCAAATATATTACTTGTTTTTGGTGTTTATCCCCCCCCCCTCTCCCACTGCCTTATATTCTGTTAACATTGTAAGTAGGAGAAAATGCTGTTTGCACTCTAATGTGAGTATTAACTTGTTAGATGATAGTTTCATTATTGTTCTTGATATGGCGTGTTGCATGGTTGTAGTTGCAAAGTTGTGTAAAATAAAAATGACAAATGCACACACACACACACACACACACACACATATATATATATTAGGGTGGTCCTTAGCATATAGGCAAAAAATTGATTTTATATTTTTATAAGTCTCACCCCTATTTCTTTTCTTTCCTTTTGCGTTAGTAAGTAATGTAAAAATTTTGAAAAATTTGTGTAATATTAGCATGTACCCCAAGAAGAGTGAAAATTTAAATAAATGCGTTAATTCCTGAAGTTTTAGAACATTTTTATTAATTTTATTTTAAATTTAAAACAAATAATTAGGAGTAAGAGTAGCTAAAATAATGCCAAGAACTGCTTGATCATTAAAAAAAAAGTTTTTATTACATTAAATTGTAAAAATATAAGGTTTAATGATTTTTTGATAATGAATGCTTTGAGGAAGATGAAAAATGGCTCCGATAGCCTTTAACGACTTGTAATAGGTATTGTTTTTGCTGCTCATTGTGGGTTTTAAGGTTGTTGCATTCTTCTATAAGCTTGACACCTCCTTTCTGCAGTATCATTGGCAACTGTAAGGTTTCTGACTACTGTAAAGCCATGTTGATAATCACGAAGAGAATTCCAGATCACAGGAGCATGAGCGATGAAATTGGCCGATATTTTAAACAGCTTAGAAAACGTGGATGTGCTTTTTTGACACAAAGTTATGTAATTCTTTATATGTAAATTATTTCCTCGAAATGAAAATTTAAACGTTTGGAGCCATAATTATTTGATTCTTTATCTTTAAATGCTTTGCTGCATCTTCACTTTTGGTTCGAAAGGAATTGCATCGCCAAAAAATGCTAAGGCCACTGCTTCTTCGTTAATGTACCATAAATGATCGGAAACTTTTGTTGTTGTTGCTTGAGAAATCTTTTCATTTATTGCATTGTAAAAATAAAGGTCCTTTGAAAACATCAAATCTTGGGGTGGTGTTTTGCAAGCTGAAGGGGGGCCTCATGCCAAGCTTTTATGCATGTCTTTAAAATAAATATCCCTCATTCCTTGCAATTCCTGCTGAGTCAAATGAAATTCATTTCGAAACATAAATACTTGCAAGCAATAAATAGCTTTCACCATCCATTTGATATGGTAAAAAGCACCAGGTAATCAAAATTTAATGGCTTTTGCTTTGTGTCTGCCCAAAAATATTATAACTAACTGCAGGAGTTTTTCATAGTCATTTCTCATCTGTTGAATAACAATTTGTTCTCTGGCAAAATGAAGCATAATCCCTACGTCTTTACTGATACCATTCATAGCAAATTTATCAGCAATTTAGACAGTATGTTTAGAAGCGTCTATATATTGATCCAGCCTTGTTGAAAACGATTAAATAATCCTGTTTTGGGTCCAGACGACCCATCAATGCATTCTTCAAAAGCAGACTTTAAGACCAATTCACATATATGGTTTCTGTAAAGCATGTCTAAAAGATCTTTTTCCAGTTTTCATTCTAACAAAATGCAAGCACCTTTTATTCTTCCAGTATTTGATGCAGTGGTGTCACAGCACAAAGCTTTAACTGTTTCCAAATGTTGATTTTCGTCAAGCAAGTTATAAATAAATAGCTGCTGCCATGTTGTCTCCACTCCAAGACGTCAATTGAGGGACTCTTAAAAGGTGCTCTTGTTCATTAGCAGAAATAATTACTGAAAGCCTGTCACCTTCCTTATTTCTAGTTATTGCTGGAAGCAGCTTTTCATCGCAGTGAACGATTGCAAACTCTAACTGCAACATCAGATATTTATTTTTTAATACCGAAGCATACTCAACACGAAGCTTTTGACGGCAGCGATGTATTGAGGTTCGATTTATAATTAGATCTTCAATATTGTGTCCCAAAACTTCTGCAGTAGCCATTAAAGTGTGGACAGTCTCTTTGTCACTTACCTTGCATTTACCAAGAGCTGTTACCAATTTGGTATTAATGAAATTGTTTCCACGTTTCAGTTTTTTGGATGAACCAAGCTGATTTGTAGAACAAAATCCATTCCTTATGCAGCGATATTCCAGTTTAACGATGCGGTGTTTTAAATTCTTGCAGTTTAAGTTTTAGTCTTGCTAGGATTTTATTTGTTATATTAGCCTTATGTTAATAAGCTGTGCAGTGTACAAATTTAGTAATTATTAGCTCATCACCGGATTCTTATTTTGCTAAGCTAGAACGTTTGTGATTATAGTTTGGTTTGGAAGACAGCTTAGCCCCATTTCATTATATCTCTCACTTGTGGTTGTTTAAATATGTTGTTAAGGTAGTTGTTTAAGTAGCTATGAGATGTCAAATACTAGCCAAGTAAATTCATTTTCAAATCGTCATAAACAATTTTCGCAGAAAAAAAAATATTGTCGTTGATGTAATACATTGCGTACGATCAGTGATATATTTATACCTGAAGTGGAGTTCTACATCTACTTGCTACAGTCATGCTATTAAATATCTCGAGTAAACAGGTTCCATTTGCTTGTATAGGAGATTCACAGTAAGGATAGGTCCGCCATACAAGAGTTCTATCCCATGATGCTACAATATCTGTTTGAACTCCACGATCCAGAACAGACTCGTTGAAGCCTCATAGTGGAGTTGATCAGAAGGAACTCATGTTTATTCATCCATGAAAGGGAGGGTCATAGAAAGTTTTGTATATACTTTATCATTTTGTAGGAATATTCTGTGTGGAAACATATTTTTTTACTTCTTTCAAAATATATTTTTTCACTGTAAAAAATTCCAACTTTCATGAAAAATGAAGCGTGTTATTCCAAGACCATGGCAAATTCTGTCCTTGACCCCCAAAATGAAAGTCAGTCTGTGTCCACCCTGTGTGGCATGGTAATATAATGATTTAATTTAGTGTATGTGATATAGTGGTTATACTTATTTGATTAATGTAGTAAAATCGTTGTAATCATAATGACTTGATTCTCTAGATGTAAGCACCGATCTCGGTGAATCTCAGTGTTTGCAAACATATTTTGTATGGTGGTTTAGTTAAGTCATCAGCCCCTATCACAATCCAATGAACAGTTTTGGAACTTAACTATTCCAGTTGATGTTAATCAAATGCTTAGCTCTGTTGCGGTTCAAATCTGTTCAGCTTTTTTGAGTATATCAAATCAGAATTATGCATTTGTTTGACATTTTAAATGTCGAAAAATTTGTACTGGTTTTAAAACATACCTTTGTTTCTTATTATTAGCTCAATAACTTGTTGAACAAGTCATCGTCACAAATAGATGGTCCTTTGTATGAAAATACCGGGAACTTTAAATTTAACCTTGGCAGTGATATTTGTAGTCAGAATCAACACGAAGTGAGTTTTAAATTTGTTTATTACGGAATTTCACCTGTGTTAAACTGTACATATCATTCATATATCATCATCATCATCATCATATTCAACCATTATCTATCCACTGCTGGATGAAGGTCTCTCCAAATGCTTTCCACACAAGTCTATCCTGAGCAATTCGCTTCCACGTCACCCCAACCTGTTTTCTTATTTCATCCACCCATCTAGTTTGAGGACGTTTTCTAGGTCTTCGGTGGTCTCTTGGAATCCAGTTCAGAATTTCTGTTGTCCATCGTTGATCAGTTCTTCTTGCAATATGCCCAGCCCATCGCCATTTCAGCCCTTTTACTTTAACAATGATGTCCTCTACTCTAGTTTGCTCTCTCACCCAAGTGTTTCTTTGAAAAGTGCTCCTGATCAAGGCAGCGGTCAGTGTGGCATGAAAGCAGGGGGTGCTAAGAATCACTGGAATGGCCCAGGCTGCCGTTTGTTATTGACCTTGGCTACGTTTAATGGACGATCCCTTGCTTCTGAAGCAAAACTTCAGGAATTGGAAGAAGAACTTGACAAGATCAAATGGGACATTGTAGGACTCAGTGAAGTTAGAAGAAAAGGTGAAGAGTTGGTGGAACTTAAAAGTGGACATTTGTTTTATTATAGAGGAACGGAAACTGGAAGAACAAGTGGTGTTGGCTTCTTAATCAACAAAAGAATTAAAGACTACCTTCTTGAAGTCGAAAGCACGTCAGATCGAGCAGCGAGGCTCGTTGTTCAACTAACCCAGCGATACCAACTTCAAATAGTACAGGTATATGCACCAACATCAAGCCATACCGACGAAGAGGTTGAAGAATTTTATGAAGAAATCAAAGAGTTACACACCAAAGGGAAATAATGTGATGTTATACTTTCCGTGTGTAACTTCTGAATGGGGGTCAAAATAAATGCACATGCTATTAGTCAACTGCGTTAGCATTAGTAGACAGCACGTTATCACTTGGGATTACAGTGCTGCCTCTGACAGCCACCCTTCCCACTTTATCTCCTTTCATACCACACACACATGCACATTATCATGTTTATTGTGGTAGTCATATAGCTACTACGAAGACTCCTGGTTTCCAAAAAGGAATTTATCGCAAAGTTTTGAGAAACAGAAATTTATAATTACTTTGTATTGGTTTTTCTTTGTGTTTACAATGCAGCAATAAGCCTAAATAAATAAAGTCCTTTCATTTATCAACAATATCGAAGTGACGCAAGAAATGCCAAGTGATATATCCCTAGCTAACTTCGTTTTGAAGTACCTGTTTTTACTTGAATTTTATTATCATCTCTTTACTTTTCACATTTTGACCAGAGAAGATTATTTTGTGATTCTAAGCCATTGTCAATCTTTTTATTGATGGGCTATGTTAAATCAGTTTCGAGGGCCACTAAAATCTGTTTCACCCAGAGCCACTAATGACGTAAACATGGACCTGACAAGATGGGTCTGTTGTGCGTAATATATATATATATATATAAAATAATCATATTATACAAAATGTGTATATCCTTCGATTCCAAAAAGTTTTTTACGACAAAGTTTGCAATGATAATATGTATTCACATGTATTTTTTTTATAATCCCAATAAGTGTTTTCTGTTGTTGAATTTAGTCACTTGTTATACGGTGTTTATTAATTTTTATTGTTTTTGTTTTAGAATCAGCACTTGACGCTTATGAGTGTGGAAATCCATATAAATACGAGGGAAAACTTGCGACCCAATCCCGAGCATGATTCCGTCTCAGCTTTGTTTTTCTGTGTATCTTTTGAAGGCGATGCAGATTTGGAATATCTTAATGGTGTTATAGCTATTGATGGCTGTCCAACATCTGAAGATTTGCAGACTGCGAGTCTCAAAAAAGAATTACTTTCTACGCCTAATTTAAGCCAAGATTTGATCTTCTGTGTAGAAAGTGAAGAAAAGGTCTTCGAAGAATTCATCAATCTGGTACAACGATTCGATCCCGAGTTCTTCATTGGCTACGAAATACAGACTCTCTCTTTCGGCTATTTAATTCAAAGAGCTTCCTGCTTGGGCGTTGATCTGAGGACTAAGATATCAAGACTTGTGCCAAGTGAGCAGCATCGTGTGCCTTTCAAAAATGACAAGGAAGTGAATCGTGAGGATCTGGAGTTGGATCCGCAGTTTGATCTCAATATTACTGGTCGAATACTTCTGAACGTCTGGCGTTTAATGAGGAAAGAAATCTCTTTAACGTCTTACACATTCGAAAACATGTATTACCATGTCTTACACAAACGAATACCACTATACTCCTTTGCAACCATAACAGCATGGTATACAAACACAAAACTTCTGATGAGGTGGAAAGTACTGAAACATTATCTCACCCGCGTTGAAGGATCTATTCGCTTGCTAGAAAAACTGAATGTCATTGGTCGGACAAGCGAGCTGGCTCGCATTTTCGGCATCCAGTTCTATGAGGTTTTGAGTCGGGGTTCACAGTTTCGTGTCGAGTCTATGATGCTTCGCACTGCCAAGCCATTGAACTATATCCCTGTGTCTCCTACAGTTCAACAACGATCCAGATCTCGTGCCCCTGAATGTGTGCCTCTGATTTTTGAACCAGAGTCACGATTTTATACTGATCCTGTTCTGATCTTGGATTTTCAGTCACTCTACCCATCCATGATCATCGCCTACAATTACTGCTTTTCAACATGCCTTGGTCGCGTTGAGCATTTTGGTAAAACTGGTCCTTTCGAGTTCGGATGCACGTCACTTTCCATCTCGTTGGACCTGCTTCGCAAATGGGAAAAAGACATTCACATATCGCCAACTGGTGTGGCATTTGTCAAAGCCAGTGTGAAGAGAGGGGTTCTGCCAATAATGCTGGAAGAAATTTTAAATACCAGAATCATGGTGAAGCAATCGCTGAAGTTATGCAAGTCGAACAAAGCTCTCAGTCGCATCCTTGACTCTCGACAGCTAGGCCTGAAATTGATCGCCAATGTCACCTATGGCTACACCAGTGCCAATTTCTCAGGTCGAATGCCATGTGTAGAAATTGCTGATAGCATTGTCGGTAAAGGACGAGAGACCCTGGAACGAGCTATCAGAGTCATCGAGGAATCAATTGAATGGAAAGCGAAAGTTGTGTATGGAGATACAGACAGCGTCTTTGTTCTTCTTCCAGGTCGCAGTAAGGAACAGGCTTTCAAAATCGGACAGGACATCGCTGATGTTGTTACAGCACTCAACCCAAAGCCAGTGAAGTTAAAGTTTGAAAAGGTATAGATCTCAAATTTGTGTATGATATCTGTGTACGATCTAGGGGAAATTGGCTCAAATGTTGAATCCTCCCCTTGATAGCATGTACTCCTATGTGGCCCTGTACAGTGCCATTCGAATATTACTTAGGCAGTGCTGATACTTTTTTGATAATAAGTATTATTTGGCCTTGTTTTTATTGTAATTAATATTTTAAAATCCCCTTAGGTTTATTTTCCATGCGTACTTCAAACTAAAAAAAGGTACGTTGGTTATATGTATGAAACGTTAGAGCAGAAGGAGCCTGTCTTTGATGCCAAAGGAATTGAAACTGTCCGGCGGGACTCTTGCCCCGCTGTCGGAAAAGTAAGTTTTCTATGCGCAATATATATATGCCTTATATGGAAAAATAATATACATACATGCAGTATCAGTGATGTGGTAATAACAATAATTAAAATTAGCTCATGTTTTTGTAAGTTTGATGTAATGAAATGTTTGACTGTTATGGAATTTAGCTTTCTCCCAGATTCTCTTTTATTCTCTGGCAATTTAATTTCTGGGTCATATTCACACCTATTAACAGAGCGGTCGCCAACCGGTGGTCCGCAGAAAAAGCTGGACATTATTTGCATTTTTAATGTTTTATTAATAATAAAACAAAAATAATATTCTAAGAAATTCTCATATTCTGAATGACAATTTCCACCTTTATATTGCACTAAATTCACGAAATGTGGTCTGCGGGATTTAAACATATGAATTTAGTGGTCCATAGGGTCGGCGACCACTATATTAATAAACTTTTTTTTTAACTAAAAGACCAGATTCCAGACCTTAATAACCGTGATGCAGTAAAACCTCCCTACAACGATATCCGATATAATGATAAATCCCTCTACAACGATAATTTTTCTCGGTCCGT
>QLNU02014802.1:49346078-49362310 GCA_006491805.2 Dysdera silvatica
GAAACTGGTATGTATTATTACTGGGACAATTTTCACCACTTCTCTGGTTTATGTTTCATGAAGTTTTATTTTCAGAAAATGGGAAAATACTGTGTATGACATAAAATACTGGGTACCCTTCTGTACCCTACTCATTTGTCATTGTTTGAAATTGTTTTTGGTACACTAAAACTGCTCCCCCCTTTTTGAGTGGGTAGTTTCAGTGAGAATACAATAAGTTTGTTTTAAGTAGTTTATTTTGAAGTGAATATACAGATTTGTTTTACAATGGGAATATAGTGTTTCATCTAGAAAAAAAATTAGGGCAGGGCGCATGACCTGACAAAAGGTCTGTTTTTTGGGGGGGGGGTGAGGGACACGCTTATAATACACTGATATAACGGATATCCGCGGTTACGTCAGCTTTACCTCTACTAACGCCTTTAAACAACGTCTTAGTATATTTTTACTTCTTATTGCTGCTTTCTTTAATTTTTTTAGTTTTTGTTTGCAGGTAAGTATTTTATTTATTTATTTTTTTAATTCCGAGTTAAGTATATGCGAAAGGCGAGAGGAAATTGCATGTGATTGTGATCTAACGGTGGTGTTGCCAGATGGCAAGATTAAAAAATCCCAACTTTATACAAAATAGTAATTAAATTAATATAACTATAATTTAGTTAAACAATATCCTATGCCAGTGGTTCCTTTTTCCAAGTCGTGACCCACTTTAATAGTAGTCAAGTATAACCTGGGACCCCCATTTATAGTAACCAAAAGATCCGGGACCCCCCCGCCCCACCCTTTTGTCTGTTGCCACCACATTGTCATAATGAAAGCATTAATTAATAATAAAAGCTTACTTATAAGTGGGTGTCGAAAATTATTGAGTAAAAATAAATCCCCCCCACGAAAACTCACAAAAACTCGCCACGGAGGCTTTGCGTGTTGACAATTATTTGGCAATTGTGTAATCCCTGAGAAGGGTAATAATATCTTACATTATAATAGAGAATGTAACAGATATTAACGTATATAATAATAAAGTTAACAACCATTAGTAGAATATTGCAATGTGTGTAGCCATGTTGAAATATAAAAGCGTTGGAAACATTTGGTATGAAATTCTTTATAAAAATAATTTGCCAAAAACCTGTTCGCACCGCAGGTTGGGAACCACTGTCCTATACTATATGACAAGTAAGCTTCATAAAATAGGGATGTAAAACATGCTTAGTTTAAAGCTTAAAGACAAACAAATTGATTTTAACAAAAATTTGATCTCAAAAATACGTGGAACCGCTAACGTTTATCGCAGTAGTCCATGGTTGAAAGTCTGCAAACCTGGCAACAGTGCTTTGTTTACAAATATTCGCCAGCAATTTCATTTTGCCAAAACAACCAGTGTTATTACAGAAATGAAATGTTGGAGTACAAAATTTTTATAAATCAACAAATATCATCAAACATTTTGGATTCTAACGTAGGAAATTGAATTATCATCAGAGAAGGATGGTGCGTTATTGTCTAAGAGGTGTCATTTAGGCACAAGGGCGGAGAAATTGAAGGGCAGGGTGCTTAATAGTTCAATGGGGCATTGCGCCCTTCTATTTCGCTTTAGATGAAACATTAGGAATATAATGTTTGTTTGAAATGAGAATAAAATTGATTTGTTTTGGAATGGGAATAAAATGGATTTGTTTTGAAATATGGGAATAAACTTTTTTTAATTAGTTTGTTCTGAAATGGAACTACGTTTTTTAAATGATTTGGTTTGAGACATGAATTCAATGGGTTTATTTTGAAATTGGAATGTGTATGTGTTTTTTAATATGTTTTAAAAAAAATTGGAACGTTTGAAAATTTTTTGAATGCCTCTTTTATGTTTCTAAGACTTAAATTTTCTGTTATAGAATATAATATGGGCTTAACGTTAATCATAGATTGAACTTCGAAGTTTAGCCTTTTCCTTGCTGTAATAATTTGTTGAAGTAAATACTACTGCAATGCTGAATCATGCATGTAACTATTACAATATTTACCATCACAGTATACTCAGGTCCAGCTTAAAGTTTGTGTGTGTGTAGTGGGGGTCATCGTTCTTCAGATGTGTAGCAATTGAATGAATTAGTGTTTGTAGCTGACATTCTGACATTATTGTTACGTTAACAAACTGTATCTGATGCCCTGTCGTTGGCTGACTAAATGTTTACTGTAAGCACAGGTCCTTTTTTTTTTGTCAGTGAGGGTCCTGCAGTTGCACAGCAGCAATGCGTGCGGTTATCCCAAGTTTGACTTCCAACTTTGCGGGTGGTGGGAGGGGGGGCACTCATTATAGCCAGGAGGTGAGTTCCCTAGGCCATAAGAAGATCGAATTCCTGGGGAAAACTGTAGCATGACCCTTGTCATCCATGCATTATGAAACTTATGCAAATGAAATTTTAACATTTGGTCTTTATTTTCCCTTTTTTCCTCATTTAAACTAATTCTTAACTGGAAATTACTCAATTGAATCTCAAGCATTCGCGAAAATCACACGTTTACAAAGGCATTTCCGGAAGCAATCAATTGCAGTGCCCTAACGAATCACATCGACATTTGCTAACTCATATGCATTTATTTTAGAAACTTTGTGTTCTTATGCGGGAGAAAAGAAGTGTTCGTTATCATTTACATCAGTTATTCACAATAGGTGACCCGTGGGCCAGATCTGGCCCGCAAACTAAAAACTGGCCTGGCTACAAAAGAAAAGAAATGGAATTTTTTTTCAGGGGGGCTAAAGCTCTTACCTCAATGCTATTTCATTGAATCAGAAAATTTGTAGGGAAATAAGCCTCATAGCCTCCTCCCACAATATGTAAGGTCATTTTGTTTTCATATCTTCTGTTCCACCGACTCATAAAAAAGATCTGAACTGGCCCATGATGAAAACTAATTGATGATGACCACAGATTTACCGTCACCCATTAATTTTTCAACTTTCCTGGAATACATCTACTACAAAATTTGAGTTCCTGCCATAATTTTATATTCAATCTTTTCATCCTTTTGTAAATAATTGTTGCAAATCACTCTGTTTTGTCCTTTTGGGTCACTTTATTAGATCCTTTTGAAAAGCGAAGTCCTTATTTACACCTAATTTCTGGGAAGTGGGAGTATGCTGGGAGCCATGTAATAGCAGCCACCATTGAAAAGTTTTATGTGTTATTATGAATGAATTTTTGCTATTTTTACAGATATTGCTTTATAATGGATTGGTGTCATGTGATCTCTGAATGCATGCAGAATATTGAGATAGTATACTGTACATATAGCTATTATATATGTATATTCTAGGTATGTTAATATTTCATACGCTCAGCTTCCATCTTTGCCAATGGCTCCAGTCACCAGCAAACGAAAAGGGACCCTCTCTCAGTATTTCAAAACTTTATGCTGTCCTGCTTGTGAAAAAACGACCAATTCTGGAGTGTGCGATTCGTGTCGTTCAGAATCGCAGAAAACTGCCATTATCCTCAACGACAAAATAAGATTGTGGGAACGAACATATCACCATCTTGCACAAGTAAGAGAAATGCACCAATTGCCTAAAATGCCATTTTAATATTAGTTTGCGGAAAATGTTATTAAGGTTTAGAAAGCACATCCGTGGTTATGATCACTGGTGTAGGAAGAGGGGGAGTCAAGACCCTCCTCCCGTTGGATATCAACACATATTCACACGCTAAGCAGCTAAAGGGTCCCCAGATCTAACAGAAGGTCCCCAGTTGGACTTTGGGTCAGGGCGATAGTTCATTTTCTTCTTATAAAACTGGTGCAGTATAGTCCAGATGCTCTTGCGCCAGAAAAAAGCCAAACAAACAAACAATCAATCAATCTTCTTATAAAAGCTCTAGTTTGAGCCCATAACAGGGTATAAAAAATTATTAATCCCATATTCTTATCTTTAAATCTGCTTAACACATGATCTTGTTTAAAGATTCTTAAGTCCCCCCCATAATTTTTGAATTGATACACCACTGGTTATAATCACGGCCTTCAAACCCAGGCCTGACTATTAATAAACTTGGTTGTACTTAAACATACTATAATTCAGACAGCAGTCATGTTAAGTCGTCCGCCCCTTCCCTGATGAGCTATGGTATAGCCTTGGGATGCCACACCATCAGCATATGTAGAAAGTTCATAAGTGGGTGGGGCGTTATACGCTCAATGCAGGAGTGATTATGTTCCAGGATTTCGTAAATTCTGGGAATTTCAACTTGCCTCTTCCGGGATTTCTTTTTAAAAATTGCAAGAACTTCATTTTTTCCTATAATTTTTTTTATATTCTTTTAGAAATCAGTGTTTTTACCAAAAATATTACGTAACTTTTCAGGGAATTTTCTGGTACGTTCAGGGAATCTGGTTTGGACTTACAATCAACCCCTGTCAATGGGGGGGGTTACAGAGCTACAACGCCATATATTTATGTGTATATATACAAAATTCCATGGCAATGGGGGTTTAACCCTCATCACAAACATTCCTGCATACACCAGTATGCGAAACATATAAATTGGTATTTCTTGTGTCTTATTATTTAGTAATAATGTGGGACTCGTGAATGTGTAGTCTGAAACATTGAGCAATTAAGATAATAAAGCAATACAAAGTTTCACCAGGAGATTGGATAAGAACAGTTATTTCAACACTGGCGTTAGGTCTAAAAATGTTTCCAAAGCCAACTGCTCCCTTTGTCAAGTGAAGGCAGAATGAAGAGTTCATGAAAGTCCTAAGCTTATATACCCGCATGTTGGGAATCCCCATCTGACATCATTTGGCATGGGATAGTTTCGGCTGGGAAAACTCATGCACCCGACGATGTCAGATGGGTAACCACAGCTCGAAGTCTGACAAAAAGTCATGTAAAGTTCTAGTAGAGATTTAGAGATGTTAATCTCAAGCTGTAGGTTTCCCATGATTCCAGAAAAAGTCTACTCCCCAGATTTGTCACATTCTGATGTAATACTTTCATCGAATGCCAATCTGGTTCGTGACCTTCCCTGAAGACATGTTCGGTTAATTGACTTGAGTAGTCTCCTCTGGCCACTGCACGCATATTCCTGCGTTGGGTGTGGGGATTTTCCCAGCCAGAACTCTCCCACACCAAATGGCGTCAGATGGGGATTCCCAACATGCGGGTATATAAGCTTAGGACTTTCACGAACTCTTCATTCTGCCTTCACTTGACAAAGGGAGCAGTTGGCTCCCGAAACGTCGTGTTTTTAAACCTTACGCCAGTGTCAAAATAACTGTTGTTAAACAATTAAGATCAGATCCAGAACATGCATAAGTCATCCCGAAAAAATAACCAGACCGGTTTTACATGGAGCAGAAGTATAATGCTACAAATATATTTACACTTGGCTACTTTCGAGATATTCTCCTTGTATTTGAACGTTGGTCCTATTTTTCCACCCATTTCTAGAAAGTATGTTCGAAGTTCTTCTCCCACATGGTGTTCGGGTTACCCAAACGCAACATTGCCCAGTTCAACATCTAATGCAAATTGTCATCCCATGAATTTGCTTTTTCTTCAAAGAACAGATATCAGTCACACCGTGAGCCTAGTGAATATATAGCATTGGCCAACATTTTAATGTCTTGGATCGATTACCTGCTAGATGAATGAAATTCAGGAGCATCACCTCAATGCAAATTCCAACCACATTTGGCATATTTGGGATGCTATATTTCTTCGGAGGATCTTCTCGACCAGGGTTGTCCAACCTTTTTGGGCAGTGGGCGGCTTAAAAATTTGTTGCATATCACACAGGCCAGTAGCTTCAACGAGTTTCGTGAAAAAAAAAAAACAAACCCATTAATTATAAAAAAACCCTCTCTTCAGAGTTTCTGTTTCTTCCAGTTACTTATTTGTTCACTTAAGATATGGGAAGGGGTCACTCGTGTGTTTTTTCTCAATTTTTGAAGAAAAAATCAAAAATTTTTGTTTTAGATTTTTTTTCATTCCAAAAAGTTGTCAGTGGGCTAGATTGTGGCTCACGGGCTGTATGTTGGACAATCCTGTTCTAAAACTTCAAAACAATAAGCACCGCTAACAGTTTTCCCTTGTGGAACAACATTAATCTCTATAGTCAACTTGGAGAAGCTTATCGGAGTGTGGTACATCCTCCAGAACTTTTTAACCATTAAAAAAATGCCGTATACCGCTCGTAGATGGGAGGGTGGGGAGGTTTTCGTCGTAGGCTGTTTTAATCATTTTGTGCATGGCTGTGGCAGTTTTATTCAAACACATGCGAAATTTAATAATTTACTGTAGTTGTAAGTCTGTTCTGGGTTACTACTGAACCTTACACCATTTAATAAATAAATGAATTAGCGAGGTATTATAACAATACGTTGTCAAGTGAGTGAAACTACAGATGTTCCAACAGAGGTAGCCATATTTTTCTAATTGGTTTGTTTTTGGTGCTATGACGTCAGTCTGGTTACTTTTTGAATGTCCCTCATATATCTGCCTGCTCAGAAAGGAGCATACAATAGTAGCCTTAAAGCTTTTGGCTGTTCGGGTACTACTTTTTATTTCAGTATTGTCATTTTATCGGAGCTCCCATGAACCTGGGCTTGTCAACGAATTTGAAATCGTTCACAAAGATCAGGGAAAAATAAGATTTCTCCTCGGTCAAACCTGGAAAAGACGGGGGAGAAATCTTAACTTCCATTTTGGATAGCTAAATCTTCCATAAACATGAAGCCATCCCCCCCCAAACCAAAGTTCAACTGAAAGTTTTGTTTGTGGTTGGTCACAGAATTTTATCGTAGAAATCGGGGGGAGAAACCTGGAGGTCAGGGAATTCATTTCCTACAGTGAGTGGAAACCCTGTTTTTTCATTGCTTCATAATGGCTCTCTAATGGTGGCACATTCATATAGCATACCATTAACCTGGGTTAGATTCCTAACGGTGGAAAAAAAAAAAGCTTATTGACTAACTGTTCACTGTAATCTAGCAGTTGGTTCCCTAGGCTTTAAGAGGTTTGGATTTCTTGAAACAATATTCATCCACTGACTTACGGTGGCATAGTGGTAGCAGCTTTGTCCGTCATGCCATTATTCTCGGTTTGACTCTCGGCGGTATTGAAGAAAGTGTGCCATTTCACCATAATGCCAGGTTTGGTTCCCATGGTGGCAGAAATTCGGATGTCTCGGAATACCGCAGGTCCTTGTGCTCAGGGCTGTCCTGAAGAAAATTGTTGAGAGTATGCGGTGCTGTCTTAATTAAAGAGTATTGAAATTGCGGGGTAACTGGACTTGGTGACCTCACAGCGCCGAGCTGACTGACATTTGACTGGTCGTCTATCGTCTATCCAAGCCCAAGGTGGCGGTTGCCACTTTCATCAGTTTTTCATTCCTCTTCTGTTCGTATGCAGGATATTATGTATCCTCGTATGAGGTCGTATGAGGTATATGTATGTCGTATGAGGCTTGAGAGGTTCAGGGATTTTCCTCATTTGTTTCCATTCAAGTTTGTAAATGACTAGAAAAAAAAAGGCTGAACTTTGTTGAAAGTTTCCCCAAAACCAGCAAATACAAAAACTTTTTTGAGACCTTGAGAGTATGTGGCACACACAGCACATACCCTTTGGAGACAGCCCTGCTCATGCTTTAAAAACACAAACATTATTTCATCTATGCTTCTTAATATTTTAATATTTCATTTACTATTTAATAAATTTTTGTGCATAATTATATTTAATATATTTTTATTATGTAATTATGCTTAATGTATTTTATTTTGCAGATTTGTAGCGGTTGCTCAACTAGTCACTGTTTCGAAGACTGCATTTCTTTAGACTGTCCGGTATTTTTTCGCTTGAACCAAACTCGGAGAGATCTCTCACAGATCCCTTATTTAAGAAACATATTATTGAATGAATTGTTTTAAGTGCTAGAGCATTTAAATTGATAATTAAAAATTTTATTGCTCGCCAATTTGTTAATAAATTTCTTTTATTATTTTTCGTATATTTCGTTTTAGCAACATTACTTCATTTTATATGTGCAATTATTGCACGTGTACAGATTTTATTAATGTATATATCGTGTACTATGGGAATCATGAGCATGTTATTTTACATTAAAATATATTTAACTTGTACATTTTAGGTTTAAATCATAGGTTGTTGTGTTTTTGTTAAGATATATTTTGGGTTGAATGATGTGTCGGTTTGATGGAACAAAGTTTTTTACTACCTTAACGTAATCACCTGAAACCATTATGCAATTCTTAAAGATGTGTTGCTATGTGCAGAAACATTTGAGTATTGTAAAACAAAATGCGTTTCGTTCTAAATTTCAATTTGGTAATGGTCCCCAATTATTTTTTTTGGGGGTTGCGTGTTTTTACTTAAGTCGGGACTGAATTTGAATCTGTTAGGTTGGCAAATATCCTCTCCCCCCCCACTCCTAGTAACCAATATATGCAAGACTTTCCCCCTTCATCTGTAAGAAAAATGCCATGCATGACATGCAGGTCAATAACATGCATGTGCAAGTGTTTTCAAGCAAGAAATGAAATTGATGGAAGTATGATATCTCTAAGTATTTATTCTTTTTCTTACGGCTGAATGTATTTATGGACTTATACGAATGTCATATTTTTGTTATATTTTTTTACAAAATTTATGAGTAGGAACTGTGTACATAATATATTACTTTTAAGATGCCTTTAGATACAAATATTTATTCGTTCTACATAAAAACACATCTGAGCAATATTTATTTTTATTCGCCACTCTTTTTGTTGGTGCTATTCGTTGATTTTTCCTTGCTGTTTATAGAGAGAGATACATATATAAAAAACATTCTGTGAGACCTTCAGTTTTGCGTTCATTGATTGAAGTTTTGTAAATCAATAAAATTTATAATGATTGATTTTTGACTCATTTCTTTTTTATAACACGATGCACTCTCCGCTTTTCTGCCCTGCTCTGTCACGGTGGTAACCTGTCCACCAAGTGTGCCATGAATCTGGGTTCGATTCGTAAAACAAAAAGTTTAGATTCTTCAGAAAACTGTAGGTTTCGATAAACGACTGCATAAGTCAGTCGTTTATCGAAATATCAGTTGTCCTGCGGTGGCGCAGTGTGGTAACACATTCACATAGTGTACCATTAATCCAGGTTCGACTCCTAACGGCGCAAAGAAAGTTTACTCAGAGATCTCATAAAGATTGCACTGCTCACTGTAGTCCGGGGTTTGGTTCCCTAGGCCTTAAGAGGTTTGAATTCCTCAGAAAATTGTTGGTCCAAGGGCTTCTGATTCCTCGGAAAATTGTAGGTCCAGAGGTTCGGATTCCTCGGAAAACAGTAGGTCCTGGCGCAGCATAACCATTGTACTCTTTGAGCTGTAAAACCATAAATAAACAAATGAAATATCAGTAGTTAATCGAATGAGGTAACACAGTCATTTATCATACCATTTACCCAGAGTGGATTTCTAAAAATGTCATAAAGCACACTCCGTTTTTTTAGCCACTGTTGTAAAGGGTTTGGTTCTCTCAACAGCAGAGCTTCGGATTCCCCGGAAAACTGTAGGTCACACGCAGCTTGACCTTTTGCTGCCCTTGCGGTGTAAAAATACAAACATCAATTGGCCCTGAAAGAGAGATTATTACCCTTCTCAGGGGTTAATACAATTACCAAATGGGCAACACACAAAGCTACCAGAGATTTTTTTTAAAAATTTCAGTTGGTTTCTTGTAAAAGGGGCAAGTTGGCATGAAAAAATAGCCCTGCCGTGGGTGTAATGGCGACACGTTCGCATAGAGTAGGGTTTCTCAACTGGCCACCTCTGGCATGAATTATACGGGGCCGCGGGAGATTCTCTTAGAATTGGTTATTTTATTGTTCTGAGCATTTTTTATGAATAAATACTTTATTGTGGAAGTATTTGGAGGAGAATAATAGTGACGAATGCGTTGGAAAGCTCAGGCAGAACACCTAAATAATGTTTGTGCAGAAAATGCCAGTATTTCACCAAATTTGAGAAGTGGGGTGGCTATGGATGCCGAGAGATTCAAGCAAGAAAATGACCCTCGACATCCATTAAGTGGATACATGCCCCAGACTCGTCGTCTCAAGTCTTAGAGGAGTTTTATGTAAAGAACTAAAACTTTATGTAAAGAACTAAAGCTTTATGTAAAGAACTAAAGCTTTATGCAAAGAACTAAAGCTTTATGCAAAGAACTAAAGCTTTATGTAAAGAACTAAAGCTTTATGCAAAGAACTAAAGCTTTATGTAAAGAACTAAAGCTTCATGTAAAGAACTAAAGCTCTATGAAAGAACTAAAGCTGGCTAAATGGAGGAAGGAACTTACCAGAAGAGAAATGGAACCAATAGAAGAGATGACTACCGGGCATGAACTCTCTTATACAGTCTGAAGGACATTGAAAATGATGGGGGTTGGGAACCAACCTGATCAAGTGGGGGACTTTCAATTGAAAGAGACATGAAGTTTGATTGTGGAGAAATTCAGAGCCCACCACACTTCCTGATCTGTCCATAGTTATCGGAACCGTGTGTCGTGGAGGACTTGTTTTAGGCCAATGACAAGGCTGTGATGGCGGCAAAATTTTGGAAATAAATGTAAAGTTTGATTTGGACACGGAAAGAAAGAAGAATCCGTGTACTTTTAATTATATGAGTATTCATGAATGATCGATAATTTTCAGACATCGAAATCTTTTAGCGTTAAGGAAAGTATATACCGCTTATTACGTCCGATCGTAAAAAGTTCCTGCAAGTCAATTACAATAATGTGCGGCGTAGTTCAGAGTTTAAGCTGGCCCCAAAAACGCTAAAATAGGAAGAAAAAAAAATCTTTAGCAAAATGCGAAAAACGATTAGTTGCTTTCATCATTCGAAAAATCGTATCAATAAAATTATTTACATTAACAATGCTTTGAAATATAAAGGACAAGTTAATTTAGAAAATACTAACATATTTATGAAAAAACTAATGCGCAGTATGAGTGCAGCCGTCATCAACGTGTTATTCCAGTTCCAATGTCCTACCACAATCATCAATCAGCATTCATTACTGTGACAAAGAGATAACCAACGAACGGTCATTGAATGTGATGTATGCACGTGGGTATTTGATCGGCTTTTGTCATTGAGTGTTATAAAATATATAGGAAGAAGAGGTGGGGGGGATTACTGTAGAAAACATACTTATAAAATAAGCAATAAAACAAACCGAAGTTACTAAAAAAAAGGGGGGGAGAGAGAGAAGATGCAAAGTTTGTTGATACGATATTAAACAACTGTCCCTATTTTGTGACGGACACACATTCCTTTTTCACATTTTGCATTAATTCGTCGCATTTTGCGAAAAAAGCGATCGTAGCTTAAACCCTGCCTTTGTTTTTAAAACTGAGCGAACATTGAGATCTATTTCAACAGTTGTAATATAGCTCAGTGGTTGCAAATGACAGTGACCATTCAGTATATCAACGAAATGTATATTAATAGAAGGGTGTGCTGATGATACCCTTTATGATTAAATACCATAATTAATTATTTATACTTATTATAGTTTAATTTAAGAACTTAAAAAAAAAAATGGAAAGGTATTCAGGAGTATGTTTGTTGGAACTGGGCCCTCGTTTTATTAAAAAATAAATAAATAAATGAAATAAAAATTTGCCTTGCCACGGTCTCATAAAGGTTGAGGAGCATTAGTGTAGAGCGTCGTTATTCCGGGTTCAATTCTCAACGGTTGCCAAAAAAAAAAGCTTACTAACTGCTCATTGTAGGCCGGGGGTTAATTCTCTACGCCACAAGAGCCTCGAAAAACTCTAGGTCCCGGCGTAGCATGACCTTTACTATCCTTGACTTGTACAACTCCTTAACTTAACAAAAAGATAAAACGTTATCCAAGTCGTAATCGACGTTTTATTTTTCTTGATCATTCAGTTTAAATTATTTTTATTATGTTAATTAGAACCCATTTCTTGTGATTTTAAATTTTCATCCTATCAATTTCGTAAAAAGGAAAATTAAAAGAATCGGAATACATGCTATTAGTGGTTTTTCAAACTGTTTTTTGGTCATGGAGGTATGACAAGCTTCTATTGTATTTATGAGTAAAATATAAACATACCAAGTATTTTAAATACCATAGTAAATCACTGCGCAAAAACTATGTTTAAATGAAGAAGTAGACGAAACCAAAGCAGTTAAAATTTAACTGGCGACAATTGTTTTGACAGCAAAAAAGGGTTGGCTTTCTCAAAACCGGATGTAGATCTAAATCCAGTCAATCAATTACGGTTTCGAGAAACACCACCATTTTTCGCTGACAAAATAATTGTCAGCTGATACTAATTAAATATTTAATAATATTATTCAAATAATACGTTTTCTCAAAACTTTAAATATGAAGAAAAAGAGCATGCTTCTCATGTCCAAGTAGCCTGGTTGGTGAGGGCTCTCCATTTCTTACTGAGTATCCCCCAGTTTGACTCTGGGCTGCCACGGCATCTCTTTTTCTTATGAATATATACAGCTCTAACCTATAACTGTATATAACACATAACTATAACCTATAACTGTAGATGCAGGAAAAATGTCTATATTTAACAGTGTTTTACGTTCAATCTTATTTCAATTATTGTCTTCATATCTGCGCTACACCAGGGCGCTTAATTTCAAAATCCGCAATAGTACGAAGGTGTATAGATCATACTCTAACCTAAGACTCCTAGAAAAGAGAGCTGGCGTATATTCGCCATTTTCTTACCATCGTGTCACGTGATCCTATTCACTGCTTTGTTAAAGTTTAGTGATTTACAAGTGTGTAATTTTTAATAAAATAAGGTGAAATGGGTGAGTGTTCCACTGGGAATTGTTCTAATCATTCGAGGAATAAACATAGAATGTTTGCAGCGTAAAGTTTGTTTTGATTATTTGCATTATAATTTTACATTAATCGAAAACTAAGTTACGGTTGCAAATTGTATTTATTGGCGACATCTTAAAAGTTGCGCCAATGTTTACATTCGTCGGATAATCGCGGATTGTTGATTATTTTTATGCCAAAATAGCGATCATTGCTCTAAAGTTGAAAACCTTTATCGCCAAGGTAAATGAAACCGGAAGTGTGCAAGAAAATGGCGGCTGGTGCACCGGCCTAGGGGCTCTGCTGTAGCCTTTCATTTGTTTCCAATTTTTGGTTCAAGAATATAAAATTGTTTTTGATTTAAAAAAAAAAAAAAGTTCGGGAATTTTTTGGTTTGTAAAGCAAAGAACCTGATTCCAAGCAAATGAAATTGCTTTTGATGTTGACAAAGAATCGATTGCTCAGAGATCTTAAAACGGTTTTAAAGTGGATCAATAATCATCGATCATTTATTATCATCGATCATTAATCTTCATTGATCATCAAATGAGTAAAATCAGCGGACTATAGCAGGATCAAGATGGCTTTTTAATAACGTGCAATTTCATGGAATTCGTGATCTTGCCTGTTGTCTGATTTTTTGAACTGGTTTTTCGCAAAAGAGTCTTTTCTTTCATTCATTTAAAATACAGTGGGATCCTGATTATCGGAATTTTCACTTTCTTTTGTACTGTTATCGTTCAAAATTCTCCAAAAATTTGGAAAGGGGAGGCTCGGAATTTTCCAAAATTGATGGGTAGTAACGGTTGTAGACAAAAAAATTGAGGGGGGGCACAAATTCCTGCCCATGGACACGGACGCGGGGTTCAAATTTCTTGGCACACGTCCCTAAAACTCAAGATTTACATACCCGCTAAATATTCAAATTACAAGAAAGGAAATAAAACATTGCGCAAATTATTTTTCTATATATTTTCTGCATATGTAAATTGTAATAATCTTTTATATGCAACAATTTTTCGAAGAAAAATATGGATAAAGATACCAAGAGGGAGAAAGGTATCATATAAAGTAAAATCCTGCCACCTCAAAAATTATCAACTGTCTGTGAATAGACTAAATGTCCAAGAAGAAATGCTTGAATTTTGTTTTCCTCTGAATAAAAGAATGAACTTTTTTATATAAATATGGAAGAATTATTTCATTGCTACTGAATATTTTATTTCGTTTCTTTTCTGGTAAGTACATTTTATAAAAAAAATTAAAATCTTAAAGATAAATTTCACGCCTTCCCAAACGAAGTTTGATACCTCTTCTGAGCAAATATTCTGTCAGACTACCTACACGGGGGCCGCTAACGGCTCCTGTACATATAGGCCATATAATAAAATCCGGTTATATTTGGGGAGCCATGGCCCCCCCGGCCCTAGCCTAGAACCGGCACTGCTAGTGGGACTTCCAAGTCTCCCGAGTTGTGAAGAGGAAAGGGTGGGGTGCAAGTAAATTGCATTCGATTTCGTATTATTTTATACATTTATGCAGAGCACCACATTAATTAACGGTTGGAGGTGGACCGGACCGTTTAAGTTGGTGGAGATCGTTGTGGTCTCATTTGAAAAACCGGGCATTTGATACCGGGCAGGATAAAGCTAGATTTGTATATATTTTGAATTTGAAAGGTAAAGGAACGTAGGCGGTCAGATAACGAAATTTATTGACGAGTTGCGGTTGTGGTGATTGGTCAAGGAAATCAATATTTAACATAATTTATCCACCAATCAGTACAAATTTTTATTAAATTAAAAACAAGTATTGATTCATGAGACATGATATCCAGGGGGAGTTCATCCCTTTGATCTAACGCGTGCCGGCTTGGCACCGGAGTAGGCGGAGCTAAGTCGTCGTGTGACGTAGCTTGGATGACCCCTGGCTGAATCCATAGTAACCCCCATTCATTTGCGTGCTTGCTTGTTTCTGTTTTCGCACACTTTTCATGAAGAATTTTTAAAGGTAGTTGTGTATATAATGTTATACATAGGCGTAGCTTGAGGGTTAAATGTAGCACAAATTAGGGGGAGGGGGCAAAAACAAAACCCCAAAATTGGGTGGAAAAAATACGAATTTTCCTCTGTTCTGAAGAAAATGGGGATTATGTGCCCCCCCCCCTGCTGCTAGATTACGCCTATAACGTTACATATACAATCTATATACAAAATATTGCATATTAATAGTATATAATAATACACGTTTGTGGTACGTATTTCAAGAAACAATTCAATCATTTTGTAAGTACAGTAAACTTTTTTTTTTTTTAAATGGCGTTTTGCGCTATAGCTACATGTTCGAATACAGGTAAAAGCGTGAAAGGAAAAAAAGTATTTTATTTCATCCTGTCCTTTTGAATAATCTGACCGAATTTAAATGCTGGATTCAACGATATCGCAGAACAGATACTTTGAATACAAAAAACGCTAGAATTTGTATTGAACATTTTAAGAGTTCAGATTATCAAGACGCTATGATGAATCATTTGCTCGGTTTGCCAAAGAAAAAACTCTCAAAAATCATCTGCCTTGCCGAGTCTTAACTTACCTTCGGGTAATCTATAAGAATTAACACCAATAGGTTAAAGGCTACAAAAAAAAGAAAATACTAAATAATGCTTTAAATAGAATCAAGTGCTTAAGCCTAAAAAAAATCTCGTCTTTTCGAATGATTCAGAAAAAAAAAATGAGGCTAATGAATGTGATAATTGCCTAAAATTAACTATTGTAAATCTCAAAGTTAAAGCACAATAGAAAAGGGATACATGGCTGAAGTCTCCAGTCGTGAATAAAAAAGGTAAAATTTTAAATATGATACTTTTTTTTTTCTTTTGGAACTGCTTTTAACTTAAGAACTGTTAAAGTGCTAATTTCCAGAACGTTTATTGTAATAAAGAATCATAAATAGAAAAAAATAAACAAATAAATAAATTAATTAAAAAAAACTATACATATAATTAAATTTTACCAATTTTATCCCATGAAATTTACATTTATATGAGTATATCAAAGGAGTATATAGGAACACTTTCAGGCGGAGTGGGGGACAACTTTACTTTTCTATTAAAATTTTCAACAAATTTAGTTAAAAATTGAAATAATGGGCATTTAAATACCCACTTTCTTTTACTTCATGCAAATGTATAATTCGCAAGGAGAAAGATGGGACGTCCTCTTCTTTTTCCCACTTTTGGATTTATTAGTGTCATGTTAAAATTAAAATCTAGTTCCCGTAGTATTAGAGTGTTTTGTTATATTTTATATGTTCGTGAAATGATATTTTTTTCTCTACCCTTGTATTTA
>QLNU02014802.1:49370544-49384673 GCA_006491805.2 Dysdera silvatica
CTCCAGAAAAATGAAAATCGTGACTGAAGGGTAGGTGTGAAGCATTGGGATATGAAGGCTTCATATGAATACTATAGGCGTGCACAGAAAGTTCATAAAGGGAGGAGTTATATAGGTTCCTAGTTGCTTTGCAACATGCATGACAATGACATACAGTGATAGTAGCCATTATTCCAAGCTGCGTAGTGGTGTTGTAAGGTATTAATACATGACGTTTATTACTATTACTTCCTGAAAACGATTCTTTAACGAGAACAAATTTTGAAATTAGTTTGCACATTTATATCATTTCTTTATATTGTATATTTTAATCTTTTCGAGATTGGAGAATATTAAATTAATATGCATTATAACGTACATCATGTGCATAACACAGGTATGAAACTAATAAAAATGAAATCTTACAAAATAATTATTTTTTCATAAACTCAATTTTCAAGTGATGCGATATACAGTAAGAAGGAATGCTGTAGCATTTGTGGGCTCCCACAATAGAAATGCTAATTCACTTCGCAGGCTTTCTTAACAGTTGCCACTTAGAAATGCAAGGAAAAAAAAACAAGTTTAATTTCTATAATTGGCAAACTGCCAAACTGCTTCCTTTTAAATGATGTTTTCTAAATATACATACTTTTACTTTCCGCATCTGGCAACATATATTTTGTATAATTATAATTTCACTTTTTATATTTGGCAACAGTACGTGTATAATTGTTTTCCGAATTCTAAAATCAAATCAGTCTCCAACTTACCATCAGTGTGTGTACACACGTCTCATTGAAGGCTCCGTCAAAAAAAGGCGTATAATAATTCTTTTAACGTTGCATTGTAATTTAATTGTATTTTGTCGTGTATTAATGATAAAAAACTTAAAGCACTAATAAATATTATATTTCAAATGGAGAGCAATACTTGACCTTCTGCACATTGGCTTATCCAAAGTGCTTCCCAATAAAATAACCATTCTCTTGCTGTCATACAACGAAAATCACTGGTTCACTTTTAGTGGCTTATTTGCCAATAGGCTATTTATTAAATTTTGCCGCCATAGGATGAAGGATACGGCGACAAAATCTCAATGAGAAGCTTACAAAAGCGGGGCTGAATTTTTTGGTGGCTAACTGAATTACTAATTTTGTATTGTTATGCTCGAAGGTATAATTAAGCACTGGCAAAGGAAAATACTCTATTATGGCGCCGCTTTAAGAGGGGCTCAAAAGGCGCCAATTGGCGAATACTTGCGAAAAAACGAATTTGACAAAAGCGCCAAAATCTCTGTTATACCTCTAGTTACGTTTGTTAATACTAGTCGGCAAGGTATGTCACCGTACAGGCGACAAAATGGTAAATACAGTCTTGGCCACGTCTTGTTTAGCTAGATAATAAATTAACGTTAAGGTATTATTACCCTCCGCAGGGATAACACAATTGCCAAATATGGTCAACACAAGAAAGCCTCCGGAGGGACCCTGGTTCGAATCCAGGATGGGGAAAGCGTCTCTTTTTCTCCAAAATTACATAAGCTCTAGTTTGAGCTGTAATTAATACGTGGGTGGCAAAAAAAAAATATTGTATAATAAATTAACGTTAAATAAAGCAAATTTAAAAACAAACTTAATTAAAAAATGAAAAGCAAATTTAAATATTTCCTGTCATTTTGTGGAGCAGAGTGGGCCTTGGTTTATAAAAAGGTACCAGGGCGGCGCTCTGATGCGCCCTGACAGAGCTTTACTCATGAAAATTCTTAACAGATTCACGATAAAGGAAGTGATTACTGAATATTTAGGTTTTACGCTTGTCTCGACGTAAAATAAACCATACAGGTGCGTAGATATAATTAGGGGCGCCAAGAGCCATCACGGGGGCACCAGGCTTACTTCGACCGACGCGCATGGCCCCTTCCCTGTGCCGCCCCCCCCCCACAGCATAGGCCTGCCAGTGTGGGCCCCTAGATTTCATCCGGGACCCCCCCGGACTGCAGCCCTCTTCTCGTCGGTTTTGGATATAATGCGCTTATTTACCATGCAAAATTGAAATGCACATGTATGTGTGTGTGTGAGTAGGTGGGGAGAAGGATGGCTGCCGAAGGCGGCCCTGTTACACCAGACAGGACGCTCAGACAGAGCAAGCAGCCGCCGAGGCGGCTGTGGGGAAGGGGAGATATTCGTGAATCGATCATACACAGCACACAAAGATGCACTCTCGCATAGATATCATTTAACTTGAAATGCATGGCTATGAAAGGCCCGCTTTTTCTCACCCATCCGTATTTCGGATTTGACTCCCAGAAAATTCAAGGTCCTGGCGCAATAGGATCGTAGTGCCCTTGCCCCATAAGACATAAGCAACAAAATACAGCGATAACATTTATAAATTTCTAGCACTCTTTTAATTTAATTGCTGGACAAACAGATCTTGCTGCCGTTGCCGTAAAATTTTGTAATATCTTTTGAAAAATATATTTTGCTGCAAATGTCTGAACGATCATTGATGAAGCTCGGGAAGGAGAAAGTTTACCACAAATCTGTAATTTTGAAGGAAGTTTTTGATTCTACAAAAAAAAAAAATATTATTTTTAATTCTGCGAAAGTAACAGACGTTTGAAGTGATTAAAAATACGCGTAATTTTAGTATGCTACCGCAGATGTTTTTAGTCTTGTCAAATCACGTACGGATTTTTGATAATAGTTTATTTCTGGGTTAATAACTGATGATTAAAATCGACATTATTTCAATAAAGTGAAACCCACGCATGACGGAGGACCATTCCTCCCCAACCTCAACACTGTTGCTGCTTTTCTTTTTATTTCATTTATTAGAGGGTACTTTAGGGTCTTTGCCAAAGGTTCCGTTCGTTTTTTGACGAGATTTCTTAATTCTTACCATGTCTTTCCTTTTCTTACATGGATTTTGTCTGAAGTCCCTTCATCTTCGTGTATTTCTTGTTTATCCCAAACGCACGGAGGTACAGTTAATACAGTAATTCCTGGTGGGTACGGTCTTAGTAAATTATTCGGGCGGGGGTATAATCCATGAAACAGAAACTAGAAAAATAAGGAATAAACTTAAAGAAATTTCGCTGTTGTCATTTAAAACATGGGCCGTTTCTACCATTAGGCCAGAGTAGGCGACTGCCTAGGGCGGCAAAATGGCGTAAAAAATTTAATTTTAAATCAAACAAAGAAAAAATTGAGCAAATGAGGAGAAAAAATGAAAAAGAGGAAAAATTAAAACATCAAATTGTTTTCAAAATGATGTAATTCATCCAAATCAATATGGCTTTCAAATAAATAAATAAAAAAATGTTAAGAGCCACTAATAACATAAAAAAAAACAAAAAAAAACACTCGAATTACGAAAAATAACTTACTGATTTTTTGTTTTTTTTTTATTTAAGCAAAGCATTCGATTTAATTGATAGAAATATTCTTAAAGTAAAATTATTGAACTATGGTATAAGGGGACCAATGTAAATCTAATAGACAGTTATTTAACTAATAGATCTCAAACAGTTAAAATCCAAGTAGTTGTGGGTCCACTTGGCGACGTCTCGACCTTTGACCCTGGGGGCGGGGAGTGCTGATAAGGATTTTGGCGGGAAAGGGGTGGAGAGGGGGGTTCTGATAAGGATTTGGCGGGAAAATCGTGTAACGTAATGATTATAATCTTATGGTTAATTTTTTAATTACACCTGTCAGAGGGGGAAGGGGTGTGCTGATAAGGACCTTGGCGGGGGAAAGCGTGTGATCATCGTTTATATCTGCATCTTACGATGGCTTATTAATTATACCCTTGAATCCTGAGAGGGGTGATAAGGACTTTGGCGGGAAAATCGTGTAATGTTTACATCTTACGACAGTTAATTAATAATACTTTTGTCTCCAGGCTTGAGAGGGGGAGGGGGCGTACTGATAAGAAATTTTTGGCGTTAATTTCCTGTGTTTAATGAATACATCTTACGATGGCTAATTAATTATACTTTTGGCCCCTGGGGGCGGGATGTGCTGATAAGAATTTTTAGCCAGAAATTCGTGTGATGTTTACATCTTATAGTGGCCCCTGAGAGAGACGATAAGGATTTTGGCGGGAAATTCGTGTGATGTTTACATCATCCACAGTGACTACAGCCGTATCCATTGAAAGTCGTCTGTTCCTCTTAATAAGACTACCTCTTATTAATGGAGCCGCTCGTGGCGCTAATGGTGGATGAATTTATTACTTTCGAATAATTTTGCTATATGACGTCATCTAGCAAAGCCAGAGTCCATATTTCCTGGGAATCCGTTTGGATCGGTGACTAATACTTACAGAAAAAAAAAGAATTTTTTTAGCGTCAACCGGGATTCGAACGTGAGCCCTCCGGTACTTATGGCAGTAGTTGGCTATGGACATGAGCGATATGCCTTATATTTGTCTTATACATGTAGTCAAAGTTTATTTGCACAAATTTCAGAACTATTTTTTTCCAATCATAATAAAATAGTGACAACTCTGCTTCAAACGCCTCCACCCTAGAGATCATTTGTGTTGTTTTTTTAGATCATCTATTATTCAGGTTTAAAATTAAAATTTTTAAAAGTTAATTCTTTAGATTTTTTTTCTGAACAAGATTTATAGCTATTCTATATTTTAAAACAGTATTTTTCCCAAAATCTGCCTTTTTTTTAATTAAAATTTTTAAAAGTTTATTCTGCAGATTATTTTTTTCTCCAAATATGTACTGTGTAGCTATTCTATACTTTAAAATAGTATTTTACCTAATATCTGCATCCCATATACTCACTTTTTCTTCCTCTCCCAATCTATATTCATATTCTCTCTCTCTCTTTCCTTTGCAGATTCGTAGAGATTGAATTTGCTCCATTTGGACATGCTCCCAAACAATGTTTTTCACCTAAGCTAAGGGTTGTTCTTGTCAGCGAGGATTCATCTAGGAGAGGCTTTCGTGCATGTGAGACAATATGATTTCGATGGTAAGTGGTTCTACCCAACTCGTCAAGGAGTGGTACTCTGCTCCGGTACCTTCTTTCATATGCTGTGCGATGAGAAAAAGCTGCAGAACTTGAATTATGGGTTCCTATCATGGCTCGGCATTACGATGGTGTCATCATTCTTAAGACCACTACCAAATGTATGAATCTCTCGAGTAAAAAGTTTATAGATGAGTTTGAATCAAATAAGAAGTGGGTAGAGATTTCCCTTTCCCAATAGGGGGAGAGTTTTGGAGGAGAAGGATGAGATATCCTCATGCATAGTGGGTGAGGAATCTAGAGGGATCTCTTTCGCCACTCTATACAAAGAGATTGAAAACTCTGTGTTTTCGTCGAAGACAGAGGAAGTACCCTACGATAGTGATTTAGAATGCCAAATTATAACAATTTCAATGAGGTGTTTTTAAAATCTACGAAGACGATGGTTTATTCCAAATTTCCTTTATGTAGAAGAAAGAATGGAATTGGGAAATTCCCACATTTCCTCTTCAACCGCGAAGTCCTGAATATCAGTGTTCAGGAACTGATTTGCAATTTTCTTGTTACCTTAGATGATTGACCGCTGTACGACGGCAAATACTTACTTAGATCATGCGCCCCATCCGGTTTTCTGGCTCATGTGAACATTTCAGTTCTGCGCGGAGTGGAAAGCTAGTTGACACCCGGATGGGAGCACAAAAATAAACAAACGCAAACCGGAACATTTAAACCCGCATAGCAGCGTGCAACCAGAACGATGCACCACATTGCATGATAAACCCTGCTGAGGTGATGGTTATAAAATGAAGTATATACATAGGACGCATGATCTTAGTGAGTATTTGCCGTCATATACCAGCCAATTGTCTAAGACATCAAGAAAGTTGCGAATCAATTCCCGAACACTGAGATTCAGGACTTCGCTGTTGAAGAGGATATGGGGGATTTTCCTAATTCCATTCTCTTATACATAAAGGAAATTTGGAATTGTAGGGTTACCAATTGCGGTTTCTACATTTATAGATTTGGTTATCGTTCTATGACGGATTGCAGAACGATGGAGCGGTGATAGACTCCATAATATCACCGATAGATTATAAGTTATATCAGAAGGGTTTTAGCACGTGCGTCAACTCACGTGGATTGTTACCCTGGAACCTTATCGAAATTGAGTCAGAAATACCAAGATACAGATGAACCATGTAGACAGCATGTCTCTACGTTACACAAATTATTTACAATCACATAGCAAAATAACTTAAATTGTTACGATTAAGAATTGACATTATTATTGTAAGACATTATGAATGTACATCATGGGCAGCGTGACCATCTCGCTAAGAGTCCTACCGAAAGAATGTCTTTTATTGGTGTTCGCCTCATCGTCTCTACACTCGCAATCACTCTTATTGGCTGTTCACCCTTTTCATACGCAAATGTTCATTGGTTACCCCTTTAACACTAATTGATGATTTGCTGTTCCACTCAAGGGTTCGTGGTGTCACACTCGGAGGGTCGTAATCATCATGTCCAGTAGGGGTGCTTATAAGCAGGAAATGTCTGTCAAGGAGTTTGAAGAAATACAATTAAGTTATTTTTGCGCCGTACTAGGATAGCTGAGAAAGGTGGCATGTCACCATCAGATATCTGTATACGACAGCCAATAAAAATAACTCTGGAAATAAAAAATATAAATAATTCTAAAATCCGCCACCAGGGGAGCTAGGTTCTCTGAGAAAGGGGGCATGTAGCCATCAAATATGTATATACGATAACCAATTGAAACATCCCTTGAAACAAAATATTTACAAAAAATTCCAAAATTCACCACCAGGAGAGCTTCAATCACTAAAAAAAAGGGGGGGGGACACGTGTCCGTCAGATATATATATATACATAAAGACCAAGAGGAATGCCCCTGGAAACAATAAAAATCGAAATAAGTTCCAAATGTTGCCGCTAGGAGGAGCTACAGTATCTAAAAAAAAGGATTGGGGATGTGTACACATTGTATACACAGATAAGTGTATACAACGATCAAGAGAAATATCCTTGGAAACAATAAAAATCGGAATAAATACCAAAATCTGCCGCTAGGGGAGTTAGGATCACTGAAAAAGAGGGGAACATATGACAATTATATACATATATACAACGATCAAGAGAAATTCCCTGAAAACAAAATATTTACAGAAAGATCTCAAATCCACCGCAAGTTCAAAAATTTGCCGCTATGAGAGTTGTGATCGCGTAGAAATGGAACACGTGACCACCCGATACAGCAATCGAAAGAAATGTCTTCGAAACAATAAAAATCGAATGAATCAAAATCTTCAAAAGTCCTATAAGTACCAATTCATGCCACCAGATGAAATATCATATCAAAATAAGGGCAATTTACTGATAATAGGTGGCCTTTCTACGAGGGGTGTCCTTGTGGGGAGGCGTTCGAAGCGGGGTTATCACTATTTTACTATGATTGGAAAAAAATTCTTCTAAAATTTGTGCAAATAAACCTTGACTACCTGTATAAGACAAATATAAAGCGCATCTCTCATGTCCGTAGCCAACTACTGCCGTAAGTACCGGAGGGCTCGCGTTCGAACCCCGGTGGACGCTAAAAATTTTCTTTTTTTTTTTCTTTTCCTGTAAGTATTAGTCACCGATCCAAACAGATTTCCGGGAGATATGGGCTCTGGCTTCGCTAGATGACGTCATATAGCAAAATTATTCGAAAGTAATAAATTTATCCACCATGAGCTCTACGAACGGCTCCATTAATAAGAGGTGACCTTATTAAGAGAGAAAGACTTCAATGGATATCGCTGAAGTCCCTGTGGATGATGTAACCACCACACGAATTTCCTGCCAAAGTCCTTATCATCCCTCTCAGGGGCCATAGGTAATAATAAGCCATTATAAGATATAAACATCACGAGAATTTCCGGCTAAAAATTCTTATCAGTACGCCCCCTCCCCCCTCTCAACCCTGGAGACAAAGGTATAATTAATTAACCGTCGTAAGATGTAAACATCACGCGATCTTCCCGCCAAAGTTCTTATCATCCCTCTCAGGAGACGAAGGTATAATTAATAAGCCATCGTAAGATGAGGATATAAACGACGATCACACGCTTTCCCATGCCAAAGTCCTTATCAGCACACCCCATCCCCCTCTGACAGGTGTAATTAAAAAATTAATCATAAGGTTATAATCATTACGTCACACGATTTTCCCGCCAAATCCTTATCAGCACCCCCCTCTCCACCCCCTTTCCTGCCAAAATCCTTATCAGCACCTCTCTTCACACCCTTTCCCGCCAAAATCCTTATCAGCACGCCCCGCCCCCAGGGGACAAAATTTGAGACGCCGCCAAGTTGCCGAACACCTACTAATCGATAATACTTTTTCCAAATTATTATTAAACGAATTGGGTATTCCACAAGGAATAATCCTGGTGCCTTTATTTTTATTTTAGCAATAAATGATTTAATAAATCTTCATGAAGGACTGCTTTTGTTTGTAGATTATATAATATAGCCGACAGAGGAACCAAAATCGACCCAATAATTTTCAATATAGCTGAAAAGTTAAAATTGCTTTGAAAATGGTTTAATGACAACAACTTAATAATAAATACAAATAAAACAAAATATATAATCTTCCATACTAAAAATAAAAATATCAAATTAACCGAATAGAATAAAATTTAACGATGTCATTATAGAAAAGAGTTAATTCAAGAAAAACTAAATTGGAATAACCAAATACTAGAAATAGAAAAGAAAATTCGAAGGTCAAATGGCATCCTTGCAAAATTAAATAATTCATTGCCATTAAATATAAATATTAGCTTATATCACTGGTATATAGCTACATTAACTATGGTACTATCATATGGGGAAATTTATCACAATCTAATTTTAAAAAAGTAAATAATTTACTCGATAAAACAATACAAAAACTATGTTACAAAACAGGTGAACTAAAAGAAGAAATAATTTATGAAAATAAAATCCAAAACATTACTAATATACACAATTTAAAAATAGCGTTATATATTTACGAACGAATAAATGAAAATAAACATCAAACAACAATATCAATCAACGTTTATTGGCGTAGTGATACCAGCGCCGATGTTATGGCGTGATTAGATGGTGAAACGTTCGAAAGAAAATAAATATTTCTGCGTTCGGTGGGACCTGAACCCACGACCATGAAAATAAACATATAAATACAATCATAATGAGTAATAAAATTAATACAAGAGATAAAAGCAAATAAGAACACACATAGGTAAAAGTAATATGGAATCATTATGGAAAATTATATTATTATTATAATTAGATTATTGGAAATCATTATGGAATCGAATTCTGGAACACAATACCCACTGAAATTAAAGAAATAAAACTGAAAAATAAATTCAAAACTACCATAACAATTTTTTTTCTTGGAGCATCAAGTAAATTAGTCGCCACGGTTGCGGGTGCTTTTAAATGTTCGATTTTAACCTGTATTCTTTGTATACACTTTTTTGTGAATGTTATGCAAAAATAAATTTGAGTTGATTGATTGATTTATTTATTACTTAATAAATCTTTACTTTGACGAATGTAAAATTGTTTGATGTGTTTCATTGTTTAATTTTGCACACAAGTTCTTTTATATCTAATACATTTAAGCCTTCTAGCTCTGATAATACAACGTTGTGTTTTGAAATATTACTCCTTTAATATTTCAGTTTTCAAAAATATAAAATGTTGAAATTAAACGATTATAACATGTAGCAATTGTTTTACTATTCACAGTACCCTAATGTTACAAAATAACTAATATAAGTCTAAAATATAAAACTGGTCGGCATCAAAATCCTCCTTCGACAAAAAGTAGGTGAGCTTTATAGATTTCAGGTTGCTGAATCCGTACCTGGCATCCAAACGTTTCCACCAGGCACCATTTCCGCGAGAGGGCGCCCTATCAGAAAATGACGTTTTCCGTGGACATGTATAATTAATTTATTTTCAAACTCAAAAAAAAACCCAGTTTTTAATTAGATATGTATTTAAGGTTTGAAACTTTAAAATCAATGTTCCATTACTTCTAATAAAAATAAATTTTTGTATATGTAAATATTTACCCCAAAATTATTTTGTTATCTTCCGTCGCTTACATTTTATCTCTGGAGCTTCTCGCTATAAAATCCAACAGTAGTCTGCCAACATATTTTCGTTCCATTTGCTGCTATATCGTTTTTCCATTTCAGAAATGTCCTGATGGAACCTTTCTCCATGCTCATCTGAAACTGCTCCCATCAATTGTGGGGAAAAAAATCAAGGTGTGAGTGTAAAAGTGCATCTTCAGTGATATATTACACCCTAATTCTCTATATGAAGAAATTAATTCTTCAATAATTTCTTCGTAGTTAGTCGTTCCTACGTTTCCTAGAAATTTACTAGAAACAGTTTTGAATTCATTCCAGGGCATTTTTTTCATTAGTTTAATTTATTTTCAAACACAGAATCTTTGAAAAATTGTCTGATTTGAGGACCAATGAAAATACCCTCTTTTATTTTAGCATCGCCTACCCGTGGGAATTTTTGCCTTAAATAAGTAAATCCATCGCCGTCTGTATTCATTGCTTTCACAAAATTTTTGACTAATCCCAATTTGATATGGAGAGGAGGTAACAAGACTTTTGTTTTTTCAACTGATGCGCCATATTCTTTTCACCAGGAATATTTTTGGTTCTATCAGGCCATGTTTTCACAACATAGTAGTGGGTTTTAGTTACGCTATCCTAGCAGCATAAAAAACAGCAATATTTCGTATACCCTCCTTGCAGTCCAGTCAATAACGCAATAACTTTCAAATCTGGGCATATTTTTCATCTGTATTTCCCGTATTGAATTTTTTTGAAGCAGGCTCACCATGTTCTCATACTTTTCTTTCATATGGATGGCGTACCCGATTGAAGGGTGTTCATTCTTGTTGTGTAATAGAACTGCTTTTAAGCTCTTCTTGGAATAGTCAATGAAGAGCCTCCATTCTTCAGGAGAATTCGGAAATTTCAGTTCTATTAACAGATCTTCGATACTTTTTCAGTATACCAGATCACCGGTTTTCGCAAAAAAATTCACAAATGTAAACTGCTTCTTTCGAAAAATGAGTATTTCACATTTCTTTCCAAAAGGTTCCATTGCTTCAAACGCGAACCAAGTAGCTGAGCTTTGGTTTTTGGAAGGTTTAAACCTCGAATCAGATCATTCAGTTCTACCTGGGTTATTAGGTGTGGCTCAGTCGTTGGATTTACAAATGATGAACACTCACCTTCCATTTTTCCGGGACTAGCTTTTGGAGACATTTCTTCAAGCTCCGATTCTGAAGGTAAATCATATTCTTTAGGCGGTATCGGTACAGGCAAAGAGTTCTCGTGTGGAACAGGTCGCCATGCGG
This sequence comes from Dysdera silvatica, assembly GCA_006491805.2. Lineage (NCBI taxonomy): Eukaryota > Metazoa > Arthropoda > Arachnida > Araneae > Dysderidae > Dysdera > Dysdera silvatica. The sequence goes on from QLNU02014802.1 coordinate 49,381,975, forward strand.
ATGCTGTGTTAGGGTAGTGTATCTTTTGCTTTGATTTCGCAGTGGAGCCTTCGATGTTTGTCATACAAAAGTAACAATCATTCACATCATTTTGAGGCTCGCGCCAGATAATGGGTACGATTTAACCAACCAGTCATAGCTCTCGAACATGTATTACATCAAATTTTTGGAGCCCAAGACTTATCTTGATCTCCAACCTTGCAGCCAAAATAAAGATGGTACGCTTTCTTCACAAGTAGTGTGATATTCTTTTTTTTTTTGTCCTTTTAAAGTAACTGCTCCACATGTGTAGCAAAAATTGTTAGGATTATTTTTACAACAACGAGATGACCGCGATATTACGCTGTGAAACTAAGTAAAATAAAGCACTAAAATGCGACTTTCTGTACTTGAGTTTAATGTAACGAACGTACGAAACAAATGCGAAGGATCTGAATAGAAATACAGTTTGAATGAACTCTGCATGTGGCGCCGCCATGAGTTTTCAAACTATCACGTGTTTTGGTGAAATTATCCAGATGGCTTCTTGCTAATAGTAGTGGGATTTTAAACACTTTCGTGATAGTTACATCAAAACTATGTGCAAGCTTTTCTCATGCAGTTGGACGTTCGGCTGTCGCCTTTGAAATTTAATTTTGGTGATTAAAAACCTGCCCGGCGTGGCGTGTCCGTCGGGCCCCCACGCTACACAACTGCCCGGAACTTTAAAAAGTATACCTAATATGAAGCTGACATAGTTTTAAACGATTAAATTGTCTATATTTATGAAAAATGTATTTCCACTATAGACCCCCCCTCCCCGCGAAAACGATGCCTGTTGCAAACATTTTGACACTTGATTCGGATTCAGCACCCTGAAAAACATAAAAATCAGGTAAAATTTTGGTAGGGAGGAGAATTTTTTTTTTTGCCGACTGGTGTAATAATTAACGGGTTCAGTGGTTCAAAGTATAAAAGAAGATTTACATTGTTCTACCGCTGGGTGTTGGTGGTGGTAGAGAGGGTATTGTTTTGTGGTTTTACGGCTCAAAGACTACAATGGTCATGCTGCGCCGGGACCTACTGTTTTCCGAGGAATCCGAACCTCTTATGGCCTAGGGAACCAAACCCCGGACTACAGTGAGCAGTGCGATCTTTTATGAGATCTCTGAGTAAGCGTTCTTTGTACACTGTTGGGAGTCGAACCCGGATTAACGGCGTACTAGGCGAACGCGTTACCACACTGCGCCACCGCAGGCTGGTGGTGGTAGAGAGCGAGATATTTTGGGCGAAAGAGTGATGAAAATAAAAGGGTGGGGGCGGCATTTTTCAATTCTTGCCTAGGGCGGCAAAACACCTAGAAACGGCTCTGTTTAGAACCCAAAGATCACTTATATTTTATGTTGCGAAATTCTGGTCCATGAATCTATGATGCCTGCTATTATTCGCTATCGTTTGGAGGCAAAACACATGCACTGCAAAAATGAAATAATAGATGTTTTCCAAAGTAAACTTGCAGAGCATAGAATTTACTCAATACGATGTCAAGATTATTAATTTTAGAAATATGGACGAATTCTAAATGAGAGTTTAACTTAATTTTAGAAGATTTCTTGAAGTTGCATGAGAGAAAACTTTCACATGTAGTTCCCTTTTGTTCCACACTTTGTTTTGAACAAGCATTTTTGACGTATTGTTATATGAAAGCGAGCACAGAAACAGGCGGATGTTGATCCAGATTTTAAACTTCAGTTAGGAAATATGGAAATATTGAATTAGATATGTGTGTGTTTGAGAGAAAAGAGAGAGAGAAAGAGATTGTTTGGGACAAAAAGAGGCATATGATTTCTACCATAGTATGTAAGTTCAGTAGCTGCTAGGTATGTGTCGTACTTTATAATTTTGTAGCAAACATTGGTAAAATTAAATATGTCCCTTTTTCTCCCGTAACTAAATCGCTTTCAACTCTGTGCTGAAATAGAATATATTTTATGCTCTATTTTCAGTTTCATTTAATTTTGCTTATACATCTAATTTTCTCTCAAGCAAATCGTTTAGCATATACATATTGTAGAGTTATATGGGCCCGTGGGGGTCCGAGCCCCCCCCATAATTTGAAATAAATTGCAATTTTACATATACTATACTGTAATATAGAAATGCACAAAATATGTGGTTGTATATGGAAAGTTGGAGATTTGAGAAGTTTTGGAGTCGAGAGTGGGGATTCGAGAGTTGGGCGATTCGAACGTTGGAGATTCGAGAATTTGGGGATCGAGAGTGGGAATTTGAGAGTTGGAGGATTCGAGAGTAGGGAATTCGAGTTACGGGATTCGCGAGTTAGGGATTAATGTTAATTGAAACCCGCTAAATTTAAATATCGACCTTAGGCAATTTTCTTTTACTTGCTTGTTATATGCATGTCTAATCAATGCAAGTCTGTTTTTCTTTATTTAATGTTTAAAATATTCCTCTTCGGAAAGAAGCGGAAAGCGAAGAGGACTTCGTGCAGCTTACTTAGGCTTTTAAATGTCAATTTTATTAGGAATTCAAAGCACTCTTCAGAAATTTTTCAAAATGGTGAAAATGCTGGTTGATTGATTGATTGTTTGGCTTTTTTATGGCGCAAGAGCATCTGGGCTATACTGCGCCAAACACGGAAAAAAAAAAAAAAATGCTAGTTGAATACTTCGAATTAAATATAGCGACGACATTACGCA
>QLNU02014802.1:49405050-49416654 GCA_006491805.2 Dysdera silvatica
CCCTCGTTTTGCCCACAAATCAATTAGAGAGTGTGCTTGAGGGCACTTGAAATGTCGCATGTCAGGGCCGTGTCGGAGGGGACCGGAGCCCCCATCTTTTTTCCTAGGCTGCTGTTGGAGATACTACTGCTACTAATTGCAAAATAATTCATTTTTATGTTTGGGCTACAAATAGTTCAAATCCGCTACTTTTGGAGCACAGTTTGCTACTTTTTAATCTTCAGATCTGGCAACACTGTTTCGAACGCTTCACCATCTAGCCACGTCATAACATCGGCGCTGGTATCACTACGCCAATAAACGTTGATTTATATTGTTGCTAGATACCTGAATGTCTCTTATTTTAACAAAAAGAGGCAAGTTTTGCAATCACAAATTAAATCTAAGGCCTATAAACTAAGGCGTAGAGTTATATGCCCGCCTCCACCCTCCCGTAATTCGAAATAAGTTGCGATTTTGCATATACTGTAAAATATGCTTGTCCACCACCCCCCAAATAATTTTGAGAACTCTACACTGATGTCAATAAAACATCATTTTTAATATTTATATAATAATTGAAGCGATTATTTTAACGCAAAGTATTTAAAAAAAAGTGTATAACATTCCACGAATGCATTAAAAATTAAATTTATTTATTTATTTATTTACTTTTAAATAAAAAAAAGGACGCAATTTCCAAGTAACTGTGGTAACCACGTGTTGTCCTTTTCCAACGTCTTTCTCAAATTGATGTCTCACAAAAATATCATTTGACCCAAACGATACTTTTACCGTCAAAAGGCGACACAGAAAAGAAAGAACCTAAGGGTGGTCTTCTAACACGAATCGTAGCAAACGAAAAAAGCCATTTAGGCAATTGTGACTGAGTGGTTTTTCGAAAATCGGTGTACGGCTATGTGTGTGTGTGTGTGTGTACTAACCTGCCTTATATCTCGGCGGCTCTCTCCTAATCGGCGGCAATTTTTGTGATAAGGAACATCATCTAGTTCTCCGATTAGCCGAGGCCCCAAAAACTAGCCGAAGTAAGGGGCAAAAGGGGATGAAAGTCAACCTCTGACCGCTGACCTTTTGCGGCTTGTTCCTCGGCAGGTAGTAGCGGTGCTCGGGTGAAGTGTTTCCGGGTGCTGGAGGTGGCTCACCCTCTGGTTCCCATGGTTTCCCTTGTTTACACGTCTTGCACTCTCTCCACAATACTGGATAAATTGAGAGAGGGGGTCCTGCCAACAGGTGCAATAGATTCTGTAATAAGAGATAGCCGCCATTTTTTCTTCTTTTTCTTCATTGTTTCTTCATGGTTTTTTTTTTCCCTTCTGATACCTAAAAGGGGGAGTATGAAAAATCGGTCTTGTAAAAAATGCATCCGGGAGTAGGCACCTTCTAATCGTGGAATTGTTTTTAGAATCGATGGTTGATTCGATTATCGGAAACAATGCGCATCGATGAATCGAGAGATATCAACGCCTAAATTAGATAAGGATTTCTCCTCGCATAGGATTTCAAAGAGCGGCATGTAATTCGTGGGCAATAAAATGAAGGAAAAGGAATAATAATAATAAATAAAAATAAAAATGATAAAGGTAAATAAAGTATTGAAATAATAATACTGAATAAAGAATGAAAAGATAAGAATATGTAAAGAATAAAAAGATAAGAATATGTAAAAAATAAATAGTTAAGAATATGTAAAGAATAAGAAGTTAAGAATATGTAAAGAATAAGAAGTTAAGAATGTGTAAAAAAATAAAAAGGTAAGAATATATAAAGAATAGAAAGATAAAAAATGCAAAAATAGAACGATAAGAATAAATAAGGAATAGACAGATAACAATAGCTAAAGAATACAAAGATGAGATTTGCTGATAGAAAGATAAGAATTGACGAATGATAAAAAAAATAATAGGGAAAGAATACAAAGATGAGAATAAATAATAAACAGAAATGATAAGAATAAATAATAAACAGAAATGATAAGAATAAATAATAAAACAGAAATGATAAGAATAAATAATAAACAGAAATGATAAGAATAAGCAAAAGAATGGAAATGATAAAAATAAATAAAGGAGAGGAATGATGGGAATAATAAAGAATAGAAATGATAAGAACAAATAAAAATGAAATGATAAGCATAACAAAGAATGGAAATGACAAGAATAGATAAAGAATAGAAATGACAAGAATAAGCAAAGAATTGAAATGATAAGAATGAACAAAGAATATGAAATGATAAGAATAAAGACTGTAAGTGATAAAATAAATAAAGAATGGAAATGATGAGAATAGACAAAATAATAGAAATTATGGGCATAAATAAGGAATGGAAGTGATAAGAATAAATAAAGAACGGAGATGATAAAAATAAATAAAGAACGGAAATGATAAGAATAAATAAAGAACGGAAATGATAAGAATAAATAAAGAATAGAAAGATAAAATATTTTTTAAAAATTATATATTCAATGAATGTAATAATTTACATATATGGTCGGACCCCCATATATCGAAGTCTATAAATCCAGAAAAAAAATCGATGTCTAGAAAAGATCTTTTTTTTTTTTTATGCATATGCATTTTATAGTATATTGCATGTGGAAATGCATTTTTTTTATCACTGCACCTTTCCTCATAAATAAGTGAATAACGTAAGTAAATAAGTAAATACGGATTACATTATGTTGAAGTTAAATTCATAGATATTGTGAAACAAGAATTAACAAGAAAAAAATTTTTTGAACGCGTCTTGAAAACACTCATATTAATTTGCATTCACATGTATTTAAATGCATGCACAAAAAAAAATAATAACATGTTGTTATATGAAAAATCTCGCTGATGATATGTCATAAAAATTTTCACATTTATGAAGTCCATGAAGCATACGTCATTATGGGATGGGGGGATGGAATTCCATTTTGTTTTGGGGAATAAATCGATTTTTTCAAATAATTTTTATATGTAATGGTCAAGAGAATTCCCCACAGCTTTTCAGTATATAGGGAATTTCTGTATATGGAAGTTCGATACATAGATGTCCAACTGCACATGACAGAAGTGGAATAACATTTAGAAAGATGGGTTGATGTTCGGAATGATATTTCTGATACCCAGAAATCTCAATTTCTGGTTATCAGAAATTAAATTTTTCTAACGATCAAAAGCGAGTTTAATTCTTTTACTTATGTAAATGGTGTACATAAGTATATTCGGGGTCGGATTAAGGTTTCGTGAGGCCTTAGTTAATTTTTTTTCTTTGGGCCACTTGTATTAAATTAAGCCTATCTAATTAAAGCAGGAGAACCGGTAAGTAAGAGAAAAGTAAAGAAAAGAGTAGAGTAAAAGCACGGGCGCCTTTAGCGGGGGGGGGGTACAAAGGGGAACCGTCCCCCCAATATTAGTGTTGGGGTTCCATATCCCCATTTAATTTCAAACAAAATGTCTTTTACTGGCATATTGTCCCCCCCACCCCCATATTTTTAGGCCGTCAGCGCCAATGAATAAAAGTAAGAGTAAATACAATAATTTCGCACACCCACGTATTGATTATAACTCAAACTAGAGCTTTATTCGTTTTGGAGAAAAAGAGACGCTTTCCCCATCCTGGATTCGAACCAGGGTCCCTCCGTTTAGCCCGGAGTGTCTTGGACCGCTAGACGAATGAGGACAGATGAGGAAAAGGAGGGACCCTGGTTCGAATCCAGGATGGGGAAAGCGTCTCTTTTTCTCCAAAATTACACAAGCTCTAGTTTGAGCTGTAATTAATACGTGGGTGGCAAAAATTATAGTATAATAAATTCCCCCACGAAAACTCACAAAATTCTCGCCCCGGAGGCTTTCTTGTGTTGACCATATTTGGCAATTGTGTTATCCCTGCGGAGGGTAATAATACCTTACATACAGTAAGAGAATTAATTGAAAGAACACATGAATATGAACTTCCATTGTGTGTTGCATTTATTGACTATGAGAAGGCCTTTGACTCTATTAAAACATCAGCAGTCATCAACTCTTTAAGATCAACAGACATTGAGGATGTGTACATTGACATGGTGAAACGTGTGTATAAAAATGCAAGTGCAAAATTTCGGTTACATAAAGATACCAAAACTATCAAACTTGGCAAAGGGGTGAGGCAGGGAGATACCATTTCTCCAAAACTTTTTACTTCAGCTTTACAGATGATTTTTCAGCAGATAAATTGGAATAACAAGGGAATAAAAATAAATGGTGAATATTTAAATCATTTGCGGTTTGCTGATGACATTGTTATTTTTTCAACGAACCCATTAGAACTCCAAGACATGGTACAGGAGCTCTCAACTAGAAGTAAAGAAGTTGGACTCAAGATGAACCTACAAAAAACTAAGATCATGTTCAATAATTTCGTAGAGGAAACAAAAATACAAGTTGACAACATTGAGCTAGAAATTGCTGATTCATATATTTACCTTGGCCAGCTGATTTCAATGGATGGCAACATTATGAAAGAACTCAACAGACGTATTAAACTTGGCTGGAGTGCATTTGGAAGAAACAGTTTTATCCTGAAGGGGAAATTGCCTTTGTGTCTAAAAAGAAAGGTCTTCAACCAGTGTGTATTGCCAGTCCTCTCTTATGGATCAGAGACATGGAGTCTAACAGTTGGAGCAATACGAAAGTTACAGACAACGCAAAGGAGCATGGAGAGGTGCATGCTTGGAATAACTAGGAGAGATCGAAAAAGAAACACTTGGGTGAGAGAGCAAACTAGAGTAGAGGACATCATTGTTAAAGTAAAAGGGCTGAAATGGCGATGGGCTGGGCATATTGCAAGAAGAACTGATCAACGATGGACAACAGAAATTCTCACCTGATTTCCAAGAGACCACCGAAGACCTAGAAAACGTCCTCAAACTAGATGGGTGGATGAAATAAGAAAACAGGTTGGGGTGACGTGGAAGCGAATTGCTCAGGATAGACTTGTGTGGAAAGCATTTGGAGAGACCTTCATCCAGCAGTGGATAGATAATGGTTGAATATGATGATGATGAATTAAAGTAGGATCTATATATAATGAGAAGCTTGGGACCAACATACATGTTCGCTAAATCCCATCGATGGCTAAATCCGTTCTAAAATTTAAAATTCCAAACTTTGAAAGTGAAGTCGCTACAGGTAATGTATTTCCATACAACATGCATACAATATTTGGCACTACTGCACGAAACGTTACCTACTCCTCTCTCTCACTCTCTCTCTCTCTCTCTCTCTCTCTCTCTGTCCTCTTGAAATTATTCTAAATTTCAGTAGATCGGCTCGTGACGTCACACACTCTGACGTCATATACGTCTGTATGTTGCAGTGAGAACTGGTGCGATACGCCATTTTCTTTTTGCTTCACATTCGCTGTATTTCGTTCACTGCAGAGAAAATGTCTGAGCTCTAACTCGTATTTTTTTATGGATTGCGTATGCAATTTAGACTATTTTCCCGCCACAAACATTCGCCCCACGAACTAGGTGAGTACTCGTCCTTTACTTTTCCCACTTTGCAGGAATTTTATGATTCAACATTTTGCTGATTCACGAGTACTCGGAGACTATCTAAATAGACACCAAGCGGGGGAGCCCCAACCCCTTCACTGATACACCTCCTTCACTGATTCACGAAAATTACAAAAAAAGCCTGAAACAACATAGCGGCTGGTCACTTTGCATGTTGGCAGTTATTCTTTGGCAACACTGGAAAAAATTCAGTAGGTAATGTGTTATGCAGTGACACCCAACATTTAGCTCTAAATTTCTTTAAAACTTAATGAGCATAATGTATCACCACTTAAATTTCAATTTAGTAAAAAAAATATAATATAAAATAACTTCGTTAGTAAATTTTCCTAAAATGCATAAACTCTATTTTCAGATGCTCAAAAACAACCTATAATTGTTTGCTTTGTATTGCGGTATTTGTCTTCTTTTAATTTTCCTCTTAAAATACTTAACACATTAAATACATGGTTATCAGCGTAATCTATTGCCTAACTCAAGGAAGCACTTACTGATGTGAACTCCTTACTTTGTATTCTGCAAAAAATAAGAGTTCTTAGAACTTATCCATTTTTAAATGCTGGAAGATTTGTTTCATCGTGTTAGCCTCAGTTAAAAAGGCATCCCATATTACTTCCAAATATCAAAAAAAAACTGAAACAATGACTCGAAACTTTCGTTTATTTTTCACAGGTTATGAAATTTATATTAAAAATATTTTTCCTTGATCTTTCTTCAAAAAATTATCAATTAATTCTGCATAATTAATACTATCATGATTTTTTCTACGCATGATGAATATAAACAATTTAATTTTAACTGGCTTAAGGAATTTCGTAGATAATTTTTTACTCGTAGTAATACAGGAGACGGTCCCTCTCTTCAGTTGCATTGGAAATAGACACTTTCAAATAAAGGCGCAATGAAGTTTTAACATTAGGAAAAGAATCAGAGCCGTGTAGATAGGGGGGGACAAGTACCCCTGAAAATGTTGTCAACACCCATGGAAAGTATTTTTTCACAAAATAAATTATTGTAGAGTTTTATTTTAAATTTTTTGGTTTGTGTGAAATTGTTTTTTGACGTTAAAAATGTGTTCAAAATAGCTTTTTACGGTAGATCGTATGCACACGATTTTTTTGATTTTTTTTTACAGGGGTTTGAATCTTTATTTACTTTATAATAATGCTAGGTTGAAATCAGAGAGAGGTATACTAAAATTTATAATTTTCAATAAAAATTTACGTTAAGAAATTTATTCATTATTGTTAAACACATATGTGTGTGTGTATGTATATTAGTCTGCTTGTATATTTTGTATTATTAAATACATTAACAAAACACATCAACATATTCAACGAATTTAAAGCCTCCTAGGTTTCTGACACCCATGTAACAAGCATCCAGCTACGGACCTAAAAAGTATATATAATGTTCATATTTTCTTTATGAACTGGAGCATATTTAACGGTGAATTTAAATTTTCAATTTTTGCAAAATAATGAAGTCTGATTGGCAACGATTTTAAAGTTGCGTTTAGCCTTTATCAAGTCGTTCGAACTCATAATAAATTGCGTTTATGTAAATTTCGTTTTAAATATATTGTTGTGAAGCGCGTTGCTCATCTAGTCATAAATTAGAACAAACTATATAGATTACAACGAAGTGTCATAAATAAATTGTTTTGCAATTTTTTTAAAAAACACTTTGGATTAAAAAGAAAAATGCTAGTAATTATTAAGACATGGATGATGACAACCTAAAAATTCTTTAAAAAATGTCTTTAAAGTGATGCAAAATATTTTTTTAAAAATCGAACCACTACCCTTAAAATTCAAAGGAAAATTTCCTCTAAAACAATTTGTGCCATATTTTTTCAAAATTACAAATTAAAGAACTTCAATCTTAGAAAACTCATAAAATTGTCCTGTATTTTTAAAATGCTATAAAATCTTCTAAGAAAAGAATAATCCTGCAAAAAAAAAAAAAAATGAGTGCTTGCTGCTTATTAGTAATATTTTGTGAATCAATCAAAATTATAATCATTTTTTATTTACTCTTATTTATTTATTTTATTTTTTCATCAGATCGGCGAAAAATATATTTTTTGGTGTATCACAGAATCTTAGTAATTAATTCCGTTTGGCGCAGTATAGCCCAGATGCTCTTGCGCCATAAAAAAGCCAAACAATCAATCAATCAATTAATTCCGGAGAATGGCAAGATGAAAAAGATTGAATGAAAGTCTCTGGCCTAGACTTTACCAACCAGCGATTGATGGGAGGTTACGGTTAAAGAAATATCGTTCTAAAGGCCCAATACGTTAAAAATAATGCCCTACATATAGAATGTAATCACCCTATGTCATCCTTGCGGATTTGAGAGAATTCACTGGGCAAATTGGGTGGACGGAATATATAGGAATAGAAAGAAGTCAAGACACAGAAGTTTTTATAAAATGATTAGGTACGTAAATGGACGTTAAAAGAGAGAGGGCTGGCCTTACATCGAGGTTTAGCAGCATATGACAATTTTTGCGGGGGATCATTTGAGACCTGGAAATGATATAAAAAGTTCTTATTAGGTAAAAAATGTTGTGAAAGATTGTATATAATATGTACCATCCCTTCAATGTTATGGAATTTTTGAACATATCTAGGAATCAAAGCCGTGCACATAAAGGCTTTTTCTTTTTCGGATGAAAAACATGTTTGTTTGTGCATAAAATTCCAAATTATAATTATAATGATTGCGTTTACTGCCTTTTGTTACGCTGGGTCAGCGTTTGTCTTTCAGTAAACTTAGCTGCATAGGCGTAGAGTTATATGGGGCCCGTGGGACCCAAACTCCTAATAATCTGAAATAAATTGCGATTTTACATATACTGTAATGTATAAACGTACATAAAATGTTCTTATGCCTTCCCCCCCCCCTCCCCATTAGTTTTAAGAACTCTACGTTGATGCTTTACTATATGTAAGCGTCGTATTTGGAAGGGCATATTAAGTCATCGATTCCGTATCAGATCAGTCATTGAAAATACAGTCTTCGCTCATAAAATATGCAAATAGAAACGAATATTGCTTTTAGAACATGAGTTACAAACTTGTGAACGCACAAAAGAACAGGCAGCCTTCGCATTTAGTTTTGTTGCGTTCCTAGAAAACTCGCATATGTTGCGTCAAGTGAATCTAGAGACCCTAGAATTCTAGGCCGACGCAACAGAAAAAAAAAAAAATTGCGCGGTGTAGCTGGAGTCCCTAGAATTATGGGCTGACGCATCTCGTGAACGTGAATTACTTTTAACGCGAACTATTTCCTGAATCCCTGCCAATAACGGACAACTTCGTAATACGACCCCGTCCTTTTGAGGAGAACTACCTGTAGCGCGAACGAAGCCTTCACCACCGTGAATGAAGTTCGCATTAACGAGGTTCGATGGTACTTCTCACTAGCTTAACGTAATTTCAAAATTGGGCCATCTCCATTTGTTCAGCATACCCTTCTTGAATACAAAAAAAAGTTACATTTCACATGTATACCACCATGATGGTGACAATGAATTTGATATGTGTATGAATTGTAACTTTTTTTTCGAGGGGGGCAGAGGGAACGATTGAATGTAGCCCACTTTCGAAGCCACGCTTCGTCACTGCTACCTCCAAACATGCATAAAAATACTTTAATCTATTGGAAAGAAAGAAATTTTTAAATTATAATATTAATTTTTTGCAGAATAATTTCGACACCCATGTAGAAATAAACTTAAACTAGAGCTTTTTTTGTTTAGGAGAAAAAGAGACGCTTTCCCCATCCTGGATTCGAACCAGGGTCCCTCCGTTTAGCCCGGAGTGTCTTGGACCGCTAGACGAATGAGGACAGGAAACAACGCTCTCTTTCTCCGTATGTAAAGATGTTAAGATATTATTACCCTCCGCAGGGATAACACAATTGCCAAATAATGGTCAACACACAAAGCCTCTGGAGTGAGTTTTTTTGGAAGTTTTTTTGGTGAAGGAATTTTTAATTTGGTCTTTGGAATAGCCAAATGTGCTCAAAGAGTAAAATATGAAATATTTACACAAATAATACAATAAATAAATATGAAATATTCACAAGATTTCACATTCGTACAGAATTTATAATATACATTTATAATATAAAAAATAATACAGTAAAGTCTCGCTAATCCGGACGGACCTCAAAAATAAAATAAAAAATCTTCAAAAATCGTGCATAAATTTTAAAACCTACTGTATCCGTTTCGGTTATATTGCATTAGTTTTCTTTAGTACCGCTAAACTTTGAATTTCAATCAATCGCACCAATAAACTTTGAATTTCAATCAATCTCACCAATAAACTTTGAATTTCAATTAATAAGATGGGTTTTTTAATCCTAAATCAATTCGTAGGTTAAAAAAAGGTAGTCATCCGTTGTAATATTGAGACTGAAAGAGTCATTTTTAAGATAAAAATCATCGATATAAATAGTTTTACCCATCTAAAACTTGTTTTACAGACATTTTAAAGCTTATTCCGTTTAATCCGGACTTTCGATGGTCCGGATGGGGTCCGGTCCCAACAAGTCCGAATTAGCGAGACCCTACTGTATATTGTAACTAGTATATAAAGGAAAGCACTGCACAGTTGCTAGGTTTTATTGCTGAAATGCATTATTTTAATGGAGAGCAGTTAATAAAGGATATTGTCTCATAAGGACTCAACAAGTAAAGGGGCCGTTCAAATATTACTTAAGCACATTTCTGGCCGTTTTATACTCCCCCTCCCCCTTGTAAGAAAACATAAGCAAATGCCTGACCAACCCCCTTCAGGCGTACGTAAGATTTTGGTTCTCTAAATTTTTGGTTACTATTATTACAAAACTATGTATATTATACATATATTATTAAACTAACTACATATATTATATATTATTAAACTAACTGCATACATTATATATTATTTAACTATCTACATATATCATTAAACATAATATAATTATTATAAAGATAATGATTTTAAAGATCGTTACCAAATTGTGAAAATAGGTAATAAATCGTCAGAAAAAGTTATTAATTTAAGAGGTGTTCTACAAGGAACGGTACTCGGACCATTATTCTTTATATTAACAATAAATGACATGATGTACTTAGATCATGATATATTATTATTATTCGCGGATAAGTGGATCTAATATTGAGCGGCTAACAAACACAATAAAAGTTAAATTAAATTTGATTCAACAATGGTTCTATGATAACGATCTGATACTAAATGCTGAAAAAAAATGATTATATAATATTCCATGCTAATAAAAAAACATATAAAATTTAATGGAAAAACACTAGAAAGAATTAAGTCAATGAAATTTCTATGTATTAAATTACACGAAAAACTTTTATGGAATGAACAAATAGATGATATAAATAAAAAAAAATAAGAAGAATAAATGAACTATTAGCCAGATTAAATAATAAACTAATTTGAAATGCAAAAATTGATATTTATTATTCAATGATCTATAGCACATAGTTATACGGAAATTCAACATGGGGAAAATTAACTAAAACAAACTTAATAAAAACAAATAATTCATTAAATGACACAATAAACAAAATAAAAATCACCATATCAATCAATTGTTCAATTTAGAGAAGAATATCAACTACTTAATATAGAAAATATACACAAATTAAAAATATGACAGTACGTATACGAAAGAATAAATGAAGGAAAACACATAGACATAATAGAAATAATAAAAGAAGACCACAAATATAATACTCGCCATAAAAAAGAAATTAAAACCAAAAATATTCGAACTAATTATGGAAAAGATAATATGAATTATTACGGATTAAATATTTGGAATAGCATACCAAACGAAATAAAAAATTTAACACCAATAAAACAATTTAAAAAACACTTAAAACTTATTTTTTATCTAACCAAACATAAACAGCCACAGTTTTCAGGCTGCATGTGCGTTAACTTTTCGTTCTAGCATGTAATCCATCATGCATGTATGTATATGTAATCTATACACATATGTATGAAAATAAAATTCATTTGTATTTGTA
>QLNU02014802.1:49425010-49437820 GCA_006491805.2 Dysdera silvatica
GGAAATTTCAAGTATTACATAAGCATCTTGGGGGTTGGGGGGGGGCTTTGGTCTTATTTTTCTGTGTTAGCCAATGTTAATTTTTGCTTAATAAGGGTGGGGATTGAAATGGCCAAAATATTGCTTACGTAATACTTGAACGCTCTTTAAAACAAAAAATTAATCACTTTCATTGTAAGAAGAAATTTCTAAGTTTGGGACACAATTAATGCACATGAAATTGCAAAATATCTTTACTGTATTCTATGTAAACCCATTTCATACAAGATATACGTTGGATCCATTCTTCATCTGGCTTAGATTGTGAGAATGGTTTGAGACATATTAAGCACAAGATGTCCTCAGTTTCCGATTCTAATTCACCTTCATCATTTGCAGTTTTTTATTAATTTTTTGCCTTGACTTTTTCTTCATAAATTTACCTACAGTTTTTAATAGGCCTACTATTTTCCTGCATCAAAGATTTACACAATTTCTTCCGTCTTCTTTCCTCTTTTTCGCGCTTGTTTCCGTCCCTTTCTCTCACTTCATTTTCCAATCTTGCTCTTACTGGACTGGCAGTGAGAATCAATTGAAAACATTCTTTTCTTGCCTCTTGAATTTTTTTCGTTCTCCAGCTTTCGGATAAGGACGTAATTGCTTTGAAGTTAGACCTACTATGTTTTTTGACTACCACTGCTTGTGGAAACAGTCACTTCAATGTTATTCAGGCCCCCAGTTGTTTCACACAAGAGGTGTGTTGATATTGATTATGCTTCTGAAATTCCTAATTGTGTATCTTCAATCAGAGGACGGTCAGTAACTGAAGAAGACAAAAAGTCCACTTCTGTGAATATGCCAGGGTTAAATGGCATTATCCCTGTAGTTTGAAAACCTGATATTATTTTGAGTTAACGGCATAGGAAATTATTTTTTAACGATTCCGGGAATGTCGTAAGTGGATAAGATTTTCCCGGGATTATTGATCATACAACTGTCAACTGTAGCAAAATAATACTTCTTAATCAGTCCGAAAACTGATGTATCTAGGGGTTGAAGACAGTGAGATATGTGAGGCGGGAATGATAACAAAATTATGCCATCGACTTCCCAAAAATTTAGTACAGCTATTGATAAATGGGATGCGTTGTTATCGAGAAGAAGTAAACAAGATTGTGTTTTTGTACATTTTACATGGACATGGAAGTGTTGAATAAACTTTAAAAACAAAGACCCAGTCATCCATCCCATTGGATACGACGTGATAAAGCAACCAGGGGCCCATCACGAATAAAATTATCTTTAAAATGTACCCATTGGAAGATACACACACAGGGGACATGGAATGGTCAATTGCGTTTACATCAGTAACCATTGTCAATGTAGATCCCCTTTCAGCTGATGTAATATTGCACACACACATGACGTGTCCCTTTTCCAGCAAAGGTTTTACTGACCACATATTTATCTATAACGGTTTTAAATTTGTAAAAAATGCGTTGACATTGGCCTTGTTAAAACCTGTTGCACGATTTATACTTATTGATTTAGGACACCCCTTAAAAAAAGTGTAGGGTGCCTTTCCATGTAGCCATTGAACCAATCCGTTGATGCAATTTTAGAATTTATTCGAGTGTCTTGAATAATAATAGTATTCGCAACAGCTAATTCATATGCCGGACTTCGTATGTTCTCAGGAATCAAGCCATAATATATTTTGGCGCAGTTCAGAATATACTCCTTCAGTTGAAGTTCCAGGTTGTCGTTTAGGATTTGACGATGTTTAGAGTAGCCTATTTTTACTTCAGATGTTGAATAATTTTTCTTTATATATCGCAGCAGAGTCATTTTATCAATTTCGAATACATATTTGCAGTTTGCCTCAAGGACATTGATCCATCTTTCACCACAACATAGGCATTTCTAAACACATCTTGCGATATTTCACCACATTTGGCGTTTTTCTTATAATTTATAACCATTTTCCGAAAAGATCGTTCAATAAATGGGATCATAACTATATATTTACAGGATGCCTATAATTAAAACGAAATTTTGAAATCACTGTAAAAGAACGAGCTATTAATCGAAGTGACGCCAAATTTTGGAGGACGACTTCTTAGAGGCGCTTAAAATTAGCACTTGGGTTAAAATGGGGCTTTCGATCAGTAGAGAAGATGAAAATTGAAAGTGGCAAACAAGAAAATACTTTACTGATATGTCATAAAATTCAATAGAGTGTTTTTTGGCAATTTTTCCTTAAAATTTCAGTAGACTGGCAATTTTCCTGAAAATTTCATTAAATTTGGTGGAAAAAAAAACCCCTAAAAGTCCGTTGAAAAATGAAAGACTCTCATACCTGTGCCAGAAAGCATCCATTTTTGGCACCAAACTCTTTACAGTTATTCGGGGCAAGTTGATATACTGTATCAACATGCCCCACAAGAAACGTATCAATTTTCCCCACACGACGCTATCTTACAAAACAAAATTACAAAAAAAAGAAAAAAAGTGAAGCACACAAAGAGTGCAAGAAAAAGTGGTTACTTTACCTTTAAACGACGTAATATAATAATCAAATAAATAATACTACAAAGTGCCATACACCGTCATTAGATACTTCCAACACTATTTACAATTATTTATTTTAGACTGTACAAAGCACAAATATTTAAATAACTTACAAGGGGGAACTCATAGTGAGTGCCCCGCCGATTTTGATGAAATTTTTTGATGAAAGTAGAGCCAAAATAAGGAAATACGTGTCTGGGCATTCGTGCCAATGCGGCTTATTTTCGGAGATATGAATTTTTAAAGATTTAAAGATTATTCATCCTATATATAAGCTTATAATGCGACATCCTCTGCAAGCCAATCGGTAGCTTAGCGCATCGTGTTTTTGTGTTCGATGCCTGGGGAAATCGATTACACTTTTTTTTTATGTATCCTTTTTACATGTTTGCTTATGTATTTTTATTAGTAAAAATACTTTGCTTACAATCGGATTTTGCTCATAAACTTACTTTAATAAAATTCATATTTACATATTTAATTCTGTGATACTATTTTTCGCAGTTATAATTTTTACACGAATTTTAATTTTTAATTGAAGAGTTGTAAAGGTACAAAAAGTTTAGGAGTTAGCTGTAAGTTTTTATGTGAATATAACTTTTATAAAATTTGCGTACTCATTGTCAACCTGTGAAGGGATGAAATTACACCAATAACGCAGTTTTGTTTTATTTAAGGATTGAAAGATTTTTTCTGAAAACTTTTAACAATTCCATTAAATAAAAAAGAAAACTGCGTTAATTCGTCTTATTTTGTCATTATTAGCCTTTGCAGTCATCCTCTATTAACATCTATTATGCCTAATATTTTTTTAAATATATTTATCTATTGAAAAATGTATTTTTAGTATGTAATATTTTATTTTATAACATATAAACATTTTATGTGCATCTCATTTATGTGCATTTTATTTATATAGAAACATTTTATTTTATAAAATGCAATCAATTTTATTTTAAAACTGACTGACGTGAACATATTTTTTGTGTATCACTATCGGAGGTGTCGGAATTGTATACTGGTACACAGTTTTGGATGATAATTATCATAAAAATAATAAAAACATAAAAAAATTCTACAACGTGAGCATTTTATAAATGAATTGTTCGAACAACTGATTTTCTTTGTCTAATATCATCTGGAAAACAAATACCATCTACATTTTCAAAAACGCTTCTTTCGTTTGTTAACTTTGCAACAAACCAAGAGTACTGTAACATATTCTTAAAATTCGGCGCCGAAAGTTGATTGTGAATAAGTGAATGGATCTTCAAAGCATCTATCTGCTCGCGTGTTTAAATGACTATTTTTTTGTAAGCTTTCAACACAATTTTGTAACCTTTTAATGAAATTTTTTACTTGACGGAAGAAGTACACATCACGAGGTTGACAGTATGGGGTACAATGAGGTGGAATTACTTCAACAGTAGAAGAAGAGGTGCCGTCGTCATTTGTAAAAACATTATTAAAGTGTGCTGGATCTACTTAACTACATAACAGGCTGGATGGCTACACCAAAACTTTTTCTACTTTTCAACTTTTTAATAATCAACAATTAAAATTCGAGTAGAAATTATCACTGCCCATAAGCATACAATTAACTTAATTACATAAATATGAATTTTATTAAAGTAAGTTTATGAACAAAATCCGATTGTAAGCAAAGTATTTTTACTAATAAAAATACATAAATGAACATGTAAAAAGGATACATATTAAAAAAATGTAATCGATTTCCGCGGGCATCGAACGCAAAAACACGAAGCGCTAGGCCGGTAACTTACCAACTAAGCTACCGATTAGTTTGCAAAGGATGTCTTATTATAAGCTCATATATGGGATGAAAAATCTTTAAAAATGCATATCTTCGAAAATAATGCGCATTGGCACGAATATCGAGACACATATTTCCCTATCTTGGCTCTATTTACATAAAAAAAATTCATCAAATTCGGCGGGGCACTCACTGTGGATTCCCCTTGTTAGTGTTATTATTTGGTTGACATGTTTGTACTTGCTCGTACTGAAAGTTTAAGCAAGCAGCTGCTTGCATCTTATCCTTAGTGGGCTGCGCATACTCAGTGGCGCAAAAAACTCTTCGTATCAACTTGCCCCTGTCTCCCCTACAAGTATTGAACTCTGAACTCTATACAGAGGAAATTAAATCAATTAAATGTTTTTGTTTCTGTATTTTAATGTTTCGAAGTTAATACATGTTTTGTTTCCTATTTACGGTGAATGGAATATTTGCTATGGTAAAATACTTTCTGTAAGAGGAAAAAGAACCGTTCGAAGTCCGGATGCCGAATCTAGGAACCAATGCAGGACCTCGCGGCAAACCTAACCTGGTGCATACTTAGAAGGCGCAGAGAGTAGTATCATTCCGCCAGTGATATGTTCGTCCTCTATTAGGTTAAAGTTCATAGAAGATGCATTTCCGTACGCATAAAGCATTAAAATAATGCTCAAATACATAAAACATAGGCATGTTTGTGTAATTAAAAGCTGGTACCTATTAAATTTAGAAAAAAGATTCATTATAGCGAGCGATGACGTCATTCAAGTAACTGACCACTCAGAGGACTTCGTTTGCTTGGCGGGAAATTTGGCGCCTGGAATTTTGGCAACCGCGTTTTTCTGCATTCCAAATTAGGCGATAAATAGTCTAATAATGTTGAGGGTTACCTCATTTTTCGCCAATTCGCGAATGAATACTCGTTGCACGGGCGCGAATAGGTCGTCGTAGCCTTAACGGTGTACCAAGTTAGCTTTGTCTTGAGTATAGTTTTTACACGTTTCTTCCCCACTCCCCTTTTTTTAGTGTTTTGTTTTATTTGGCAAGGCTAGACAATACTTTTTTTTAAAAAAAATGTTTCGAAGCCCAGTATCAATGATTAGCAACAAAAAATACATACGATCAACACAGTTGCATTTTAATGTTTTTTCAGTACATCTAGTATCCATAAGTAGGGTTGGATTAAGTCCATTAAAGGCTCTAAGTATTTAATATTTAGTGCCTCCCATATATCTAATTTAAAATATAAACAATAATAAACCGTAAAATAAAATTCTATCAAATTTATTTTTACTTTAGTAATTATTTTTTTTTTTAAATAATAGAATGATACTTACAGTAAGGGTGATTTGAAGTATTACGTAAGCACCCATGGGAAAGGGGAAGTTGTTGTTGTCGTTGTGCTTATTTTCCTATGTTAGACAATGTTAATTTTTGCTTACCATTGGGGGAACATAAAAAGGCCAAAATATTGCTGACGTAGTACTTGAATGCTCATTAAGATGAAATACACTTATTATTTTTGTGCATTTTCACGACAAATCAAATCTTACTATAGAAAAGCAAAAAATGGGTGTCAAAATTTATTATATAAAAGCAAAGGTGTCCCTCTTCCCTTGGTGCCCCAAGTACGTGCTTATTTTGCTTAGTGGTTGACCCGGTCCCTTCCCCTACATTGAAGATATTTCTGATCATTTCTTTTCGCGTAAGCAAATGTATTTACAGAGTAATTCCAAACTTCCTCTACAAACGTTAATGAGAGATAAAGTACAGGAAAACAAACGTTTCTTCTTGATAAATATATGTTCGCAAACGTAACTTCCAGTTGAACGATAAACATCTAGTTGCATGATGATGCTCTTCTCAGATGAAAACCTTTTCACACGCGAGGGAGTGTTTAATGTTCACACTACTCACGTCTTTAGCCACACGATAATCTCCCATACTACACAGATACAAGCTTTTAAAATTAACTCGTAACTAGATGCTTATAATGCAACTGCAAATTACGTCTGCAGGCGTATTATCGTGCGGGCATTTTACATTTTCTGATAAAGTAATTTGTTTTCAAAATAAATTATTCCGACGGAATGCAAAGCTATTATTATTTTATAGAACTAATATGTAATTTATTTTGTGATATTTACATATACGAAGAAAATAACTTGAAAATGGAAATAAATAAAACCTTTTAAATAAACAACTGCAGATCGTTGCTTGAAAAAAAATTGAGAATACAGAAATGTTTTCTATCATTTTTGTCATATAAAAGGAAACTTTAATATTTCATTGTACGACCTTTAGACTTTATTGTTGTCTCCAAACCTCGTAACAACGACCCTACTAAGTTTTTAGTTGTGTCTGACGAAATTTTGTCACATTCTTATTGCAGGACACGTTTTAAATAATTTTTACTCGTTATGTGATACCTTTGTGCATAGGCGTAGAGTTATATGGGCCCTTGGGGCCCAAGCCGCCCAATAATTTGAAATAAATTACAATTTTTTTATACCTCGAGCAGCATGGGCTTTGTCAGGCCCTACAGTCTTTACACAATGCTGCACAAGAGAGTCAATTAAATACTTTTGTAATATATATATAAATGTAATATCTGAAACTGCAATTGATTCTACTAAATGAAGTTTGTATTATATTGTATTTTACATATACTGTAATGTATAAATGTACATAATATGTGCTTGGGCCTACCAATAATTTCGCAAACTTCATTTTAATGTCTTTGTACAACTACTTCAAGCACGGACACCAATTTTCAATAGAGTTGATGTCTGGGGTAGTGGTGGGGTGTGTATTTCCCGCTTACGGCGGTAAAGTAACCAATTTTTATGTCATATGCAGCATACTTCGAGTCTTCATCTTGTTAGAATATGAATTTTCCATCCAAAACCAGATTAATACTACTTTGTGAGGTTTATTTTAAGTATGTCCAAATAAATGTTGCGGTTCATGATGCCATCAATACAAATAAGCTTTCAAACTCCGCTTGTTGTTCCACATGCTTCTAAATTCCTATACCACCACGGATCTACCTCCATCTTGGAATCGAATGTTTTGGACCAAGAGCTACTATGTTCGGTTTGCTGCAAGCAATGAGACCACCATCACTACCAAAATTATTAAAATTATCATCGTTACAACTTACTGTATTCAGAAAATGTAGGGTCTTTATTAAATGCAAACTCTAAATGCTTGTGTTTATTCTGCAAGCTGATGATGGGTTTATTTCTAGCCGTTTGACCGTTGTGGCCAGCTTTTCAGGTGATGTTGCGTATAGTTTATGCACAAACAAGCCTACTTACTCCTGTTCCTACAGCAAGCTTAACTGTATTTGCTTTCAAATCTAACTTCATTTTTTTTTTATTATTTTTCGTTTTACAACTGCTTTCTGAATTTTTTTCTTCCTCGTTTATTTTCGACCTGCCCACCTTTTCTATTACAATCCAATTACAGTAAAATCTCCCTACGACGATATCCGGTATAACGATAAATATCTCTACAGCGAAAATTTATCTCGATAATAGTGTTGCAAAGAGGTTTTATATAATGTATAATTGTATTTTGTATACTGTATAATGAACCCTCCCTATAACAATAACTCCCTCTACAATGATAATTTTTCTCGGTCCGTATAATATTGTTGTAGAGAGGTTTTACTGTACTTTTTGGACACAAATTCTCCGTGTATCTTTAGAAATTTGGTGAAAAGCTTTCTCCAAACACCTTAAAACATTTTATCAATAGCGGTTTCTTTACTGAAATTCAAAACAACTTCTTTAATTTCAATTTTAAGTTAAATAAGGTCAATATCTTTAAAAGATATAGTAGTCTTTCTCAAAAGTTGATAAAAATTTACTTGATACAATTTGAATTAAAAAAAATAGATGCATAGAAAAAAATATTTTCAAAAATTGATTCACAATTTTTTGATATCAAAAACTTAACTATTTTTTAGACTGCAACAAATGTGATTATAGGTAAATCAATGTTTAGAATTTTATGCATAACCGACAAAATTTAAATATTTTTTATCTAATGCTTTAAACTTACAAAATTAAATATGAAATTCTATACAAAAATGTGTATTCGCAATTTTGAAATCAATGCACATTACTTTGAATTTTTTATTCTGTTTTTCTATGCTTATTATTTTATAATGAAATTACTGATTTGTTATCGCAAAAATTGGTGCATGTAAAATTTATTATTTTATCGTTCAATATTGCATTACTATATTTAAATACTTGATTTCCCATTTGCATTAGTCTACGTTTTTGCACGAAATGAAGAATATGCTAAAATTAAAGTGGAACTAGTAACGCCATTTAAGAAATTCAGTGTCATGCATCGCAATTTTAAAATTATTGATTGGCTTCATCGTTAAAATCCTTTGAATAATGTTATAGTCAAATTCAACTGCACACATTAGTGAGTCACAGGAGATCTTTCTTTGGTTATCAACATCAAGAGATTATATTAAGAGCAGTTGAAAAATAAAAGTGCAAATTTGTAGACAGAAGGCCAGTTCTTGGATATAAATAAGCAGGAAGCCCCATTTACAGAACTTAAAGATTTCAAAATACGAAAAACAATCAATATATGCAACTTTCTAAAATACGAATTTTGAATTAAATATTAAAGATAACAACTTCATTTTCAATATGAAGATAATAGATATATTAATGTTTAATTATATGTTAAAAAAACGAAACAAAAATATGTTTTTTTAAGTAAACAACTTCATACACCTTTTTTTTTTCTTTATACAAAAACATATATCTTCCTTGCGCGCATTATAATAAGGTTATTTATGATTAAACATAATAATATTGGCATCATTCTCCAGAGAAAAATTTGTACTTTAAAGTGACAAGTATGTCATAAAGTAAAATATTTTTTCATTAATTATTTTAAAACCAACGAATTTAAAAAGAGAAAATTTTCACGATATATATAGACAAAACTAATTAAATTTTTATTCGATTAACACAATTCTGCTCCATTTTATGCTAAGTAGTAGTTCGAATGCTCCTACCAAATTTTATCAGAATATGTTAGATGGTTTCAAACTTATCATGTCCGAAACGTTGAAATTTCAAGTTTTGAAGGAAAACACTTCAAAGATTGCAGAGCAAAAAATTTAGGGAAATATTGCATATACTTACCTTTCCCTACGATTAGAATTTTTGAAGTATCTCGCTTGTTTCACGGAAACCAATAATTTTGGTATAGAAATTTCCAGGAAAAACTGAGCTTTCCGATAAAATAATAAAAAAATCAATTTTTGGAAAATTTTAAATTCTGAAGTCCCCTTAACCATTATTTATTCTTCTGAATTTTTCTCCAAATTCCTACTTCTACATAAAAGGTTCAAACACTGGATACCTTCATCAGGAGTAATTTCCTGATGAAGGACTGCTGCTGATGCGTCCGAAAGCTTGAGTGATCTTTTTCATTGCTATTTTACCAGTGTTTAACCTTTTTATGTAATTTCCTCCCTGGTACCCTGTATTTTATTTCTATTCCTACTTCTAGTTGCTTAGCTCCGTGCTACCCATCTTTCATATGGTTGATTACAGCGTCAGACGAAAAATTTTGGAGCTTGAGACAAAGATGTAAAAGAACATCTCATTATCGAAAAGAACGGTAATTCTTAACATTCTAGCCATTTAAAATTATTTTAATCATATATTCTTTTTTAATTCTTACACATGAACGTTTGCCTATGTGCGTGTATGTTTGTATGCATGTGGTGTATTTTGGAAAAGTTGGCCGAGCTAGAGGAACTGTGTTTCCAGGGGAGGAACATCTGCCTAAGACTCCACTATGTGTAGCTCCATGTTAGCTCATTGGGCACTTCTTTAAGCTTTTAGCCTAAGGCTACTGCCTCTCGTTTGCTAAACCCTTGCCACAACCCTGGAAGGTGCTTTGGCTTTTCAATGTCCACATGGGGATTTTGCATGTGTCCGTCTCCTTTTTTTATCTCTCATCCAAAATGTTTTATCAGTTATTCTTATTTCAACCCTATCTTTCCACACTCTTTTGGCCTGCTTTCAATTTTTTTTCTGCATTCATTTAATTTCTTTGAATTCAGATAATTTTTATATTTATGTATGATCTTATGGTTGTACGCATGCGTATTTGATGATGTAGTCTTCGGGACCATGTGTACGTGTGCCAAAAAAATAATAATAATTTCAATTCATCGATTGTAAATCATTTGAATCACAGGCATACGCAGAAAGTTCATAAGCTGGAGACATAAGCATACGTGTATGCAGAAAATTCATAAACGGGGGGTTATAAAGCCACAAATCCACATATTCATATGTATATACAAAATTTCATCGCGGTGGATGGTTATGACCCCCCCCCCCACCATCAGCCCCTCTGCATATTCCAGCGATTTGAATAGTAGTAGTAAATACTAGAAAATAAAATTACACAGGGAACGGGGTAAAAATTAAACTTTATTTGTACACGAAAGCCATTCCTTCAGGCTATTCCTAGTTACAAACAATACGCTAATCGCCATGTCTTTTGTTCATAACTAGAACTATAAACATCCTATATTTAATATATATAGACATATACATACCGGGAACAGAAGCAAAATGGGCCTATGGATGACAACATAGGTCTACGTTATTCAAGAAAAATCTATCGTGTTTCTGATGCGTTTATCTTCTAGTCCATACTGATCAAGGTCTTCTAAAAACCATGATCATGAAAAACAAAAAGATTCCAAAAAATCGTTGTACTAAATCCCTAGAAAATGAACTAAATCCTGAGAAAAAGAGTTGACCATAGGTGAGCAGATGGACAAGGGGAAATCGTGAGGTCCGTGGAAGTATAGTGTGGGATAAGTCATTTCCAATGCTTCTTGTACGTGTAGGCCAACGGCTGTTTAAAATTCCCAAGGCCGATCACGATTTTTAAGGCCACAAGATGGTTAAACTTTCAAAAAATAACTGTAAATTGTAATTCCTGTTTGCATTTGCAGGAAGAGTTGCGAAATACACGCAAGTGGATTTGCTTTGCGGAAAGTGTAAAGGCCCTTTAAGCGGAAGCCTTCTGCAATAACAATAATGGACGGATGAGTTTTTCTTGTGAAGTCCCGATTGATGGTGAGCTTTGGCTCAGCAATGGCGAAGAGTTCTTATCATCTATGATATAATACTGAATTGTATATATCCCTTGGTTATCGAGGAAAACGGTCGCCATTGTTCTTGTGCAATGACGACACATCACCACAATCTTGTTCTCTAGGTTAGGTATGACAGCCGAAGAATGTTCCAAAATTTGATGGTACAAGTTGAAGAAAAAGCGTTAGAGGGTGAGGTAGAAGCTATTCCTCGGCGGGGAACATGGATCCAAGAAACGGATTCGCTCTATACTGACAACGTGTCATACTCACGAGCTCTCTTAAGGCGTGCTTCTCAACAGTTCAAACTTGTCTGAAAAAAGAAAAAAAAAATTATTGCTGGATATATATATTTTTGTTCACATGCATTCCAAAACTATGGTAATTTAATATTTTTTACAAGAACATTTAAACAAAAGATGAGTTAGTTAAAGAAGAGAAAAATCCAATATCAATCTCGCCAAAAGGAACTTCCAGCTACTTTAATAAAGCAATAATAAAGATAAGTTCTTGACATAATAAGATCATAAGACAAGAACTATTGAGATAAGTTAATGGGTTGCCCAAATTCGGGCTGTATTGTTTAAGGTCGATACGAGGAGTGAGTATCTCTTACTAAAAAAGGTATGGAAATGATTAAATCTGAGCAATTTATCTTTGGAGTCATCCAATTTATTTTAATCTTTCGTAAGCTCTGACCATACACAACTATGGCAGAAATTAATAAGAAATAATTACAGGTATTATTCTCTCTCTCAGCATTAATTAAACAGGCGGGAACAAGTTACTGTAAGCCATAGCAAACCTACCGTCAGCAATCGGAGTTGCTGTTGTTATTGCTGATGTGAGGAGAGGGTGTCTTGTCAGGCCTGACTAGTCTGTTCATCGGGCTACCAGCACCCGACGAGCCTCTTGTAAAGATTTCTTGCCTCCTGTTTCCAGCTAGGACATCGTTCTGGTCATCATTTCCTCTTGGTCTTCGTTTGATGATCGAGTTGGATCCATGATGCAAGGGGGGCGAGGCTGTTGTAAATCTTGTCGAAGAAAGTTCCTGGTACATGGGAGGCGGGCACGGTGGAAGTGGCCCAGTATCGAATGTCATCTTGCCTTCTGGGAAACAATCTGCAGGTGTTGGGACCATTAAATGATGATGAGAATAAAAATCAGTGTTTCCAGACCACAAAGATGATGATACAGATGATGACGGAGGAGGAGGCGGAGGCGGTGGAGGAACTATTGGCTTTGGAGACCTACCACAGTACCTGCGAAGACTGTCCAGTGGTGGAGAAGGTGGAGTCCAAGG
>QLNU02014802.1:49437920-49465288 GCA_006491805.2 Dysdera silvatica
AGAAACGATTTCCACTGTCGTGCACAATTTTGTACGAATCAAAAATTTAAACCAGAATTCTGCAATAATTTATTTTGAGAAAAAACTAAAACTAAAAATATTTTACAAGAGTGGGGGGTTCTGAGCCTCCTGCATCTGAGCCTGAACTTATTTTCTTTAAACTATGGCTTCCTACATATCCTACTTTCTAAACAGAACATGAAAATTTCTACGTTCACTGTTTGTTTAAATGAATAGAGTTCCAATAAATGTGGTGTTGTGACTATGGCTATAAAAAAAAATTTACACAACGTTATTTTCTCTCCCTTTCTACGAGTCTTTCTTCATGTTTTTGTCTACGGTAGCGGCTGTCAAGCTTTTTACTTTACGGAACACTTTTTTCACGCGTGCTTAGCACGGAACCCTCCTATAAATATTACCTAAAGAAAACCTAAGGGGTTTCCATTGGGAGGGAGTTTTCAGAATTCACAGATTTTCTTGAAAAGATCGGTGACGTTTCACAAATTGATTGCGGAACCCCTGGATGGTCGTTGTTGAAACCCAGGGTCCGTGGAACTCACTTCGAGAAACTCTGGTCTAGGGTAGTGTTTCTCAAAGTCGACATTTCCAAGAAAATCTGTAATTTATCCATGACTACTGTTTAGACAACGTCAACCATAATAACTAACACAGATAATTATCTGCGTTAGATCACACATCTCACAGATAATTATCTGTATTAATTGTAATTAATAAATAATAGGTAAGCAGTAATAAATAATAGTATTTTAGGTTCTCCTTAAATATTTATCGAGGGGTTCCGTGCGCAAAAAAAATGAGAACCACTTGGTATAAAGAACACTTTTACGATGGAGAGAAGTGATATGAGAAACATAACCAAGTTTTGCAAAAATATAAAATTATTTTACTAAGCCGATAAATTAATAATTGAGAAGCTAATTAGATACTTGTCAATTATTAAATTATCACATCATTTATATTTACATTACTAATTATTAAAGATGCTTAGAGATTGTTGGATAACTTTAATCCAATGACATATTTAATGGGCATTTAATTTTGCAATTTCTATTCATTTTTCATTATAAAAAGAAAACCCAAGTACTCCACAACCTCCCCTTCCTCCATCAATTATATATTTTTGCCTATCTGTTACGGAGTCAGTAAGCTGCGCAAAAGAGACTGTTCATATTTCTGAGGCGCAAGGATAGTAAAGGTCATGTTGCATCAGGACTTGCAATTTTTCGAGGAACCCGCACCTCTGCTTTCACGGGAACCCGACTCCGTACCACGGTGGGGAGAAGAACGACACGTGTTCGACGATATCACTGGATTAATAGTTGGTTGGTTGGTTGAATTTTCATGATGCAAGGACAGAAAGGGTCATGTTGTGCCAAGACCTACAACTTTCCTAGGAACCCGCACTTCTGCGGAACCCAATCCCGCACCATGGTGGGTAGAAGAACGGCACGTATTCGACAATACCTTTGGATAGAACCTGAATTAATGGTTGGTTGCATTTTATGGCACAAGGACAGCAAGGGTCATTCAGCGCCATCTGAGTTAATGATAGGAGAATATAGCACCACTACGCACCATCGTAAGACAGGAGACCTACATTTTTCCGAGGAAGCTAGGAACTTTTCGAGGCTTAGGAAAATTAAAGATTTTTAAAATCAGATAAATTAGATTCTGTTTTATTAAATTTTATAGAACTATTATAAAATATTTAGTGGAATTTGCGGCAAGGTATTCTGACCAAATGCATCCTTTAAGGTTATTTAGCGAAGGTGACAAAACAATAAGGTGCTTGACAGGAGATTCCATAATAACTGCCATTTAGACATATGTAGTTTTCGGCAAGGAAGACAGAACTGTGCTTTATTCCTAAAGAGTGCTCTTCACCAAAACGCTGGCTGCATTTTTCTACCTTATACCAGTTTCAAAATATAACGGCAGTGAGGAGATAGTATATGTACGTAAATTGTATTGAAAAAGTTTTGTTAAAAGAAAGAGTGTTCCAAATTTTAAAGAAAGAGTTTTAATTGTCGGAAAATTTTGATAAGTCTTAACAGTGATAGATAACCTTTAAATTCTGTAAACGATACTCCGTTGAAGCAAGAATAGTGATGAAAAGAAATGAAGACCTAGAAGATACAGGTGGGATATCATTGAAAAATACTTCTGCAAACTTCTCATTATGATCTTGTTTGTTTTTTGGTTTTACGGCTCAAAGACTACAGTGGTCATGCTGCGCCGGGACCTACAGTTTTCCGAGGAATCCGAACCTCTTAAGGCCTGGGGAACCAAACCCCGGACTACAGTGAGCAGTGCGATCTTTTATGAGATCTCTGAGTAAGCGTTCTTTTTGCACTGCTGGGAGTCGAACCCGGATTAGCCGCGCAATAGGAGAACGCGTTACCACACTGCGCCACCGCAGGGCCTCATTATGAAGCCAAACACATGGCAGGGGATGAGGCACAATTTATTTTAACAGCTTTTGCCGGTTTTAAGACCGTGTATTTGAAGGGTTTTGACTAAAATATTTTAATATGTAAGTGGATTTGCAATTGATTTGGTTGGCTTTTATAATAAAGATTCATTTCATTTTTATTTCGGGACTTATTTTTAAAAACATTCAAATAAAATTCATGGAAATTGCTTAATATTTTATTTAAAATAAATATTCGTAGAAAACTACCTGTTACTTCAGACAGAAGTCTGCTGCTTTCTGTTATGACGGATGCGATTGGTAAATGGTGATGAAATGGTCCGGCGGTCGAAGCGGCCTTGGCCACTATGGAAGAAGACGATATCATTGCCGAAACGTCTTCTGTGTTCGTTGGAGTTAATGATTGCTCTACTAACGATGACGAAGACGATGAACCACCTTCGTCGGCCATTTCAAGGACCACGGACGATTTTTGTTGTCCTCTTAAGGACACAAGTTGTGAATAGGACACGGCTGCCGCGGCCGCTGCCGCCGCAGCAAGGACTTGCGTCGGTCCCGCTGCGCCGTAATAGGAAGGCGGAACTGTCGTCGATACAGCGGCCGTCGGGGGTGGTGCTAACGGCCCTTCGCCAACAAGAGCTTGCGGCGTGGAGTACGGAGACTTGCCGCCGAACAGCGTCGGTCGTCTTTCCGGTGAGGGAGACCGGGCTCTTTTTTGTGGTGGCGGCGGTGTCGTCCATCGAGTCGGGAGGCCGGTGGTGGTGGCAATTTCGGGCATGTCAGATGTCAAAGCCGAGTAATGTCCGCCACCGCCACCATACGGGATCATCATCGGCGGTGGCGGGGGTGGTGGCTGCTGTTGATGATGGTGGTGATGATGATGATGCGACCCGTTAAGTGGTTGTTGTCCAACAGCAGCTGGATGAAGATGGTAAGGAGAATGCGGTACGGCTGCATCCGGAGGGTGATGGTGCGGATGATGATGATGGGGATGAGGATGGTGATGATGATGATACGGCATCACAGCTGAGTAGTAGGCCGCTGCGGCCGCGGCCGTGGTGGGGAGGCGAGCCGTAGGATGGTGGGGCGTTTCGTAGGCTAAACCATAGTGCATTTTAGAATGAAGAGAATAGTACTGGTACAACCAACTGTTGGCTCGCATTACTGCTGCTTCTTTATCACTAGAAGAGGAAAAAAAATAATTAACCAACTGGGTGATTAAGGAAAAAATATATTAATTTGTCCATCAAAAGAGCCAAAAGGTTAAATTTCCATGCCTTAAAAGAATTCACATTTTAATCGATGCGAGTAATGAATTGGGTGCATTACAAGGCATCGGATAAAGGGTTGGAAATTTAGGAGATTGAAATACTGAACGTAAAACTAATGAAAATAAGTATTGATTGTAATATATTTTAAGTCTATAGCTATATACAGTAGATTTAATCGTATATATTAAGCAATACAGACACGCACATATGTCTATTACAACATGGAATCAAGGCCAATACCTGCTGATATTTACACGTGTAATAAATAAATAAAAAATATATGTAACTTGAAAAATATCACATACAAATTCCGATCCTTCCTATATAGGGAGGTCCCGAGTTCTGGTCTGCTGGCCTTTTCTTCCCTTTTCCCTTTCACATGTTTCTACATGTTATTTTCTAGTTTATATATATATATATACATTTACACTTTTGAATTCCTGCTTCAATTTGTAATATAATATGTACATTTGTTTGTCTCCTTATTTCGTGTCAAACGTACCCAGTAAAAATCCTATTCTTCAAACTCTTGTTTACTCACAGTGTTGTAGGTAGTTACGTAACTAAAAATTAAACGTCATCTTCAAATGTGACATTATTTTTGTAGGTTGTGCGAACATTGATCAAGCATTTCCTCGAAATGCGTGCCATTAAAAAATCGGAAACTTCTGATTTAATTAAAGAGTTTTCTACCTCTTAAAATGTGTTGCTCTCCATGAAATTTCCTCCCATGTGATTAGATAAACTTAAGGAGGGCGGGGTGGTAACATTTCTCCTGAAATTTTTTGGGGTGGGAGTATAGTGAATGGTTCGCACACGTAATATTCTTTTACAGAATCTAAAATCCAGAGGTTAGTATCGAACTTGCCCATATTTACCATACATCTGTTGATGTTTGGGGGCACAGGCGTATGCAGAAAATTCACGAGGATGGGGGTTATAGGCGCAATATTGAGTTCCAGAGCTAAAACTCCATATATGTACAAAATCTCATCGCAATGAGGAGTACAACCCCATCATCCTCCCTGCGTACGCCAGTGATTCGCAGCCCCCCATTGTTCATGTCAATTACCTTAAGCAAAATATCAGGAAAGAGATCAATATAAAAGACTTTTTCAGTTAACTATGAGGAAAAGGCGCGAAAGCGACTGTAATCAGTCAACCAATTAAGCGTTGTTTCAATATCCACTTTTTTATTATCACCTCTCAGCTGGCTGTCGTCTCGACGTTGTTCCCTTTCACCGCACTAGTTATAATAGCTCTATTAGAGACTGCTTGCTCCCGATAATTCTGAT
Organism: Dysdera silvatica; assembly: GCA_006491805.2. Lineage (NCBI taxonomy): Eukaryota > Metazoa > Arthropoda > Arachnida > Araneae > Dysderidae > Dysdera > Dysdera silvatica. The sequence goes on from QLNU02014802.1 coordinate 49,442,939, forward strand.
AGTCACTGGCCGTTCATCCGTGACAAAGTCTCCCTCTCTCTTTCATCGGACGCGTTGCAAAGAATACGTCTTTGGAAGAGGGGCAAACACATCACGCGCTTCAGTGCCGCTAAATGGGGTGGGGGGGAGTCAGCAGGGCGGTGACTGAAATCGTGACCCCGTGGTCTGAAGTTGTGGCGGAAACTTCGACGCTCCTTAACACAACGTGGAGCAGTGCTTATTTACATCTCTGTTTACATTTCCACGAGCTGTTAACCATAGTGCTGTGCTCAGTGTAGCATTTGGGTACGCAGGTAAAGAGTATTTATATTGTTTCGCAACTGCCATCAGGTAATATCGCCTGTTCTTGTCGCAACAGGTATAATTAATTATGGCTTACTGCTTAATTAATGGGGTCATTGTTAGTTTTTTATCCTGTTGAACAATGCCAAAGTAATAAAGATAAAAAAAATCTTAGATCGAATTGGAGAAGGAGGGGAGGGTAATGCAGAACGTAATACGCGACGAAAAAGTACTGTTAGAAAAGTGCATACGGTACTTTACTTTGAGAAGTATCTAATCAATTTCAATATTTTATTGTATATGCTGAAATTGACACAATTTAATCATCGTTAATTTTTAAATGAATTGATTAACTTAACTTTTAGCAAAGACGGATTGTGTAAAGATTTAATTTGAATGAGTTTTTTCACGGGTGTTCGTCATTGAAGTCCAAATTAGAATCATCATATTCGACCATAAGGGATTAGAAATTGAGAGCCCACGAGTATCGAGCTACACTCAGAGACCTGAACTCCGGGCCGGGTCAACGGGCCGACTTTCGTGTTCTGGGCCAGGCCTAAAAAAACGGGACTCTTCAAGGCTCTGACTCATATCCATAACCAGGAACCATCGTTACAATTTCTCCCGGATAACGAATTTAATTTAGAACACAGTGCATTCCAGGATGATGACTTTAAGAATGTTCACCATATGCAATGTGCTTCAAGATAGAGATTCCGATCGTTCCGGATAGAGATTCTGAGAGTATGTACAATACGTAGTGGGTTCCAGGATAGAAATTTTAAGTGTGCGAATACATAGTGCGTTCCAGGATAGAAATTTTAAGTGTGCGCAATACATAGTGCGTTCCCGGATAGAGATTTTAAGAGTATGCACCATGCGTAATGCGCTCCAGGATGAAGTGTATCCTGGAGAGCACTATCCTGGAGTGCATGGTGCATACTCTTAAATTACGGATCTCGTAAGGTATGTAAATTGCATATTTTGCTCGTTACATTTGGTTTGCAATGCACCCTGATTTTCAGACAATATTCGCAACAATTAAGATGCAAAAAAATCAAAGGATAGCATACAATATTTCGTGGGCATCAGTTGAATAGAAGGCATACCTGAGAATTTGGTTAGTGCAGACAATAACGGATTGTTGGGAGCTGTCACTGCCATCTTTGATCTGCAGAACTACATGGACCCATAGCCAACGTCCACTCCGACCTTCCTGCATTCTCAGCAGCAGGATACAAGATCGCTCTTGCTCCGACTGTGTGACTAAAAAATTTTAAATAATCAAATATGTATGACTTCAATCGTTAAAAATGTTTCATATATATGCATGTACCTGCATGTATAAATAAAGTGTTTTATATATAAATCAGAATGTACTTACTGAGTCTGTGCTTGGACTGTGCCTCAGGTAAATGTTCCCAATGAATAAGCTCATACCACGATACGCCCTGCAAATTAGCTTTGCTGTAACCAAGATGGCATTCGCCCCTACGAAGAAAACATATGCGTCATCATCATATTTCACCATTATCCATCTGCTTTTGGATGATGGTCTATCCAAGTGTTTTCCATATGTGTCCATTCTGAACAATCCGTCTTTATGTCACTCTACCCTGTTTTTCTATTCCATCTAACCATCTTACTTGAGGAAGTTTCCTCAGCCTTTGATGGACTTTTGGAATCCAGTCGAGAATTTTGGCTATCCATGCGACATGCTCTGCTTATAGTGATTTGAGCTTTTCCCCTTTGACAATGGTATCTTTAAGCCTTGTTTACTCTCTCTCTCTCGCCTAAGTATCCCCTTCTCGATCTAATTGATAGACAAACAAGAACAAAAGTACTGCTAAACTTATAAGCATTCTTGGTAGTTATAAGTATAGTAAAACATCTGGATAACGGGCACCTCAGGACTTAAGTACCTGTCCGCTATTCGGAAAGGTTATGCAATGACAAGCCTTGGAACTGGGAACTGAAAAAGTGTCCGTTGCAGAGAAGGTTTGTAGTACTATGCTTTAATAAGGTCCCCGGATTAACCATACTCCATCTTGGTGGTCTATGGTAAGTAAAGCAAAACCTAAGGTGATACACGAGTGGCCATTTAAACTTTCCTTCAGTTTAGGAAATCTTGATTTAGATATATGACGTGATTCAGGATCTGAATCGCTAATGTAGAATTATAACCACTACTTGGTTACTTTGGGTCTGTCAGGGAAACATTACCCCCTACCCCTACACACACACACACACAAATAATTATTGATTTCCTTATTGAGCAGTTTTCATACAATATATTTCCTACACAACTCGTATTTTTTAAAGGACACATAATATTTAGTGTTGCCTTTCTCACATTTTTTAGCAGGGGATCAATTTGTATTTTTAAAAATTATTGAAGACTCCGAAGATCCGTTCTTTTTATTGATGTACGACTTTGTGGGTTGCACAAAATTGGGTAATATATATTAAAAATTTCGGGGACCTGATTGTTGAGCTACTCGCTCAAGCAGTGCCAAGGCTGCACTGAAAATGATGACATATATAGCGCAAGCGGAATCTCCAAATGTGTTCCGATAATTCGTGTTCATCCGAAAATTTCCTCGTTCTTGAAGAAGAGGAAAGAAACAATGAGCAACAATATCTAAACAGGACTCCACAGGTATTTTTTGATGGATACTGAAGAATGGTGACGTTCCACCATTTGCATACGACATCTTGTGGTTAGCCATCCACGGTAGCCACACGTCGTGACAGTAGCACCTGAGGTTTCAGCCGCCCATACAGAAGTGACCACCTGCTTGAGCATAGGTCAAGGCGTCGGACAATTTTCTCACGCTCGTCCACAATACGTACGTCCCAAAATGCACCTGCCAAAATTTAGTTGCCGCCAAAAACAAAGCATTGCATAAGTGACTACGAAGAGACGTATTTACGGAACCGACCGCCAAATGAAACGGTACAAAATCTCAACGTAAGAATCTGGGTGACGCCCAAGCGAAATTTGCGTTTTCTCATTGGTCCATGTCCTTTGTCCGCATTTATATAATTAGCCCCGCATCAAAGAGGTTAATTAATTATATTCCAATTTCTAACCCGAGAATCTAATCTCAAATTGGATAGGGATTATAATTTTTTTACGGTGCAAATGAGGAGGGACTTCTCCTAATAGGTCCCCATTTCTATAGGTAGTCTGTAGACCAGAATAGAATAGGCGCCAAACTTCTAGAATAGTTCACACATTCGTGCTGAGAAATTTTTGTTCTAGAGACAAAAAGGCAAAATAAAGCCTCCTGTCATAAAATTTTTTTTTTTTTTAATCTTTGTCATTTTAATTAGAATTAAAAAATAATGTATAATTTATATAAGATATGACCGACTGATTGGAGCCACAATACCCTCCTCACGTTACCCCCAGTTGTCGCCTTTTACACTTTCAACTTGAAGCAACTACCTCATTGGCCAAACCTTGAGCACGGTCCCGACACTTCGAGATGTATACCTTCTAAAAAGGGGCGCGTTATCTCTTTTGCCCCGCCCCCTCATCTCTGTGGGCGTGACCATATATCATACTCGTGAATGTTAAATTTTTTCAGTCTGATATTTTTAAATATTAATGTATACTTAAGTATGCATGAACTTGTATAAATTGAGTGTGCGAGGAGGGGAAGCTGCTTATTGGTTTTTATAGTGTAGGGGCAGTTTAAATTGTATTTTTCCTACAGGACCTAGTTTTTCAAGAATCTGAACCTCCGACGCCGAGGGAATCAAATCCGGGAGATAGTTAAAAAAAAAAGCCCGATACAGAAAGAAGTCAAATCCGGATTTTTTGCGTGGTGGACCAATACATTACTTCTAGCACTCCTACCGTTGAACTTGTTTCACGATACCAAACGCTACCACTACGATGACGTATAGGTATCGCGCTTGTCTGTCGCACAGTGGAACCGGGGTTCGATTCCAATAGTACGTAGAACGCTTGAGTTTTCTGCTCAATGTTGTCTGGGTTTGAATTCCTAGGCAAGACGTTCAGATTTATAAGCAAAACGTTCGGATTCATAGACAAGAAGTTCGGATTCACAGGCAAAAAATTCGGATTCATAGGAAAGAAGTTCGGATCAGGGTTTAAACTTGTTAGCTCAAAACATGCTGTCGCAAAAATGCTAAAATGGGAAAAAAGTTGTAGCAAAATGCTAAAAAATATTAGTTGCTTTCGTTGCTCGAAAAATCGTATCAATAAAATTATTTATATCAACGATGCCTAACAGGTATTGTTAAGAATTTTGAAGAGGAAACAAAAAGGAAGAAGAAAAGACAGCTGAAGTGCAAAACGGATATTTTTTATCGGAAAATCCTGTTTTCAGAGAATAAACTACGCTTAAAATTGCCTGTCGCATTTCCACTATAGGCAACAATTTTTTCTTCGCATTTTGCGAAAAATGCGACTGCAGCTTAAACCCTAGTTCGGATCCATAGGCAAGAAGTTCGGATTAATAGGCAAGAAGTTCGGATCCATAGGCAAGAAGTTCAGATCCATAGGCAAGAAGTTCAGATTCCGAGGCAAGAAGTTCGGATTCCTCGGAAAACTGTAAATCCCGGCGCGGAAGAACATCAGTTTGCCCTTATCCCGTAAAACGCCAACTACCACTTGTAACGGACAGTTGCCACTATGCCGTTGTAACTCGGCTAGGGAATGTGCCATCAGTGCCATTGGTGCTTCAGTTTTGTTATGACGTTGCCTTGTTGAATAATGATTTTGCTAAGGGGGTGACGTAACGTGACGTCACTCCTTAACTTGGAAGTTAAAATCTGCTGCGCATGTTTTGAGTTTCACGTGAATGTCACGTTAAAGGGCGGAAAGGGGCTCCCATCTTGACATATAAGCATGCTCGAGATGTCGTAACGAAGAAACTTGGTCTCGTCGTGGGAATTTACGTTAAGTTCGAATATTTATTAATTAATTAATTATGTAAATTAATTTATTAATTATGTGCCACTTGCAAGGATTGTGCAAGTTGCTTGATGCTGGAGTAGTGAACCTGCCAAGAATCCCAGTAACTTGTGAATATAGTCCGAGAGCGGTCGTGTTCATTTCGCCGACAAGTCATTATGCCGACAGGGTCGTTTCGTCGACATATCATTACGCCGACAGGGTCGTTTCATCGACATATCATTACGCCGACAGGGTCGTTTCGAAGACACATCATTACACCCATAGGGTCGGCTCGCTGATATACTGTATATAAATATTTTATTAAATGGAAAATGCCCATTTTCATATAAAATATCATAATTACGCCCTGTGGCTCAGTTCACTCTCATGAAATCGTGGGTTCTTCCTTCATGAAATGAATGTGATTCAGTTAAGTATTTATTGTCTTTAATTACCCACAACAGATTTTAGAATGAAGCGCATTGAGAGTTACATAGCAAAATAAGTTTCTTTCCCATTAAAATTTTTGCACCCTTGTGCAAATTCTATTTTGGCGGCAAAAATATTTTCTATGATTATAAACTACAGGTACAGTTAGGCAGTTACATAAATCGGAGGCAAATTTGAGAAAAAACACGAAGTTTGGGTAATACTGTAATACTATATGTGATTCAAATTTTTAAGTAAGGAAGCGTTCAAATATTACGTAAGCACCTTTATGGAAGGGGATTTCTGTTGTGCTTATTTTCCTATGTTAACCAATGTTAATTTTTGCTTATCAAGGGAAGGGGTTATAAAATGGCCAAAATATTGCTTACGTAATACTTGAACTCTCCCTAATACCATATGTGATTTAAGAACAAATATCTCTCACTATTAAAAAAGAAAATGGAACTGAATGGAATACTCAAGGAATAGAATAGTCAAGGAAAATTATATTCAATAAGTATAAATTGCGGCAAAAAAATCGCTGTAGTACATTGCCGGCTCAATGACGTGTCAGCGAAACGACCCTATCGGTCAAATGACATGTCGGCGAAATTATGTGTCGACGAAACGACCTTGGCGGGGAAATGACGTGTTGGTGAAAAGACCCAGTCAGCGTAATGACGTGTGGGTGAAGTGATTATCGGCGAAATGAACCGGACCCGCCCGAGAGGTATGACGTGTGGCGTATCTTCAATAATTAGTTGAACTGTGATGTGTTCTTGAAGGACAGTCGCCACACCGATGGGTGGTATGAGAGGCAGTGATTTTATGAGCTTGGTATCATGAACAACTGGTGAAAGTACGAATCCTGAACCAAAAGCTCGCGTCTGTGACAGTTATTTTACGAATTCTTATTTGTTATTATTGTTAATAAATTATTACTCAGTTAGCTTTGTGCATTTACTCAATGTGCGCCAATATAGCACTACACAGACAACTCATTATACATTACACCCCATGTTTATATTTGCGCTCTTGATCGAACTAGGTTTTGATATTGAGGTGTTGCACAGACTATCAAATATTATATTAATCTTTTAAATAATACTGATTAATGAAGTCAAAAATTAAACAGGTAAGAATTAAAATAATTAAATGACATTTAGATGTTCTGTGACGTATATCCTCCCCCTTTTGTTATCATAGATCTGTTTCAAAGTAACGTTTATTGTTTCGTTTTTGAAGTATTTCTTGGCCCAAAAATAGCCAAAATCGGCAACTTGTCAAAATTTGCCTCATTTAAATCACCATATCTTATTTAAACATAATCATAATCCAAGCTGAAAAAAAGGCTAATTCAAAGCCTTAATAGCCGGTACTTTGGATGCCTAATGTTCATTACACACATTGTTTGACACATCATAACTCTTACTGACCTAACTTCATAAAAATCCAAATAAGTTGTCGGCTCAATTATGGCCCAACCTTCACGAACGCTGACTGCAAATCGCATTTAAAAATTAAAGAGTGGCGAGCAACACTGTAGTTTCGCAAGCTTCACGTGAAAACTTATTTCTTGTAAGCCTTGTGACAAAAGAAATGACCCGAGAAGCCCAACCCTCTGCATAATAATGTTTTAATTAATCCTTCCATATAGAATCGCACGTCCCATTAATGGCAGAATCCAGGTTACTCTGTCTCACACCATACTAATCGACATTGTAGTTAAAAACAAACGCAACTGAGTCTTATTTATATCGTAATAGTAATTTTACGGATTCCTGCAGGACCTAAAAAAGTTCGTGAGATCTGAAGTTCGTTAAAATGGGTTAAATTTTTTTTTTCTGGGCCAGTGCCATAGTTTGTAAATTGGAGGTTCGTAGGAGCACGAGTCAATTGCATTTGTAATCGATTAAAAAAAAAAAATTTCCTGCCACCATTTTAAACATAGACAAATGCAATATATAGAATAATTTTACAAAATTGTAGTTTTCATTCGGCAGCTTAGTTTCCAAATGCTGAGCAAAAGTATTTAATTCGATAGATTTTATATTCTTCTTATAGCGAGACAGATAGGCAGGCAAGCAGAGAGAGATCGAGAGAGAGAGAGAGAGAGAAAGAAAGAAAGAAAGAAAGAAAGAAAGAAATGTATCATTCGACGCTTTCGAAGTATGGCGCAGTATAGCTCAGATGCTCTTGCGCCATAAAACATTTTGACAGTTCTCCATAAAGGTTCTAAGCACCCTTGCATTGCGTCATCGGTGAGGGTGGGGAGGTTGGAGATATCGAAATTCCAATGCAACGTGTTAAATAGCAGGACCATCAATCCAAGCTGATTCCGAAAACATTCTCTAAATGACCCCATGATTCTTAAACTACTTACAGAAATGCAATTATATCTACAGATTTTTTTTGTTGTTGGACGACCATAAAGCTTTTCCATGGTTGCAGAATTTGCCGAACTTGAAATCATTTCTCAGCATCCCTGCCCCCGTGCCCTCTAACGATACTATAAAGGCAGGTGACGCCCCTTAGACGCTCGTTCTGAAAATTTGTGCCGATAAACGCTAAGGTGAATCGAAGGCAGAGAGGTCCGGGATCGGAGGTTGCCCCTCAGGCTAAGCTAAGAACGCTGCAGGCAGATCACTAGCCACCCATCACGTAAGAAGTGCTCTTCTTCCACGTCTAGATAACAAAAGCCCTAATTTATCTTTCAGCCCCCTTTTTTTTCCTTGCCCTCCCCTAATTCTCATCAATAGATATAGATAGTATGGATCCCGTGAGATATATTTCCTTGAGCAATCACTGGGCGGTGTTTAAAAAAAAAAAAAAAAATCAGCTGAAAGTTCCAATTTTTACGAACAAAGAACCATGGTATGACCTTTACATTAGAGATTGAGAGAAAGCTATTAAAATAAATGAAACAAACCAAAGTGCCTAATAAAGGGAATGGGGGTGTTCTATTTGTTCCTTTGTTTCTCGTTTTCAACAATATGATAGTACACAACTTTGTTAATCCGAATTTCTCGTATGGAGACATCCTTTGGATGAGGACAGATATTCAAATTTTCCCAACTTCTTATACGCGTTAGACTTTTTGTTTTTTGGTAGATATTTTATTAGTCACGATAGAGATTACCTTTTAACGCTCTAAAGGTTTTTAAGTGTTGTTAAACACAAATTAAAACGTTTTTCCTTTTGTTTTCTCAACATTGAAAGACGTGAAAGACACAGAGCAGTGTTTTCATTCGGAGTCCGGAGAGGTTTGATGTTTTAAAAAGAACGATGCCTAGTAAGGGTAACTCCTGTCCAATCCCATTTGCTGTAACTCCAAGTTGCACCCTGCAAAAATGCACTGTGCTGTTGAAGAAAATTTACTATGCGAGTGCACTGCTATAATATATGAATTTGAATTATCAATTCCAGTGCATAATCTTAATTGTGGGAAGGGAATTAAGGAAATGCATATAAAAATAGATGTTCGTAATAGACTCCTTATCACTAATGTAAGCCATCTGATGAACATATTAATGGACCAGAGAGGAAGGAATCTGATTTTAAGGCTATTTATCTTGCATGATGTATGCATCGGCATCGCAGAACCAAATCAAAGTATGGAAATTAGTTAAATACCATTGCGTGGAGCGGACTGTTTCAGACCAAAATTTCTTATAAATTTGAAATCAACTTTTCGGATTCGGCTACAACTTTTCCAATTCGTCTAGAAATTTTAGGTGCAAGTTAGCTGAAAAGCTACAAAAATATTTACGAAAGATTACTTTCTACATGTTACATTACGTATATAGGCTGCATAACAATCCATATGCGAAAACATGTTACATATTTTAGAATTATTTAAAGAGGGATGAGATGCAAAATTGTAGCCGGAATTCAAGGGGATGGGAATAATTTGCACTGGGCATAATATAGTCTCTTGGTAAATTTAAGAAAAAGTTTTGGTAGTACAGGGCTACCTTCGGCCGCCACCTTTCCCAATTCTACGTCTGTTTTAATTTCTCTCTCTTTCTTTCTCTATGGCAAAGATAGAATTATGTAAACCCTAAATGGCTTATAAAGTACAAGTAAATACGTTTTGGTTGAAAAATCGAGGTTTTGCTTAACACTCGTTATCAGCATTTCAAGCATTGTTATAGATACAAAAATGTTCAATATCCTTATACAGTAGCAGAATGTAAGAGTTTAAGACACGTCACCCAATCTCGGGGCTCGTCGATATTTTCGGTAAAAATTCGGAGTTTTCATATTTATGAATCCTGTGGCAGGCAAGATCCCAAGAAGGCATTTTCAGCAAAAGATTTGAGGGCTCATGGGCATAGCTACAATTATCAATCGAGCAGACGATTTTCTAAAAAAGTTAGTGAGTTCATATGTAGGCCTATACATACGTTTTTCAGTCGCGCAGACGACATTTTCATAAAACAAAGTTGAAGGGTTCACGCGCATACGTACGTTTATCGATAACGCAGAGGATGTTCACATGCTTTACACATGTTCGTTAGTCACGCAGACGATGTTTTCGGTAAAAATGTGGAAGGTTCACATGCATGCATATGCGCGTTTGAGGGGGATTTACGGACGATATTTTTAGAAAAGTTTCGGAAGGTTTATATGCACACGTATACTTGGAGAACCAGACGGTATTTCTAGCAAAAATTTGGGTGGACGTTCGGAAGTCAGATGCAGCCGGTCTGTTGATTGCACACACCTTGCACGTATATTAAAGGATTATATAAATATATTGGTCCTATTAAAACTATTCGAAACATTACGTATAATCTTCTTACATATGGTAAAAACCGTTAGCATAGCTACTCTCAAAGTCTACAGTCTCCGCCTCAATGCTCCGAAAAAACTTTCATCTGTAAATTTTATTTTCCTAGTTGTTAGAGGTGGAAGCACATTTTTCTGCGAGGTGATAAACCCCTAGCTACACTAATATCAAAGACACGCAAAGTAAGCATAGATATCTGTGCGTTCTAATGGTAAAACCATAGGTGTACGCATAAAGTTAATAAGGGGGCACTGCCGTACGCAGGGGGCTTTATGGGGGTTATAAACTCCCATCGCAATGAAATTTTGTATAATTAACATAGGAATATATGAGCTGTAGCTCTGTAACCCATCCCATTAAGCCTATAACCCCCTTATGAACTTTCTGCTTATGCTTATGTAAAGGGGGTTACAGGCTTATAATGGGAGGGGCTATAGAGCCAAAACTCTACATATTCATATGTACACATACAAAATTTCATCACAATGAGGGACGAAACGACTTCCATCAACCCATCCTGCGTACGCCGGTGGATAGAGCTAGTTAAAAAGTGCACGGTTCTTGGAAAATACGGTGAAAATACGTTTTAATTGGCGAAATCTGAAGTTCAGCTGGTGCGGTATGATCAATTTACCACACCATTCATCTTCTTTCATCAATAACATCGATTAATTTTCTTTGATCGATGGTTCATCAGAATAAATGGTCGACTTACACAAGGTCTATGTGTAGGAACTTCATGTCCATAGAGTGGATAGAGGTGAAGACGGTGGTACTCCCTTGCACGACACACTCTCTGGTCTCAGGCATTGCAACCGGGGTGCACGTTGCCAGGAAGACGGGTTCGTTACGGCTGCACAGCGGAAGGTAGCTCACGAAATGGCCTTCCACAAGAACCACCTGCAAAAAATGATTTCCTCTATTAGTTGAGACTACTGAAAGATTGAATTTTTCAGAGAAGTTTCAATGAATGTTGGGACCATACCGTTGCTTAGAAATTTTAGCTTGATCCAGGATCTAAGTTTTGTAATAGCGGATAAAAAATAAGTAAAATTTTGCGTAGGCTTCTAAACACTCCAGTTTTTTAGTTGTCCAACTGTATCTGGTTTTTCCCGGCCTAGGGTAACTTTCCGATTTACAGAAGAAAAAAATGAGGTGAAATATAAAATAAATAAAATGTTGTCGGTTTTAATGCGCAAGCCCTGTGGAGGTGTAGCGGTAAAACATTTGTCTACCATGAGAAAAAAAAGGGTTTAATTCTAGTTGATATCAAGCGGTTATCATTTTTTTCCTCTACCGATTCGCAGTTCGGAGTTTAATTTCCTTGGCAATAGAAGTTTAGCTTCCTTGAAAATCTGCAAGTCCCTTCATACGGTAAGTCCTTCAAAAATTAATGAAAAATAAATAAATAGAAATAAATACGTTTTACGGCAAATCTTGGAAAGGTACATTGATAAAGAAATTAATTGATGAAGCGAAGAAACGACAAAGTGATGAATTGATAAAAGAATAAGTGAATAAAGTGAAGAATAGAAAAATTAAGAAATTATAAAGAAAATATTAAGAAAAGAATGAAACGAAGAAAAGAATTTATAAAAAAAATAATAAAGAAAGGAATTAATAAAAGAAAATAATAAAGAAAGGAATTAATAAAAGAAAATAATAAAGAAAGGAATTAATAAAAGAAAATAATAAAGAAAGGAATTAATAAAAGAAAATAATTCATAAAGAAAGGGATCGACAAAGAAAGGAATTAATAAGCAAAAAAATTGATAAAGAAACCAGTTGTTAAATTGAAAAAATATTAATTTAGCTAAGAAATGAATAGCTACAATTGGAAAAGGCTTACGACTTCATAAAATATTTATAATAATTATTAAAAATACATTTTGCATACTAGTGGTTAATCTTTATGTAGCTTCAGTTTTTGAGCCAATAATATGGATTTCACAAGTAAAAAAGAAGGGGGGGGGGCAATGACGAATATTCTTATAATACGTATATTGAAATCATTCTTATTCAAATAGTACTTTTACAGATAAAACAAGATACCTGTAGATTTGTACAGCGCCGTGTAGAACGTAGTGTGATTACTTGCTATAGCAAGGAAGCATTTCATGCAAATTTTAAATTTCAAGTAGAACCTAATGCGCTAATCCGCCATTAATCTCTACTCTTTTCATGAGCATGAAAGTAGAAACAACGAGGCCTAGAAATGCCCGCAACAGTAATAATTTCAGGCTAGAAAATAGGGCATTTTTAGCGGTGTTGTTAAAGGAAAAATGCGCGCTTTAGCCGTGTTCTTTAACGTGAGTCGTTTAGCTAAGGCTGACTTTTACTTTTCGGACGGGCTGAAGAAGTTAGACAATCGGCCGCTGTTTAAATCGAAGGCAGGAGAGATGAGGTGCGTGTACACGTCACACACATCACCCGAAAGAGAGAAGGAGGATGAAATTCAACGACCATCATTAGTTTAGTCTCCCTTCTGATGTCTGCCGCTCGAAGAAGAGAGCTGCTGGTAATAGCGATGTTCCAAGACCGGAAGACAATAGCCGCGAAATCGTACAAGCCGTAAAAAAGCCTACGAATCTCTGTTATTTTGTTGTCTCTCGTTCTCATACGGAGACAAAGAAGTGTATATCTCTATTTTCAATTGGCTGCAACCCACCTTTTGATCGCCGAATCGCATTTGCCTTCGGGCATTCCTGGAGACGTTCATGCGGCAAAGGAATAGTCTGGTATCTGCTACTCCTCCTACCATCAGTCCCGGAACAGACGTAGGTCCAACGAGTGGTGTCCTCATAAGTTCGGCCTGGATGGCCTGGTGGTCTTGTTTTTCTATGATGTCGTACACGCTATCGCCATGGATCAGCAAGTCCTCCTAAAGAACAAAAGATTCTGTTAGCAATAGGATGCTGTATTAGTAAAAGTAACTTTGATGTCTCATCTCAAACGCACAACACTTGCAAGTCATGTGGTACAGAGGTGTAAGTGCTGTTGGTAGGTGCTGCGGGTCACACACGACATACTTCATGATTTACAAATGTCATCCACCATAAGCCATACATCTGATAACTTGCGTACAACTGTTCATTATCGACTGTTAAGTGAGATGGTTTATGACGTGTAAGTGTTATCCATCGTAGGTTTTATACCACATAACTCATAAATATTGTTCATCATCATCAGTCATACACCTAATGACTTAGATATAACTATCCATTATCCATTGAAAGTTATATCCTTCATGGTGTATAAGTGCTATCTGTTCTAAGTCATGAGGTACATGGCTGATGTTATAAACACCAATTCAAACGTACCATTGAGTGTCCTAAGTATTCTGCAGCATTGTCGGAGATGTACAGAAGTTTTCCATTTTGCGTCATCATCATCAGAAACCCGCTCAAAGCCTGGAAATAAGAACAGAAACAAATGTTTGAAAATAGGTCCGCAAACAAATAAGCGACAATGAATATTTTTCATTTGCGATCGCCTGTTTTAATTTCATAAGTGGTTTTCAAAGAGGATGCAGGAGGAAAAAAAATGGAGGAGTGCGAATAAGTTTATTCCATCCATCCATGCACACTTTTGTGGTGGAACATTTGATCGGTAACATTTCTGTTGTTACATCAATTGTTTTGGGATTAAAATGAGGCTAATTGCTGATCGGATTAGAAATAGAGAGTAGAAAATTATAGCTTGTTACAAAACAGGGAATGGAGGGAGAGGGCATTGGCGTACGCAGGGGGGTGTTGATGGGGTTGTAGCTCCCATTGCAATGAAATTTTGTATACTTAACATAGAAATATATGAGCTGTAGCTCTGTAACCCCCCCATTGAGCCTATAACCCCCCCCTTACGAACTTTCTGCGCACGCTTATAGGAGAGGGAAAAATAAGATAGTTAACAAGTCTGGAAACACTGTTCTGCTGTGTTATAACTGTTATTTTCACGCAGGCCTAATGATGTCTGGGTTTATTTGATTCCGGTCCTTACCATATATGCAAACGAAAAATAAAAGATGAATACGGGTTTGATTTGCAACATCCTCTTCGCGTGTGGATATTAAAATACGAAACCTTTCATTAGCGGGCACTCGTCAGACGAAACTGTGTGAAATTAGCACGCCTGGTTTAGAATAATAATAATGGTCGGCCAATGTTTATAAGAGATTTGGATTTTATTTTAATCTAGCAACGGATTGATAATAGCTATGATGAAAAAAGTTCTCTTAAATGGCTTCCAAGTTAAAAATTGTACAAAGATTGGACGGCTCTGCGTATCTTTATGGTGCAAGGACAGCAAGGGTCATGCTGCCCCAAACAAGATGTTATATTGAGAACACCACGTAGAATTTTTAGAGAGAGACTACGATGTATCGTTGAAGCAAAACTGCCTCCAGTTCGCTTCTTGTAAAAAAGAAAAATTCTAGTTATTTATTAATACTATGTGCTTAATTAATATTTATTATTTTCTGAATTAATATAGGCTATTTGCTGAATTAATATATATTATTTTCTTAATTGATATGCATTATTTGCTTTATTAATACGCATTATTTGATTAATACATATTGTTTGTGTAATTAATACGTATTGTTTGCTTAATTAATAATTAATTAATTAATTGATAATTTTTCCAGAGCTGTAGCCAGACTGGGGCTATAGGGGACTGAGCCCCACCCCCACTTGGAAAATATTTTTTTCAAAAATCAAATATTGTAGAATTTTATTTTAAATTTTTTGTTTTGTACGAAATTGTACATGACAATGGAAATTGTTCTTTAACGTTAAAAATGTATTCAAAATAGCTTTCTACGGTAGATTTTGTGTATATAATTTTTTTTATATACGTTTGAGTCTTCATATACTTTATAATAAGGATTGGGGAAATTATAGAGAGGTATACTAAAATTTATAAGTTTTCAATGCAAAATTTACATTAAGAAATTTATTTATTAATTTTAAATATATTACTCTCCTTATATATTTGGTATTATTAAATATATTAATAAAATACATTAAAATATTAAAGAATTTTAAGTCCCCTCTGTAGCTTTCTGAGCCCACCGTAATAAGCATCTAGCTATGGGCCTGCTTATTTTCTTAATACGTATTATTTGCTTTAATTTCAAAATATCAAAGTTTTTCTGTTTTTGTCAATAACATGAGAATAACTGTATATTTATATACAAAAAATTAAACGCCAGCAAAATGTCAAATGAAATAGATTACCGAACTTTCGGACGCATCAGCAGCAGTCCTTCATCAGGAGTAATGACGATGTTATGTTTCTGTCTCTTTTTATACTTGAAATTTCTGGAAAAACCCTTTCTCAGAGAGGTCCCACAGAATGGAAAAATCCAGTAGGAAGCCATTAATGGAAAACCACACTGCGGGGCACCTAATGGCTTGGGGGTGGGGGGTTGGTGAAATCCCATACAAAATTTCAGTGTAAAAGTCGTCTACACTTATGTGGAAATGACAGCGACATATTAATGGATTTCCATGTAATGGATTTTCCATGTAATTTGTGAGATACTCAAGATTCAAATAAAAGTCGACTATTTTTATTAGTGATGTGCCGATGTAATATTTTTATTATGTTCTAATTCTATTATATAGTATTTTTGTATGTTCCTTGTTAAGATGTCACGAAAATGTATTTATTTGGTGTCTTTTCATTTGATTAACAGTGAAAGCAAACGAAATTATTTGGTTTATAAAAAATAGACGGCAAAAACTAATTGGGAATAAAAAATTATAACCTAGTTAAAAATAAAGGAAAATTATAAATAATTAAAAACAAATTAAAAATAAAAATTATGAACTAATTAAGAGAAAAATAAGGAAATTATAAGCCAACTGAAAGTGAATAAAAAAATTAGAAACTAATTAAAAACGAGTAAGAAAATTACCAAATAATTGAATGTAAACAAGAAAATTACAAAATAATTGGATGTAAATAAAAAAATTATAAACTAATTAAAAGTGGGGAAGAAAATTACAAACTAATTAAGAACGAATAAGGGAATTAATAGAAATAAAAATATAATCAAATTAAAGGAAAATGAACGTACAATAATTAAATAAGCAGAATCTAATTAAATAAGACTCAGCAAAAAACTAAGTAAGACCCAACAAGTCAATTCAATTACCTTAATGTTTACTATATTCGCACAGGCGAGGGCCCGTCTTGAAATTTAAAAAATGATAAATTCAGTATGTTTCCCAATCGTTTAACATGGAACAACTATGTAGACAGTGATTCCTCACGTTTAGCCGTGACGTCATACGGTGGTCGCGAATTCCACCGTTAATGTCCAAAAGAGGGAAAAAGCAGGCAATAAATCTGTAGCAAGAAACGCATTACCCATGAGCTTATGCAAATCGAGGCCACCAGGTAAGTTTTACGGATCCCTTAATAGCACTCATAAATTGGGAGCAAGCAGAAAGTATAATGATCATGGGCCCATCGCTGCAAATTGCGCCCCCCCCCATTTTTTTCGACGGGCGTAAGGGGGGTACTTTTTCAGTTGAAGTTAAACGGACCGACAAAAGGGCCGACAAACACTTTCGGAGGGAAAAAAAAGACGTTTTGCTCTTTAAAAGGTGAAATAAAAACTCTGTGGCATCTCATTTGGAGAAGGGAGCGAGGTAAGTAGAAATCCCTGTTGGTAAATAGTCTCACAGTAGCCAATTTTTGGTGGAGCATTCTGGGATTACAGAGCCATCTTCAAAGGCCACCTTTCCCAATTTTCCATATTGCCTAAATTCTCTTTCTCTCTCTCTCTCTCTTTGTTAATCTACGAGTAAACAGACCATGTATATAATGTGCTCGTTTCTTTCTGAAAAATTTCAATGGAATTCGGAGTAATATTGGCTTCGTAAACGTTACTTTTAAAGCTATATCTGTGGTTTTAAAGTTAAATTATACCCTCTAGCAAGGATCAAAACATACGGTGTACTGACCAACGGTCAGGTTTGCATCTTTAATAGAGAATGAGTCGTTACGTTTTTACGTAGAAATACTATCTTAACTTCAACGTGAGATGTGTATATGGAACAAGAGCGAATCCATCAGGGGTTCAAAGGGCTTCCCCGAAAATATATTTTACGGATCCGCCCCTGATTCGTAAAAATGTATTCAACGAACATAACATTTATTTACTTTCATACTGTTGAGCAGAACGTCCTGTTTGAGCTAAACCCGCAATGAAGCGTCTAGTTTCATTGACCGTTGATGCCTTCCTTGGCAAATCTTTGCCTGGACGAGGAGAAATTAAATTTAAAATCTGAACCTTACGATTTTATAGCTGCCCATGAACAATGGCGACAGCCACAACTTTGCGCCCCTTTTATATGCCGCAAACTCAAAACAATGGTCGGAGTAGGATATTATATGATCGGGAAATCCTGGCATTATGCTCTATGGAAAGCAAGCGCTGAGTCAATGTCAGATTTTGCGCAATCGTTGATTTACAAGTTTATTGTCTTATGGATTTCGGTAGTGACGATGGCCATAGAGAGACGGCTCGGAAGTTGAAAAAACAAAAAAGACAAAATAATTCATAAAAGAATCCAATTTCCTGCGAGATCTAATAGACAAATACATGGAAAAATAGGCTGCTTGGCGGCGTCTGTTCTCAGAAATGGGTCCAGAAAGTTTTGGCAGAAAATGTGCAGCATGTTGATAAAAATGATCGGACAGCTCGGTCGAAAGGGTACAAGAGTATTTATTAGTCGAAAACAGTACATTTTTTGGTCCCTATTTGGGCAGAATGGCCGTGTAATGGATTTGTAGGTACGCTTCAACGATATACTTGGTTTATACAGGAGTATCTCGCTTGTAAACTTACAGACACGGCTGCCGACGTTTATCTTGATAGAGGTCTCTATACGTTAGTTCACAGAGTATATGTATCTGCCTTTCTTCTCCCAATCCCGTGTTTTCACAAGAAAATTAGAATACCATTTTCTATCTATGTTTTGCACCCATCCTTCGTTTATTTTTATGTTTGTATACCGATCTTGTGTAATTCCTTGTATCATTTGAACTTAGAATTCGAGGATCTCCTCCACCATTGACGTACGGTCATGGTAATGGGGGGTTACAACCCCCCCATTACTATGAAATTTTGTATATTTAACGCAGAAATATACGAGTTGTAGTTCTGCAACGACCATTGAGCCTATAACCCCACCCCCTATGAACTTTCTGCCTACGCCTATGTCCTCCGTCATAACTAACACCAATAGTTTATATCTCTTTTCTCCTTTTCAACCTAACGAGTAGTTACAACCTTAAAGGCAATTCGATATAAGTGCTCTTATTTATTAACACGATTATAGGATAATCAGAGCCGATGAGAGGTGAGCAGCAGGAGCTGCAGCCCGGAGGCCCAGGATGAAGTCTAGGGGCCCGCGCTCGCAAGGACCTATGCTGTAAGGGGCCCCGGCCCAGGGAAGGGCTCATGGGGCCGGTGAAAGTGAGCCTGGGGTCCGCGTTTGCTTACGGCACCCCTGAGGATAACTTATTGCTTACTCCAACTCCATCCTCCGATAATTGGCATAAATAATCACAATGGCAATTAAGTCAACCCATTCGTCGCCTAAAGAAAATGTTGAAATATTTCGACAATGTCCTATTATCGAAGAAACTTACAAACCTATAAAATTGCTTCCACTTGATTTGTTTTTTTATTTTCTTCCCTTTTTATAATAATGTTAGGTTAGTTTCCTTACATCCAGTCCATTACTTTGGAAGAGAACCGGGAACAAGCTAATGTTTTTTGTCTCTTCCGTTTTTTAACCTAACTATCAGAAAGAAGTTATATTCGTGTCTATTACTAGCTGCAAACAATTTATATAAAGACAAATTTGATTTAACACTGTGCCACCGCAAGGCCTGTGCAAGAACGAATCATTATGGTAATGATGATTGTATGAAATCCACAGATTGCCCAAATATAATCTTCATACGTGTTAAAGTTTTTTTCCCCTGCGGATAGTACGAACCAAACTAAATTCTAACATCAACTACAAAACATGGGAAGTCGGATTCATTGGTAATGATCAATTATTCCATAATCGCCTTAATTGTTTATATGTGAAAATTAGTACATTATCCCACATTCACCTTTCACACGTGGTAGTTTTTAAATATCTGAAGTACATTTACATTTGATTTAAAAAGACTTTTATACTTCATTGGAGTATAAGAAAAGGGAGTATATCAAATACGAGAGTCAAAATACTTTTCTAAATTTAAAAATTTTCATACAACTTGCTTTGCAAGTGATATAATTAGACTCTAAGAGGAAATAGGAAAAGGCTCCATCTGCAAACATCTGAGATTTTCGTTTCGTAATTGAAATGTAGCAGGCATTATGAAGCAAAATTAAACCCTGCCCTTGACCCGCAGTTGGATAAATATAAACGCAAAGAAACTAATTTCATGGGTTCAGGTGAAATTATAAAACTGAATCATTTGCTGCTTTTCTCAAAAGAGCATTTCGATGTGGGATGGAGAGGGGAAAGAGAAAGCATAATTAACTACATGCGTTTCCAGTTGTGATAGCTTTTGATGAGTTGAAATAATATGTTAAAGGGGCCCTACGCAATTTAACATCAATGTTCAAGTCAAAAATAAGGCTATTAAATTTTAAAGTACCAGAAGACAAAAAACTTCTGATGATGACGTTAATATCTTCAAGTTGTGACGTAGTTTCGTTGTCTGTTTCTGCTTGAATACGATGACGTAACTGAGTGGTTCCCAAGCTTTTCAAGCCGCGACCCACTTTTATAGTAGCCAAGTAATCCGCGACCCACTTTTATAGTAACCAAGTAATCCGCAACCCCCTTTTATAGTAACCAAAAGATCCGTGACCCTCCTTTGTCCACCGCTGCCACATTTGCATAATAAAAGCATTTTTAACAGAGTAAAGAAAACACATTAAATACAAAATTATATTAATTGTATATGTTAAAATAGTTATGAATATCATATTAATTATATATTATAATTATATTAATTATATATAAGTATATTAATGTATATTATAGATATAAAGTTAACAACGATTAGTAGAATATTGCAATGTGTGTAGCCATGTTGAAATATAAAAGCGTTGGAAACATTTGGTATGAAATTCCTTATAAAAATAATTGCAACTAAAAATAATTGCGGGGACCTCCAGGTTGGCAACCACAGCCGAGGATCCAAACCTGGGTTTTCTGCGCGGTAGACAAACGCATTGCCTCTACACCAGCGTGCGGTCACAGAACTATTATACTCTAAAAAGCAATGCAGTTCCTCTTCGGATTACCATCATCAACAACCCGCCTCGCTGTTCCGGAAGCAACTACTTCCGGAAATCTCTTTTTGGAAATGCGGAAGAAGGGATTCTCCTCTTCCCTAAACGAACCAAATCGCTATGTAGAGCTGACCCTAATAGTCGTTTGGTAATCCTCCACCAGAGAGAATGGTAGTCCTCTCCCACGGAAAGGTAAATACTTTGGTCACGAGATGCGAAAGATGATCAGGTGCTCTTACATATAGCTGGACTTGACCTTACAACGGATAACAAAGCGCGGAAGATTATACGATGGACTTTGTGCTAAAAGCTTATGTCTTCCGTCGATCGAAACCCACACAGCCCCTTTTGATACGTTTGTGACGCTTTTTGAAACAGCGATACTAGGTGTAAAAGTAACCGTTTCTGGAAATTGTGTCAGAAATTTATGTCAGAAATGACATTTCCGTTCTATAGAGCAGAAAATGAAGGTTTTCTAATCAAAATATAATTACTGACCTTGGAAAATCCAAAATGAGGTATGGGTCCGTCAGGTGGGAGTTCCCGTTTTCGGAATACTGAAATAAAGCAAACATAATTGTTTCAAATAATATGTCTTGAAATATACTAAATATAGGTAAAACATATCACAAAAAAGTGTTATTACATTAATGAACTGATTCTTCACGTTCGGGGTAAACTATTTCTATTCCTGACGGAAGACGAGCAGGTCCGTCCGAAACGTACGTTAAAAATTACTCTTTTTAACTTCACTTTGCATTTATAACGCCGATTTCAACTTAGAAAGCTAATCTGTATAGTGCTTCGTCAAATAATCTTGCATGTTTAGATTTGTCGAGAAATGTTGTTTCGCAGAATTTATTAAATTAGTTAAAATTAAAACATCTTCGTAACACGTTACCTTTTGTGCTTTATTCTCTATTTATTTTGATCTTTCCATAACTCGTAAAATTGTGTCATTAGCCGACAGAAAAAGAAAGAGAAAGAAAGAAATTTGTTAACTCGGAAAGGGTAGAAAAATCAGAGATAAATTAACAAAGGTACAGAAAAACGTTCAGCATGGATTTTCGCCAAGATTATTGCTCAGCGAACCTCTAGTCTGACAATAGTTTACAAAAAAGCGAGTAAAGGTAGTATTTTAATTTGTAAGTTCTATAGTGCATAGTATTTTTAAACAACTAAAAATACTACCAAAATCATTCCCCTGTTCTGGGTACGGAAGTCACCTGGCTTTTTATTATAGACAAACAGGGGAGTAGCGATTCCAAAATTAGTGGGGGCTCAAATAATCTTTAAAAGACAAAGTGTTTTGACGTTAAAGGAAAATATGTCTCGCTATATAACGTGGTGGGGGGGGGAGGTGTAAAGCTCAGTACTTAATTTCTAATTCTAACAAAAAAAGTGCAGGAGCCCTAATATTATGATAAATCGATTAAAAAATCGAATGGCTGCAAAAGAATCGATAAATCATATCAATTGTTTATGTCCATTTTTCTGGACAACAAAATGCTTGACCTTAATCTCAAATTCATTACTTTTTCATGAAAGTGTCTATTTAGGGGTTCTGGCTAATATTTAAATAATCGCCAAAAATAGAAAAAT
>QLNU02014802.1:49465388-49475687 GCA_006491805.2 Dysdera silvatica
CCCAAATTCTCTTTTATCATTACGCGCCATTTACTCACTGCTACCGAAGCTGCTACTTGGTTCTCTTGTTTTTGTTTCTTCTGTGGCACCGACTGCCCGGGGCTAGACCTAGCTTTCACACATGCACGCACACACACACACTTGGAGAAAGTGGGATATAATGGCCCTCAATTAAGATTTCTCCTTCGCCGTGTTCACTTTTCTTCCTGGCTGACTTTTCGACCAACCTGATCGGGATTCACCCTCTCCGGAGCAGCTCCAAACCATCAGAATCAGATTAGCCGAAATCCCACATGGATGCATGCCTATGTCCCACATGCAGTGGTTTTTCAAGGGGACCATTTTGAAATGTGGGTCAAAATCATCTTGAGGAGATTTAAGATCGCAAAATCATAAGGTTCTTATTCAGTAGCAGACAATGACGTAAGAAATGGGGGCCCAGGGAAATACTCAAGACACTCCCATTGGATATCAAGCCATATATTCAACCAATCATATCTTTATTTATGCATATCATATGAATTATGATTTGCAACTGATGCAAGATAAAATATACACATTTAAAGTTCTTGCAACCGAGGCGATTTAAATTCTTTGATGCTCCAGGAAATCTTTTATTATTTCGGTCTTAAATTTACTTTTTGGCTTAGTTTCTTTTATTAATGTTGGTATATTATTCCACAATTCGATTCCATAGCAATTAATGCTATTTTTAGCTATATTTGTTCTGATTTTAATTTTGTTAAGTTCTTTCCTATCTCTTGTGTTGTAATTGGGAACATTTATATTAATTAAGATCGAGTCTAAGTGCTTATTTTCATTTAATCGTTTACATATGTATGTTTCTACTTTTAAGTTACGTATATTAGTTACGTTGAGTATTTTGTTGTCATATATTATGTCATCTTTTTGTTTCCCTGTCTTGTAGCATAATTTCTAAATTGTTTTATTAAGTACATTTTTTACTTTTTTCAAGTTTGTTACTGATAATTTCACCCACACTATATTTCCGTAGTTTAGGTAAATGTAAGTTAATGCAAAGTAAAGCTTAATTTTTATGTTTAAAGGTAAGATTGAAATTAGTCTTGTCAAAATTCTGTTAGATCTTCTAATTTTTTTGTTTCTATTTCGAATATTTGACTACCCTAGCCTAAATTATCTTGAATTATTATTCCTAGAAATTTGATTGAGTTAGCTCTTTCGATGACAGTGTTATTAAATTTTATTTTATTCGGTTGATCGATTAATTTTTTATTTTTAGTATGGAAGATTATATATTTTGTTTCATTGGTGTTAATTATTAATTTATTGTCCCCAAACCATTATTCAAATGAAGATAATTTAACGCTTTTATTATTGATTATTTGATTAATTTTATTTCCCTCTTTCAGCCAAACTATATCGTCTGCAAATAACAATATTCCTTCATCTAGATTTATTATGTCATTAATTGCTATTAAAAAGAACAATGGTTCGAAGATTATTCCCTGAGGAACACCTGTCTTGTTTGATAATTTTGACTGAGTATTATCTCTTTTCACTATTTTGTCTCTTTAACGTCAAATTACATGATTTTTTTTAAAGCAACGGCTCCACCCCTTTTGGGAGGGGCTAAGCTTTGATAATACTATTAGAATACCTTTTTAATATCTAGTACAAACCGTGTTAGTTTGAGGATTCAAGACTCCCGCCACTTCGGATCCACTTTTTTGTGTGTCTAGCTATCCACAAAGAGTATATAGATATCCACAAAGTGTATCTAGATATCCACAAAGTGTATCTAGATATCCACAAAGTGTATTTAGATATCCACTTTCCTAGGTATCCACCAGCTTTAAACATTCCTGTATATACAGGTATATCTCTGTAAAAATCGAAATCACTTGTTTCAAAATTTTGACACTATAATTACTCCTTCTGTAAATCACTTTGTGCAGGGGGTGAAGAACACTATCCCCGCCCCGAGCGAAATGAAAATATTTGAAAACTTACAATGAAAAAGTATATAGACTGTTATTAGATTTAAAAACTTTGAAAACATTTATTTGATTGCCTCATGGGCGTAGAGTTATGTGGGACCCGAACCACCCCCTCTTAATAATTTCAAGAACTCTATGTTTTGATGCTTACCTCTTTTATGCATTCATATACAAGCATCTTTATTCATTCACAAACCATATACTGGAGGAGGAATTGTGCAAGGGTTTCATTGGGAAGGGTGGCCGCCGGAGGCGGCGCTGTAATCCCAGACAGGACGCTTGAACAGCGTACAGCTGAAGTGGGGAATTGGATTGCCAACCAACACGACATCAAACCATATACTAGATAAATATAATCGATTGAAATACTAAACTATATACAATGTAAGGAATATAGGAAGTAAACTATGTATTTATAGCATAGAATGCTATATATATATATATATATATATATATATAAATTCTTATATCCCTCCATTGGAAGTTTCTATTAAGAACTGTAGGTTTCATCAAATTAGTAATGACTTTACGTTGTTGGAGCAATAAGGATTTTTCTAGCCATGGTAATATGTATGGGTAAAAATGAACCAAATTAATTTTATATATGCTCTCATTTTATGGGATCGCTATGATATTTTAATCATATGCATGTCATTTTCACAGATTCATCTGCATGTCATTTTCACAGATTCATCTGCAAACATTTAAATTAATTTAATCGTCATTTTTATGCATTGTAAGTTTAATTTCAAAGGCCGCACGTCTATGCTTCTTTTAATTTTGGTATATTCAATTCTTACTTCACTTCAAGATCACCATTTTATTTTTGGTACATTTAATATACAGGGTTAGCATAAATGAATGACCGGATTTTAAAAATTTATATTTTCGAAACTATTACACATAATATAATCAGTGCTACATGAAAATAAAGAAAAATATTTCGAGTTTCGTTTTCGAACATCGATCAATTGATGGCAGCTCTCCCTTAGAACGCTGTGATTGAAATTAAAAATGGCGACAACGAAGGAGGAAAGTTTTTGTATATTAGAGTATGCGAGAGGTTTTTTTTTCGTTATTTTTGTGCAGCGTACATTTCAAACCGCATAACAACTGTGCAGCACGCATTTCAACTAGCACGCATTCTGAACTACCATTGCCGAAAACACTCAATAAATTTAAAGAACGCATCAGTGAGGCATTAACGACCGTTGTCAGTGGAAAACTGCAAAATGTCTGGAACGAACTTGATTACAAATTAGATGTTTGTCGCGTGTTGCGAAAGGTACGTCCATCGAATATTTGTAACTGAAAAAAAAAAATGGGAATGTTTTTCTTTATTCTCATGTACCATTAATTGTATTGCGTGTAGTAGTTTTGAAAATATACGTTTTTAAAACCCGGTCATTTATTTATGCTAACCCTGTACTTGTTTTCATTGCTGTACCTAGTGGCGGATTTCTAAGTAGGCATACAAGGCACAGGCCTAGGGGCGACACTTCTCGTGGGGCGGCATCAAAGAGCTTAAAAATAAAATTTTCCAAACTGCGCAATGTTGAAAATAATGTTTCATTTTAATTATTGTCCTGTTTCCCCCAACAGCGATGGTATAAACCAGTGGTCACCAACCTTTCGGACCTCATGAACCACTAAATTCATAATTTTAAATCCCCCAGGACCACATTTTGTGAATTTAGTACAATATAAAGGCAAAAATTGTCATTCAGAATATGAGAATTTCTTAGAATATTATTTTTGTTTTGTTATTAATAAAACATTAAAAATGAAAATAATGTCCAGCTTTTTCTGCGGACCACCGGTTGGCGACCGCTGATATAGGAGATTACTTTAACTTGCCTGCAAATACAAACTACAGAATCGAAAGACAAAGAGATATGACCATATGATCATATTGTTTACATTACAATATCAGATACTTCCCACCAGATGAGGATGTATCTGGTATCAACACGTGGAAATTGACATTAGTTGTTGATGTTAACTTTCTGACTTTGAGAAAAGTCAGAACGCAAACATTTTGCAGACGCCATTAAAAGTGAACAAAACGATGGCGGCGATGGGCTTTTGCGCAATATGAGCTTCATTTCCTATCACAGTTACTGTACCGTTTCGGGCTCCTATTTGTTTTGGTAACACCGCTCTTTCATTACAATTTTATATTTGTGATTGTGTTTGCTACTTTTTTTTTCCTTTTATCATGCCGGGCAACAAAAGATCTATATTAAGTGGTTTTAAATATAAGAAACTTGCCGACGAGAAGCGGGAAAAGGAGGCAAAATCCTCAAAACTGTGATGAAAGAAGGTGGTTTTTTTAAACTAACTAAAAAAAAAAGGAAAATGAAGATGCACATAAAACTGATGTGAATCTAGATTCAGCGATCTATGACTAGCCAGACTGCCCTTCAAAATGGGACAATTATGAGTCTCTAGGGGACAGTGGGACACTGTCGCCCAAAGCGGGACTGTCCTACCCGAATAGGAACGTCCGGTTATGCATTGGCAAAATTCTACGGTAGATAGATAAATAAAATTAAAAAAAAAAAAAAGCTAGCCTTTTAAGGTTTTGCATAACGGGCACTTGCCCAGCGTGCCCATTTATAAATCCTGGCTTGACACGCTTTTTATATATAGGACCATTCCACACAAATGTCAACCTCAACACAAATTTTCAAAATTGTGGCAACACCATACTGTTATATATCATTGTAAAGGAAATGGAACAAATTTTAATGTTCTGGCAATAATGATCACACGCAACAAAATAGTGAAGAGCACATGGTGTGAGAATTTAAAGAATATTTTAGGTAAGTTTTTTTCCTGTATACAAGCAATATTTAGGGAGTTGTAGATTTTTTACAAATAAATTTATCCGAAAACAATATAATTTCTTTAATAGTTTGTTGTTTTAGTAAACAATTTGCAGTTTCAGAAAATTAAAATTCGATATAGATTTTAAATTAGGCTTAAATTTGATCAGTGCTGAAAATATGCTATGTTAGTCACATAAATATCACATTTTTCTCATGATTTATTTTGTTAGCATAGTTCCTTAATCTAATTGGTAAACATTGTTAATAGGTTATGTACTAAAGGAATGATGAAATAATATTTGGCAATTTTCAATTAAAAACATCCAAAAAATGTGTGACTAATGTAACTCTGTTGTGTGACTAAGGTAACTCTGTTGTGTGACTAAGGTAACTCTGTTGTGTGACTAATGTAACATAATTCAGTGTTGCATTAGTCACAAACACATTTCACTGGTTTCATTTAAAATTATGAAAGTTGATTTTATTTCCAAATTTTATTATTAAATTATTTCAATTTTTTTAATGTTTACTTCTTGTGCTGAGCAGGGGCGACCCCAGAATTTTTTTGGGGATGTGATTTTTTCTAAATAATTGTATTACTTTATAGGCTCCCACAATAGAAACACCATGTTCACTTCGCAGGCTTTCTTAACTGTTGCCACTTAGAAACGCAAGGGAAGCAAAATTAATAAGTTCAATTTCTAAAATTGGCAAAATGCCAAATTGTTTCATTTTTATTTGATATTTTTCAAATGTATGTAATTTCACCTTCCGTATCTGGCAAAATATTTTGTATAATTATAATTTTACTTTTTACATTTAGTAACAGTTCGTGTAAAAAATGAAAATTTTCATTTCTGAAAATTTAATTATTGACAGAGAAGGCGATGCATTGGTGAATTAATGGGAAGGGGCAAAGCTTTAGCCAAAATCCATAGGCTGTAAAGACTTGGTTGAATTGTTACATGCACAAGATAAAAAAAAAAAAAAAAATGTTGTAACATGCATAAAACATTTCTCGCCAGACCATAGAGTTGAAGAAGCAGAAGGAAGACTTACAGCCTGGAACTCTCATTCTACAAACAGATTTTCCGGAGAACTATTATATTAAGTACCAGAATGATGTAATGCAGGTACACTGGCAGACGGGTAGAGAATCATCAGCCACGATATATACGGCAATAATCTACAACAAAAATTTGCCTGATGCTCCGGTGGGAGCAAAAACATATGCTATTGTGCTTGATGCAAGGAAACATAGTGTCCATGCAGCTAATATCTTTAACAAGAGGACTTAGGATCATTTTTCCGATACAATGCACATAGAAATTACTACAGCGATTCTATGGACGAATGGAGCAGCATCTCACTTTAAGAACAGATTTTCTATGAAAGCACTGGCCATATCTGAGAAGTATTTATCATGGAATTTCATGGAGTCCCATCATGGAAAAGGAGCGCATGATGGAGTAGAAGCTACCTTAAAGCGCTTGGTGTGGAGGAAAGTACTTCAGAAGCAGGAGATTGTTCGAAACATGAAGGATTTCTTTAATGTTGTGGAGAAAGCAAGGAAACAAAGGGAACTAAATGGAGAACAGTTTAAGATCACATGCCTTTTTATTGCCGAAGATGATAGGCGAAAGAAAAAGAACAGCTTGATAACTTGTTTGAAGGGATTCAGCCTGTAAGAAGAATTCAATCGGCAAGGAGTATTGCGAAGACTGGATACTTTACAATCCTTCTATATCGTAATATCAGAGATGTGGTTTCAATGGGTTCTGGTGAAATAAGATTAAAAGGACAAAAACCAAATAAAGATGAGTCAGATGAAGTCTAGCAACATCCAGATGAAGTTCAGTTGCATCCAGAAGATGAAACATTTCCAATCAATGATGAATTCATGACAGATTGGAATGAAATTGAAAATGAGAAATGTCGTATACTACGTCGACAACTGGCATATCGGATAACTTGGCATATCAGCCAAGAGGTAAAAGATGTGTACAGGATGCAATTCCTTATACAAAAGTCTGAGGTATCTTTAAATGGCCAAGACCGGATAATATTCAGTTAAATAAGAAAATATTCATAAATTGGGGGCCAGTTATTCTTCATGGAAACTTTCCATTTTCAGTATCAAAAAGAAACATGAACAGCATCAGGAATATTTACAAATCGTATAAAAGAAACCTTAAACAAGATTAAGCAATATATCTAGTACAACTTTTTGCATTCTGATGACGTAATAAATTGTATCACAAAACCAGAACAGTATAGACCTTGTGTAACTGACATTCTGATGAAATCAGAGGTTACATTCACCACATACCATTTTTTATAAAAGCAATTATTTAAAAAATCCAAGAAGTGTGTAATTTTTGTCAAAAATTAAAAATACACATATGATTTATGAAATACAAAAATAAATTGAATTTGAAAGGCAATTACTTTCAGAGAAAGTGACAGTTAAAAAGGAAGGTAATATTCATAGGTTGCATTTGTGTTACGTTAGTCGCATAGATTAAATCTACTTTAAAAGTAATTTACTGAGTTTGGAAAAGCTTTTTTTAGGGACAAATAATAAATAATACTTAAACCAATAATTTCAACTTATAACCTTAGCTGAATGAGGAATATTAAACTTTTAGGGACTGTTCCAGTCTAGATTTTTGTTCTGAATGTCATGTTAGTCACTATGGAATAGTCTATACTAGTAGTAAACGAATGAATAATGAAAAACTTGAACTGATAACGAAAAACAAAATTCATGAATGTATGTCCATGTGTATTTTTCCCAAATACGCGAAATACACGCAAAAATATCAGAGATTCCAGGAAACCATACTAAAATTATTGTGGATCCAAAAATATCTTGAATCTACGAAGTTGGCGATTATGGTAGCAATAATTTCGAGTTGTATCTTATTAGTTTGAATAATTATATGAAAAATCTCCTTTACATACGAAACGTTAAGAGTATGTATGGGCGGCCTCCCGGGGCCCCGTTTGGATGAGGGGGCCAAACTGAAGTCAAGTTAAAATTTTTTTAATGGACCCAATAGTAAAAAATCTCTTTAAAAAGAGACAAGTTTGGAGAATTTTTTAGAGACATCTTTAGAGAAATTTTTAGAGACATCTTTAGAGAAATTCTTTCAGAGACATCTTTAGAAATTCTTAGAGACATCTTTAGAGAGAAATTCTTAGAGACATCTTTAGAGAAATTCTTAGAGACATCTTTAGAGGAAATTCTTAGAGACATCTTTAGAATTCTTAGAGACATCTTTAGAAATTCTTAGAGACATCTTTAGAAATTCTTAGAGACATCTTTAGAAATTCTTAGAGACATCTTTAGAAATTCTTAGAGACATCTTTAGAAATTCTTAGAGACATCTTTAAAATATATTCTTAGAGACATCTTTAGAGAAATTCTTAGAGACATCTTTAGAAATTCTTTCGAAAATTTTAGTCGCTTTTAGGGTATATGGCTCACTGGCCTTGCATCTTGCGAAATCTTCTATTTTCGCGGGGGAGGAGGGCGACAAAAACCTCGTGTCAGGCCGCCCGGGGTCCAATCAAGCAGGCCGCCCTGAGAAATTATGATATGCTTTTTTTTTTACAAATATTCTTTTTTTTTTGTAAAGGAGGGAGGGGGCGGCAGTACAGGCTGTGCCTAAGGGCGGCAATTTTATAAATCCGCCAATGGCTGCATTATTTATTCTCAATATTTACATTTCCTTTCAATAGTAACAATTCATAATTAAGAAACCTACATGTATGTGATTAATAAAATAATTATATATTTAACAAGTGTCGAATCCGCTTACGACATAATGCTAGGGAAAAGTATGAGTACACACACACTAGGGGAATGTGTAGATAGTGAGTGGGTGATTGGGCAATAATTTAATGGAAAAGGTGGCCGCCGAAGGCAGGCGCTGTAATCCCAAGGAAATGTATAGATAGATCATCAAGGCAACCAGGCATGCACCAATGAAAATCCTATGGTAAGTGGGGGGGGGGAAGGGACTTGAAAAATTGGAGAATCGGTGAGGGGTGAAGAGAAGCTCTCAAAAGGTTACATCCATGCCACTGAAATACAATTTTAAAGTTTAAATTTTCACCACTGAAATAAAAAGATATAAATTTTAATAAAAAAAAATGCAATTTCTTTAAATGTATTTTACTTATTCGAGAAGGTTACTTGTCCTTGTGCTTGCTAGCTATTGCATGTACACCACATCCAATTGTTGAGCATCGTTTTGGCTCGTAAGAAAAGGTGTTTTACCGATTCCCCTTCTCTAGATGTCCGCCTCTGTGGGGGAAGGGAGGATTGTGGGGTTGGCGTTTATTCTCACGCTTTTTGCCTCCCCTTTCAGGTAAACTGCAGTCCAAACAAAACGGTTGGCCGAACCAAAACAAGATGTACGCACTGCTCCTCGGCTATTTTTTTTTGCCTAACCGCCTACTATCCAAGAGGTAGAAAAAGAAACGATTAAATTTTCGGGCAACCAGAAAAAGTCACGAATTTCGTGTTGGCCGGCGAGATTTTTTGAGAGGGAGGCAGGGGTTGGCAGCATTGTGATCGACTTGCTGTATGTCTCCCCATCTCCCGAGCATCGCCGAGGTTCTCATGTAAGCAAGCATCGGGTAAAACACGGGTATTTCAGTACCCCTGCCCCCCCACCTCTCCGCAATTCTCCATTTTCTATCTAGCGGTCGAAGAGCGTGAGAAAAAGTGCTCGCAAACTGATGGCCAGAGGAGCTTGGGGCGAAAAATTCACTCCAATTACCACAGCCGCCTTCGTTATTCCAGGGGTCTTTCAAAACAATCATTTGCTGAGTCTGCAACAGCGTCATCATCACTACTGTTGTTGCATAAAGTCCATGGACTAGAGTGCAAGTATCGTTGGCTGGAAGAGTCCAAATTGAAGGATGTAAATTATGAGAACGGATCTGCGCAAAGACTTGCAGATCGCAAACTCTAAGCCATCGAAGTTGCTTTATGTGCAGATGACAGCATACCAGACATCCTCCACGCACACTTCAGAGACAATGAATTTATGCTACATACATGGCACTGCATGCCATGGAATCGAATGCATACATGGCACGACTTGCCATGTCATGAAATGCATGCATCACTTGTTAGGCTTAAGTGGTATCTCATCTTACGTAATGGAGTTCGTACCTTGCAAGATGCGCATACATGTCAGAAGGCGCTATGTAATAGAAATCATACATTGCATGCACATACCATGTAATACCATGTATGTAAATAAGGAATACAATTTAAAACAAGAGATACTGAATGTGACTATTGGCACACTTGGATGCACAACCATGTTTTAAAGAAACCACAGGGAGAATTGAAAAGGCTGGCCACAACCATTCTTTGCTGAGATCGTTGGACTATTTTACAAAAATTACATATGCGCATTTATGTTTGCAACATTGTACACCATTTATATTAACAAGAAAGGAAAAAGTAA
>QLNU02014802.1:49475787-49512778 GCA_006491805.2 Dysdera silvatica
GCCAAACATTCGTTAAATATTCGTGCCCTCCTATTAACTAAAAAAAATTCACATTCATTAATGAATATTTAAATTTATTATTAGATTCCATATGAGAGTTCACCCCTCTGCAATTGTTATCCAATTGCAAGAGCCGAAATTTGACATATCTTCTATTCGAGTTCTATGGGCTTCTTGAAATTTTATCAAACATGCATTTTTCTGGCAATATACTATATTGGGCTTAAATAATTTATTAATTTCCACATTTCAAACACACACAACGAAACTCTGCTGTAACGAACACTGTTATAAGGAATAATTGATTTGAGTTAGTTTGAATGTTAATTAATTAATTAATGCTCTTTGTTCTAAGCGACTGAAAACTGCCATAATAGTCAAGATAAGGTAGTACAAATGCTGATTAAATCGATATTAATCTCTTTTAAAACCTTAAAAACAATACTAGTAGATATTGAGCATATCAATTTATATATCACGAATATCAATGATTGCACAAAATTACAATTTTTGAGAAATGGTTACATCGAATAATGGCTATAACAAAGAAAGTTAACTGGTTTCTTGATACGCTTTGTAACAGAATTCGACTGCATATACCATACAGTTTCTGTTACATTAGAAATATTTCAAGAAAGGCTTGAATAACATTAAGAAATGAATAATATGTTTAGTATAATCAAGAACTAAATAATATCTTGAATATAATCAAGAAATTAAATATATATAATATATAGTATCCGGGGAAATATGAATATAAAAAATCGAAAAAATATGCAAAAAATATTAAATAGATTTTGGAACAATGAAATGCAAAAAACAAAACAAGAAATTGAAGAAATAAATATTGAAAATAAACCAATTGTGAAAAATACTCAATCGGGGGAAACTTTAAAAAAAAAAATAAAAACAAACATGGGTTCCGGTAATATAAATTATTACGGCATTAAGATGTGGAATTCATTACCAAACGAAATAAAAAATATTACATCAGAGACTGAATTTAGAAACAAATTAAGAAGACTAATTATAAGAAATGAAACTTAAGCCAGTATATGGAGAGAGGAAATTAACCTTAGGTTTTGCTACTCTTGCCCCATGTACAGGATTGACAAACCCGTAGCATGGAATATAGCATTATTTGCTTTGTTTGTTATACTGCGCCGTCATGATAAATATATTTGGCGCAGATGTTCAGATGCTCTTGCGCCAGTGTGCCAAACAAATACTCTTTATATTCCATGCTGCGTTTGTCAATCTTGCACATGGAGTAAGATAGCAAAAAGTATTTTATTGTAAATGAATAATATCTTGAATATAATCAAGAAATGAATAATATCTTGACTATAATCGAGAAATGAATAATATCTTGAATATGATCAAGAAATGTATAATATCTTGAATATAACCAAGAAATGTATAATATCTTGAATATAACCAAGAAATGAATAATATCCTGAGTATAATCAAGAAATGAATAGAGTCTTGAATATAATCAAGAAATGAATAATATCTTGAATATAATCAAGAAAGACTTTTCTTGAGAGAAATTTTTTCAGTGAAATTGACATGTCGTTTTGACGCCATTTTGGGCCCACCAAGGTGTTTATTTCATAACCTCAAAAGTGAGTGAACAGGAAATGTCGGATGAAAAAGACAAAGAGGGTCTGTCTCTTGCTGTTTATATGTGTAATTATCAGCCCGAAAATGATATACGGTCAGCGCAAAAGCCACCTCAAAATAAGAAAAGTAGATTTCGAAGAATTGCGTCCGGTCATTAGACGGGTGGTCGGACGGATTGCATACAGCTACGTCACACCAGACAGTATCTATAATTTCCAAACTCCAAAAAAAGAAATTTGTCAGTAGATTTGATTCTTATAACTATTAATAAAGAACGAGATTTTCGTGGGACGAAACTGGGGGTATGGGGCGGGTGTACGTGGGGATCTGTTCTTGGCGAGGCGATGATCCGCGGCCGATAACTATCATTGTAGAGTTATTCTTCGCTATGCTTAAGTACTGGTCCCGAAGAAAACATGCGGATCTGACCCCTGACCCCGGGTCCCCGCTTGAGGTCGACCCCCCCTCCTCTATTAGCTAAAGGGCGCCGGTGGATTGCGCCAGAGGTAAATGGAGCCAAACGAGTGTGGCTTTTCCCTCACCCCCCCCTTTCGACTAAAATCCCAAATTTTGTTATTACCCAAAGAGATTGATTACGCGTTATTTTACAACGAAACCGGAATTTTAGTTTTGACACTCATTGGAATGGTTTATAATTAGCGGACCAATATCTATGTAATATGAATCGTTTTACAGTAAAATCCCATTGAACGGGCACCCCTCCAATACGGTCAGAGAAAAATTCACAAGAAAAATATTATTCATAATAATACCCCTCTTTTTTATGGACGTATTTTTCTCCTCGTTGAATGCCCGCTAATAAAGGTTTTTCCGTCTATATAAAGTGTGCAAATGAAACACTGGCGTATGCAGGAGGGTGTCGATAGGGGGGGTCGTAACCCCTTCCATTGAGATGTAATTTTGTATATTTACATATGAATATATAGATTTGTAGCTCGCTAACCCGCTCCCATTCAGCCTTATAACCTTTATGAAGCCTTATAACTCTTTATGAACTTTCTGCGCACCGTACCCCTATGGAATGAAACAATATAAAAGCTACAACAATAATACACCAACTACATAAACATATTTAGTAATTTGTATCCTTTTGCATTCCGGTATCATTTTAATTTTCATTCTTTTGCTTTGTGCATATTTGATCCTATGTATGCTTGAGGTTTCATAAAATATTATGACGTCATTTTGATTTGCATTTTTTTACATCATAACGCCATTTTGATTTGCATTTTTTTGCATTATAACGTCATTTAGATTTGTATTCTTTTGCGTTATGACGTCATTTAGATTTGTATTCATGACGTCATTTAGATTTGTATTCATGACGTCATTTAGATTTGTATTCTTTTGCGTTATGACGTCATTTTGATTTGTATTCTTTTGCGTTATAACGTCATTTTGATTTGCATTCTTTTGCATTATGACGTTGTTGAGCCATAATATCGGTTTGACTGACAGCGTTGCGGTATAAAATGTCATCATAGTTTGCGTTGTTAAATTACAGCGTCATTGTAGTTTGGTTGTTAAGACATAACATCGTTTTGAATTGCACTATTGTATTATAATTTTAATTAACGTTATACTTTGACGTTTTTAATAATCAAACTTATTTAAAAAAACAAAACAAAAAAATAAACAATCCCGACTCAAATTAATCGAGTTCTTATACCCTTTCTCCCCTTAAATTTATAATCATAAATTGTATCTCACGTCAGACTGATTTAACAACAATCAGATACTAAATTATTCGAAAAAAAAAGATTTTTCGGCGCCTCATGGGAACAGAGTTCACAATCACTTGACAACGAGTTAAATGCTCTTACAGTCGGGTACAAATGTCAACCACGAACAGACAAAATGGTAACGTCTTGGTGCTCTATAATCTCTGGTATGGCCTTCACTAATGATCAAACTAAATTTGTTTTTTCTATCCTGTTCACTGTTGTTAGCAGATATATCTCGTAGTATTACGCTGACTGACAAAGTGACTTGAGCTTCAAAACAAACAAATAATTGAAGAGCGACGTGCCCGCAAAGCGCAATAAAACCAAAAGGCCTTAGTTGGTTGGTTGTTTGGATTTTTTATGGCGCAAGAGCATCTGGACTAGTTGAATGACGACTTTACGTGAACGTGCATCTATGAATGCCGTGTTGATCGGCAATCCATCTCCCCCTCAGCCGCCTCGGCGGCTGATTACGCTGTTCAAGCGTCCTGTCTGGGATTACAGCGCCGCCCCCGGCGGCCACCCTTCCCAATGAAACCCTTGCAAAAAGAAGAAGAAGAAAGCATCTGGACTATACTGCGCCAACCAAAAGGCCTTAAAGCGTTTGTTAGCTTTGCTATTAATAAGCAAGCAGGTAGGCGGTCACATCTGAAATAGTACTGCACTAAGACCTATAGGTTTCTGAGGTCTATGCATGCCTTCTGAGAAGATGAGAGAGAGAGAGAGAGAGAGAGGGGCCAAGGCTACTTTCTTTTGCGAAGCCCTCCTACATTTCACAGGATCGCAGACGAGAGTTACAGACTCCTGGACGGTTTAGCAGATTGGACCCTCCTCAAATACTGTCCATCCCCCACCCCCCACCCCCAGGATAGTTTTTCGTGTTGCGTTTAGATATATTTAGTATAAAAATAATTTGAAAAAAAAAAAAAGACTAAAAAGTTTTCCGCTGGGCCCGTTGTAATACAGCGGCCCCTGGGCATTTCCCCCTTTTCCATGGGCATTCCCTTTGAGGCAAAAATTAGAAGAAAAAAAAAATTACTAACGAAACCTACCTTTGGAAAAACGAAGAATGATTTCAGTTTTATTAAAACTATAAACAAAGGAACAATAAACCGTGAAAATCAAGAAGAAAACACAGCGAACAATACATGCACGTGGTAGGCAACTAGGAATAGGCTCTGGGCATAGGGTACTAGTGACATATCGCTCACGTAATATCTAGTCAAAAAGTTGAGTCCGTAGCAGACTTGGGAACGATTATAATCAGTTTATATGATTACGATTACTATAGTAGGATTATGATTACGATTACAAATACCCAAGTATCAAAATTGATTATGTGCTTGATAACGATTGCAGTCAATTTTCATTTTTCGATTACGACTACGATTATGAATATGCATACACGATTACAATTACGATTATTTTCTGACAGGAATTAGAAACTTCTTTTAATTACGAAACAAATTGCTCCATATATATATTTTTTTTAAGTCAAAATTTTAGGCTCTTCGATAAAGCGGGAACCTCACTTGGCCCCTCTCTCAAACCCTGTGTCATACCTTTGTTACTCCAGGAATCGAACTCGGGTCTACAGATAAATACAAAGACAGTTAGCGTTTCTTAATTCTTGGGTTCAAACCGGGGTTTACCGTTTGACAGCTAAACACATCGCCACCGCGTTATCACAATAGGTCTAGGCGCTGCTCTAAAGCGGTTTACACTAGAGGCGTTCCGAATCATTCGCTAAGTGGCTTTGCCCATCGGCTGTCCCATCGGATTCCAATAGGCCATCGAAGACCTAGGAAACGTTCCTCAAACCTGGATGAGATAGGAAAACAGATTGGGATAATATGAAAACGAATTTTTCACAGAATAGACGTCAGAAACGCAATCGGAGAGCCCTTCAGCTACAATGGATAGACAGTTGTTAAATATAATGATGACGATGACATCCATTTAATAAGATCGTTGAGAAAGCTCCCTCATGATATTAAAAATGTGTAGGGAAAAACAGAGGGATAAAAAAGAAACGGTAGGGGAAATTTTTGATTTGCTTGGTGGCTTTTTTTAACCGCAGACTTATATGGGAATGTTGCTGTTCTAATAATGTGCTATATTCGTTGGCTAATGAAGACGTACTCACCGTGTTGGAAGTAGTTGGCCTTCCGGACGTAAACGCAGACGAGCGCCATCAATTGCAGCTGAGATAGCCGCTGCCGTGTCGATGACGGCAGCGGCAACAGATCCCGTAAGTTGGCGATTTCCGAGTTGATAAGGTCCCGGCGTAGCTTCGACGCACCCTTCGTCGACTTGTTCGTAGAATCGAAACTGAAAAAAAAAAAAAGGGAAATTATTGTTTAAATATCGTTCGATTAATATCGATTCATTGTAATATTTTAATAGTACAGTAGAACGGTTGTAAGAGAGAGGGTACTTTGTTTAGTTACACACAAAAGACGTAAGACGAAAACTCTCCATTGAGAGACAAATCTGTTACAACGAGCAACAATTCAATACGCTTTCCTATCAATTTGAATAGATCGAATTTAAAAATAATTTTCCCCTTTTTACAAAGATTCCGATTTCGAGAGTTTAGCACAGGGTTGTCCAACTTTTTTGAGCAGCAGGCCACTTAAAATTTTTCACAGATCTTGCGGGCCAGCAGCTTCGGCGAGTTTCGTAAATAATAATAATAATAATAATAATAATAATTACAAAGTCTTTTCTTCAGAGTTTCTTCAATTTATTTATTTGTTTACTCAATGGGACAAAGGAGTGAAAAATGACGAAAAAATAATTTATTTATTTTTGCATTAAAAAATTCTTTATTTCATTTATTTCATATACTATATCTATAGTCACAGTTTTAAAATTTAGAATTTTAAATTAAGAACAACATTTAAAGTTATAATAACTGAATAACAACATTTGAAATTGACAAAAAAATTGACAAAAAACTGAATAACAACATCTGAATAACAACAATTGAATAACAACATTTAAAGTGGCTCACTTTCATTATCGTCTATAAGAATTTTTATTATAAAAATCTGTTTTCCTCAATTTCGCTTTTTTCGTTTTTCGGATTTATGCGAAATGTCCCTTGCAATTCAATTTAATAAACATGTTTGCTCTTAGAAGAGGAAAAAACTGTGGCATGAATTTGGTTATTACACTAAATTTTCTTGTAAAATTTTATCCATGATGATGCACGAATACGTAAAAAAATCTATTTTTTGATGAATATTCAATCAAAAAAATGTTTTTTTCACTCACTATTATTTGAATTGAAAACTCCATGCTACATTTTATTAGCTATGAGTTTAGATATCAGACAGAATTTTTAAATGAAAATTAAAATATATTTGAATCGCAGGGAACGTTTTTGCTAACAGGTAAAAATGGGCTAAAAATACATGAAAATTGTGAATATCTCAAAAATTTGTATAACATAACAATGTTTGGTATATATATATATATATTACATATGAGGCTTTTCACATTTCTGCCAAATTTGGAAGAGATTTGTCAAAAATTGCAAAAACGATGATTTTGCCCCTGGGTCCCCTCAAGGTAACCCATGCGGTTTTTCCCGATTTCTGAAGAAAAAAAATCAAAAAAAATTTTTTTTTTTTCATTTTAAACAATTGTCGGCGGGCCGTATGTTGGACAACCCTAGTTTAAGACAATATTTATTTTCAATGCGAAAATATGTAAAATTTTGATAATTAAATGTCATCATCATATTCAACCATTATCTATCCACTGCTGGATGAAGGTCTCTCCAAATGCTTTCCACACAAGTCTATCCTGAGCAATTCGCTTCCACGTCACCCCAACCTGTTTTCTTATTTCATCCACCCATCTAGTTTGAGGTGGATGGATATATATATATATATATGTGTGTGTGTGTGTGTGTGTGTGTAAATTATTAGGGCTCGACGAATTGCGGTGTACCTTATATTCGCCCACTTCAATAAGGAAATAAGGAAATTTAGAAATTAATAGGGAAAAGGAAATTTCCTAGTCGCCAATTACAAAAATTTGGTCGCCAATGGCGCCAATTATTGAAGTTGTCAAGCTCCACAAATGATGATGTTCATTTTCGCTCGTCCGCCAACCCCCTTACCCACCCCCAAATCCTAATTTTACTGGTAACCCGGTTTTAACGAGAACTTGCATATAACGAATAAAAGTGCCTTCCCTTTTATACTCGTTATAAATGG
Organism: Dysdera silvatica; assembly: GCA_006491805.2. Taxonomy (NCBI): domain Eukaryota; kingdom Metazoa; phylum Arthropoda; class Arachnida; order Araneae; family Dysderidae; genus Dysdera; species Dysdera silvatica. Next base: position 49,483,385 of record QLNU02014802.1, read on the forward strand.
CTTTTACTGTGTAAATTGTAATTTTTTAGCATCTTATATATTCCACAATTTCACAATTTCATCTTTGGTGTTGAAAGAATAAAATTTTTTGTTAGTAACGCCGCATCACACATGCTTCTTTAAAGATATTTCATCGCCCATAATTTTTAATTTTCTACGCCTTTGACGTGTGTGCGCATTCGTGTATGTTTTATAACATGTATGCAGGGTTACCTATACCATTGGTTAATAAGGCCGCAGCAGTAAGGTACCTACCTTTATAAGGTCTTGTATATTTTTACGTCTTAAATACCTTTTGATCCATGTTTATAAAACCTCTATATTGTGATAATATTGCTACATACCACAATGGTATAAGAATAATTTTGTAATTATAGTGAAACCTCTCAATAAGGGACAGCTATGGGACCAGACACTTGGTATCTTATATAGCTGTCCCTTCTTAGGAGGTAAAAATATTAAGGTCCCTATTCAAAGGGATTGAGGATCAGAGGAATCAATCGTCCTTTAAATAGAGGTAGCCCTTTCTCTGAGGTGGTCCTTTAGGGAAGTAACACTATTACAATTTAATATTTCATATATGATCTCATACCCTCTCCCCCGGTTATCGATATTAGCCCACAGGGGGGGAAGGCTTGAATGTATTAAATTTTGTAAATTTGATAAATAGCTCACGACTCTTTTTTTTTTTTTAATGTAAAAAGTCAATCCCAACAATAAAAAACAGGCCACCCCTGATATAAAGCAAGTATATATATATGCAAATATATACACAAAAAATATATATGCGAATATATATGCAAATATAGGCGTCATGACACAATTGTCTTGACGCCTACTCACTTGGTTCAGAAGAAGCACTGACGTGTGCAGGGGGGGGGGTTGATAAGGTCATAACGCCCATTGCGATTCAATTTTGAATATAAAAAAAATTATGAATATACAGCAAATCCTCCAATAAGGGACACTCGCGGAATCGGACATTTTGTGACATTAATAAAGGTGACCTTCTTCGGAGGTAAAACATTAAGAACCTTCCAAGGATCGAGGTAAGCAAAAGCAGAAAGTTCGTAAGGGGTTGCAGCTTAATGGGTTACAGAGCTACAACTCACATATTCCTATGTTAAATATACAAAATTTCATTGCAATGGGGGGTTACAACCCCCATCAACACCCCCCTGCGTACGCCAATGGATTGGAGACCCGATGAATTAATTGTCCCTAAAACAGAGGTGTCCCTTATTTGGAGGTAACGCTATATGGAGTTGTGGTTATGTAACATCATAATAGGTCTAATTGCCCGCCCCACTTATGCCATTTCTGTGTACGCCAAGCTGGAAAAGAATGCCGTAAATATAAATAATAGGAATATGCTTTCTTAATTATATTATTTATTAATGCACGCAAAATAATATCAATTAACATAAATTAACAATTAATATCTGTATCGAATTAACAGAGTCCGTATTTAAAATAATTTTTGTTGGCAAGCATAATTATTTAAATATTTTTTTCATGTGATGATTCTATATTTGATAGGCTGCCATTTCAGCAGTTCGGCAACCATAAAATTAAGGATAGCATATTAATAAACTTAAGATAGATACTTCTAATTAATAATATTTTACAATTAACATTAATAAAAAATTGATCAGATATAATTCAATTACAAAATCGAAGTGGTCTATTACATCTAATTCCCATAAGTTTGTTTTTTTTTTGGATTCCCCATTTTTCAGCGCCTTCGAAAATATAATTTTTTCACATTTTTATCTCTGTCTTTAGCTATGATGTTCGAGCACATGACTTTTGTTCGAGCACATAACTTTTGTTCGAGCACGCTTTAAAAAAAGTAATAAAATTAAGCTTACTTTGTTTTAGAATTCAACGTATTGTTTCATAAGAACCTTAAGCTTTGGGGAAGAAAAAAAAAAGCATTGGGGATTAATTTTTCCAACTTCTGCAGCATCGAACAATTTCACTGGAGCTATTCCAGCTTTGTCGATCCAGTTTCATTGTAGTTTTCAGGACATTCCAAGTTATATAGCTTGCATAATTGTTCGCATTTGGGATCTTGTGGAAAACAAATTATTATTTAGTAACTAAAGCTTGGACCGCAATTCTGATTTTGGGCAGAATGCCATTGTACTCCTTACTCTGTTGTATATCCTTTAGTCTTTCAAGAGAGAGTGTTGAAGTAGATTGAAGGGCGAGGCGACTGCGAAAGTGGGCGTTCTCTAGTCTCATCTTAAATTACAGGTTAGCTCTTCATTTCGACCCAGCCCTGCTACTAACTCGCGCAATAGCTACTGGACAATTGACTCTTCGAAAGAAGAAGAAGAAACGAAGAGAAGGGCGAGGAACCATATGGCTCCTCAGCTTTCATTACATTATATTCCCGCCCTTGTGCAGACGAAATGGTCTTCTTCACCCAGCTATTCCTGGACCTTTGTCTATTATGGAAGGAGGCTAGGCGGTGGTCCAAGCCAAACCATTCCAAATGATGCGAAAATAGAACTGTTCTCATTAATTGGAAAGAAAAAACATTTCTTTCCTCATCCTCAAGAAGCAACAGCGGCAAAAAGAAGAAGCAGAGATGGTAGAAGTAAAAGAAGGAACAGGAAGAAAAAATTCCTGGTGTTTCTCCTGTATTTGGTCAAGAAGGAATCCAGTATCTTAAAGATGTCATGTGGCGTTTGGAGACGAATATAACTGTCCATATTCATGTTTCATTGACATTTGCCACATCCTCTTGAAGGAACAAGAGATTCCATCGACATCTCGTATCTTTTCTTAAATGTTGTCTGCGTCTTCTGTTCCCAAGAAGTCAAGGGTCACATTCTCATCGAGCGTAGGGGGACCCGTGCCACCAGGGGGACGAACATCGGTGAAGCGAAACACGACGAAGAAATGAGAGCTGTCAAACTTTATTCTTCCTGCTTCGGTGATGGGAGGAGAAAAGTTCATGGTTCGATCAAGTTGTCCACCGGAGATCGGTGACGCGTTCTCGGCGTGTGGCCTTCTCAGTTCCCCCCACGTACCCCATATTGTTTGCCGGGAAGTTACGTCGCACACCCGCCCATAAATACGTCTCTATAGCTTTTCCCATCACAATTTTTAAGAAAACATCTCTTTCGGAAAGCTGGATTTCAATCACGCGTTGGAAGTGACAATTGAAACGCGTAGTCCAACTTTCTTAATACGTCCACCTGTGTTTCCATTGAAATGCGGCCGATTTTTTTAGAGGCAGTCTTTAAGTAAGGTATAATATAATGTTTATTTCATAGTCTTGGAAAAAAATCTAGTTTTTCTAGATGGTTTTTGCTTATTTTCAAAGAGCGCCGTTGAACAGAACAACTGAACTAAAACGTTTTAACGTATTATCAGAAAGTTAAGTATTTAATGGCTAAAAATAATAAATACATAAGGACGGAAAGCAATTTCAAATTTTACAACTTACATTAAAGTTTTATGAGATTTCCAACGTAAGTTTTAAACAGAGCTCGAATAAAACCCTTGAGCGGTGGCTAAAAGGCCTTCAATTAATCAATCGGAAGTTTATTTACATATATGAATGAATAAGATATATCCCAAACATATACAAGTGAAGTTACAAATTATGAATTTACATCATATGTGTAGGTCCCAAGTAAATGCTTGAGCGAGTTATGCTACAGCATTTACTTGGGTCCCAAGTAAATGCTGTAGCATAACTCGTTCGCGACCGTATGCTATAATTAATAAATAATTGAAGCAAAAATTAAGTCAAGTAAAATAAAGTAACGCCGGAGTGACATATTAGAAAATTTTCAATTTAAAACATTCACAACTTTAATCTTGCTCCCCGACGATTCCCTCTACCAATTGCTTTTTAATTGTATTTTTAAATTGCCCAAAATTTCTTATTTTCTTTGTTATATCATCCACTATATTCCATTGTCTATGACCCCTGTAATCTAAATTATTTCTACTTTTCTCTGTTCTTATCTTCGGTGCATGTAACATCTCACCCACTTCTGGTGTCTCATTCCTTCATTCATATGTTGTCTATATATTATGTCTATTGTATCCCTGGATTTTTCCTTATTGATTCTTTCATACATTTTGGTCATTATACAATATTCATTTAATTTACTTGCTGGAATAATACCAGTGTCCTCCATTACTGTTTCGCAATCCCAAGTATATGTCTCATATAACAATGCAAAAAATTTCCTCTGTATTCCTTCTATTAACCTAAGATTGATTTTTCCCATATTTTCTCATGTACAATTACAATATATGAGATGGCTGTGAACAAATACATAATATAAATCTATTTTTTATATATTTTGGTTGTACTTTTACTACTTTCTTTATTACTCCTATACCTCCACTTATTTTATTGGATACTTTACGTATGTGGTCGTTACATGCTAAGCCTTTATTTATTGTTACATCTAAGAATTCAATTTTGTCAACTAAATCAATATCTTTTCCATTTATCATTATTGCCTCTTCTTCTTGCAGCTTTGTTATATCTTTATTTTTATTTTTAAAAATTATTATTTTTGTTTTGTTGCCAATTACTTTTAATTCATTCATTCTAAACCGCTCCTCCATTTTCCCTACTTCTATCCTTGCCTTTAGATATAGGTTTTAAAAATAGGCTTAACCGCAAGCGCAAAAAACTTTAGTGTGATTTAAACTTGGTTTGGACTAGTTCAAACTAGTTTTAAAATGTTAACTAAACTTTCAGGTTAACTAAGACTAAAGGCTTGAAGTTAGATCTAAAAGAAAGGAAAAGGAAAAATACATTTTTTGACGACTGGCATACATTAGCAGTGGCTTAAAAAAGGGGGGGGGCTAAGGCATCTAGAAAAAAATTAGGGCAGGAATCATGACTTGACAAAACGCCATTTTTTTTAAGGTTCGCAATAACGAATACTCGTCATGTTCATCATGAGTATTCGCAATAACGAATACTCGTCATGTTCATCATGAGTATTCGCAATAACGAATACTCGTCATGTTCATCATGAGTATTCGCAATAACGAATACTCGTCATGTTCATCATAAGTATTCGCAATAACGAATACTCGTCATGAACATCCGCGCGGTTACATCAGCTTTACTGCTACTAACATATTTAAACAACGTCTTAATTGATTTAGTTCCTATAGTTGCTTTCTTTAAATTGCTTAGTTTTCGTTTGAAGGTAACCATTTTTTTTTAACGTTAAGTGTATGAAAAAGGCAAGAGGGAAAGTGCGCGTGATTGCGATCTAACGGCAATGTTGCCAGATGGCAAGATTAAAAAATCCCAACTTCATACAAAATAATAATTAATATAACTATAATTTAGTTAAACAATATCCTATACTATATGACAAGTAAGAGTAATAAAATAGGGATGTAAAACATGCTTAATTTAGTGCTTAAAGACAAACAAATTGATTTTAACAAAAATTTGACCTGAAAAATACGTGGAACCGCTAACGTTTATCGCAGTAGTCCGTGGTTGAAAGTCTGCAAACCTGGCAACAGTGCTTTGTTTACAAATATTCGTCTGCAATCTGGTTTTGCCAAAACCATCAGTGTTATTACGGAAATGAAATGCTGGACTACAGAATTTTTACAAACCAATAAATTTCGTCACGCGTTTTGGATTCTAACGTGAGAATTTAAATTATCATCGGGGAAGGATAATGCGTTACTTTCCGAGAGCTGGGAGGCACAAGGGCGGACAAGTTGAAGGGCACGGCGCTTTAAGTTTCGGCAGGGCGTTGCGCCCTTCTATTTCGCTTTAGATGAAACACTAGTTAAGGTGCTCGAGCCCCCCCCTATTCAGAGCTTCAGCCCCGTCAGAACGTATTTTTCCTAAGGCCGCATCGTTAATCTTCTTTAAAATCACTTGACGTAAGTTTTGAATAGCTACGCTGCTGATACATAGCAACATTCTTGTTACAAAAACGAATAAAAGAAATTAGATGACGAAGTAGCCAAATCAAAACAAAATTTAATGGAATTAAAAAAAAAGTATCACGCAAAAATAAATTTTTAGCTTAAAACTTAGCCTCTTGATTCTGAATGTCATATTTGGCTTATTTTTTTTTATATGGATGCGTACTTTGAACAGTGAGAAAGGACGTCATCAGAAAAATCGAAGCTTTTGAAAGAGGAATCTTATGAAGAACGCGGAGCAAGCAAGATTGGTAAGGTTTTCAATCGAGAAGTCCTGAACAAATTCGGTCCACAGAGGATAATACAGAAGAATGTAAATAATGTAATAATAAATATAAGAAATTCTTCACAAAACAAATCATTAAAATAATCAAAATTGTCCAGAGGACTTACATTGAAAGAACTACTGATGGATAGGACTACTATAATAGAGAATAATAGGACTATTAATGGATAGCACTACTATAATGGAAGATAATGGGATGACTAATGGACAAGGCAACACCATCAATGTAATAAATCCGTCCTAATGCTGCAATCCTTCAAAGAGCCACTTTCTACGAGGAGGAAAAAAAACAAAAAAACTCGAGGGTGAAAAAATAAATTAATCAATAAATAATAAAATCCCAAAGAATAACAAATCTATATATTTGGCCCTGCGGTGGCGCAGTGTGGTAACGCGTTCTCCTAGTGCGCCGCTAATCCGGGTTCGACTCCCAGCAGTGCAAAGAACGCTTACTCAGAGATCTCATAAAGATCGCACTGCTCACTGTAGTCCGGGGTTTGGTTCCCTAGGCCTTAAGAGGTTCGGATTCCTCGGAAAACAGTAGGTCCCGGCGCAGCATGACCACTGTAGTCTTTGAGCCGTAAAACCAAAACGCAAGCAAGCAAGCAAATCTATATTTTTATATGTTTTCAAGCTTTCCACTCACCAAAAAAGTTTCCAAATCCATCGCTGATTTTGATTCATCCTGAATAAAAACGTTTCCAACGTTAAAAGTTTCAGAAACGGAAAAACAATGATAACTGCCAATTAAAAATAAAGTATGTATTATCTTATAATTTCCTTCAGGCTGTCGAGGATACACATATGGTATTATCAGTGTTTGCAGCCATATATGCAGATACTTACTATATTTGAAATTATTTATTGTGCTTATTGTTGGGTTATTTTATTTTATAGTTATTTTTCACACAAAACTTCGCTCGTGTCAGCATCGAAACAATATAACTATGTAACATTGTATGTTTATGTTCCGTGGCGCGAAGACCTCTAAACTCGTTTTGGGCCAGGATATGTATTTTTTTTAAGGATTCCTAACCTCCTCAATTAACCAGGAAATCAAACCCCAGGGCTACGTATCTTCAAAAAAGCAGTAAACCCTGGCTATTTGCTGCAATCAAATCTAGATCATTCACGCAATAACCAAATGGACCACTACACTAGTTTGCAGCATGCGAATGTACAACGATCAAAGCGTGGTCTAATAATAAGTAGAATATATGGGATTCTAATGGCAACAACGTTCTCTCTGAGTCTTAGATGTTAACTGAACGTAAATACGGGAAAAATGAAAAATAAATAGCATGTTTATGTCTGTTTATCATGAAAACTAACTACCCGTAGGGCATAGCCCATTTTCAAAAAATGGGGATGCTCGAAGAAATGTGTTCACATTAACGAGTCTCTCGTTGGAAACAGTAAGTATAAAACGTTATATAAATGAAATGAGTTCCACATGGTAGATAGATAGTAGGCATCTACTAAACACGTTCTACAATTCATGCCTTTTATGAATTTTTAAATGCAGTAAAACCTTTCTTAAAACACGTCCTACAGATACGGTCACCTCGTTTACACGGCCGGATAAGAATTCCCGGCACAAGGACCCGCTTCACAATAACATTCTCCTCTTTTACGGATAATCTTTTCTGATAAGTGCGTGTCCGCTAATGAGGGGTTTTACTGTACATAAGAATGCAGTAACACATTTCTCTGACGTAGCGAACGATTTATTATTGGCGAATTAATTTTGCTTCTGGCGAGCATCTGTTGGAAAATTAGGATTTTGCATTTTGCAACCCGAGCTTAAAATTCCCCAAATCTCGTGAATTAGCCATGAGACCAGCATCACAATGGCTTTAAGACCTCTTGTCGCCGCCAATCTACCTGTCTGCCGACACCAAGGATGCTGTCGTCGTCTTCTAAAGAACTCCATCAACGAGAAGCGTCATCGATGCTCGCAGCATGATCCTCTTATCCCCAGTTTTGCTGCCAATCTTCTGCCATGGCAGTTTTTCTCTTCCAACTCGCTCGAGCACAGTCAAGCTCCAGACTGAAGACCGCGCCACTCATCCACACTGCTGATTTTTGAAAACCCTTCAAAATACAAACTTCCCGGATCTTATTTCCATATTTCTTTTTGGCAACATTTTGAATTTTTGAAAAATAACATGTATGTTTCCAGACAGAGCTGTCTTGAAGCATTTAGGGACCCAATACTTTTTTGGAAGCCTTTTTATACTAAAATTTGCAAAACGTGGATTCAAAGTCAAATTTCAAGAAAAATATGTATAATAAACAAAGTTTGCTAATTTAGGGGCCCCCCTGATTGGATAGGAACAGGGACGCAATAGTTATAAAATTATGGGGGTGACTCAAGTAGTATATGATAGATTATGAGCTGGTTTTAAATAAAACACTGTTTCTTACTATCAAATTGAGGTTTAAGCTCAGAAGGTAAACATCTATGCAGCTAAACATCCACTGGCGTACGCAGGGGGGTGCTGATGGGGCTTGTGCCCCCATTAGAATGAAGTTTTGATGTTTAATATAGGAATATACGAGTTGTAGTTCTGTGACCCACAATAAGCCCATAACCCCCCTTATGAACTTTCTGCGTACGCCTATGTAAATATCAGACACCTGCATACACACAAGCACTTTTATAGCTATTGAATATATCTTATTTATTCCAACCAACATATTCAAAGACGATTGAAATAATTTTAAGTTATTTACAATATTCATTTATATAATAATATATATATTTCATTATTCATTTATATAATAATAATATATATTTCATTATTCATTATATATAATAATAATATTTCATTATTCATTTTATATAATGGCAATATATATTTCATTATTCATTTATATAATAATAATATATATTTCATTATTCATTTATATAATAATAATATATATTTCATTATTCATTTATATAATAATAATATATATTTCATTATTCATTTATATAATAATAATATATATAATATAATTATATAATAATGATGTCATAATTATGGATTACATTAATTATCAATTTTTAAAGATGTTATAAAAAAAGTTCTGTAAAACGTTAGACATAAAAAAATATAAAACATAAAACAAGTATATTTATCATTATCCACTGATTAATTTAGTAGATGATGGGAATTAATTAAAAAAGTAAACTTACTTACAAGTTTAGCTATGATTTTAAAATAAGAATGACTTTTTCAAAAAAATAAAAACCATGAAATTGTTTTGACATCATAGACTGCTAACAAAGGAAATGGAGGCGTCAAATTAAAGATGCAAGTTCGAACATCTCACAAAGGTTTGAAAAAGAAAAAAAATAGCGTTGGAAGTTTTCGAACAAATTAAAAATAAGGTCGAAAAAAATAAAACAAGTCTTTCTGGCTTTTGAAAAAAAAAAAGAAAAAGAGGAGATACGAGTAAATCGTATACTTCGAGTGCGATTTTTATGAGCTGCGAGTTTAGCATATTGCTTAAAGACTATAAATAAACTAAGAAATATAAGCGATTATGTTTGAGATATAAGCGATCGCAATATTGAGATTTTTTGAGATAAGGTAGAAAAATTCGAGATTTTACAGAGATAATATCGAAAAGAAGGAAGTTCTTAATTTGCTGGAACAGAATAAGGTTATGGCCGGATTCAAAAGAAGATGAATACATGTTGTGGTACATTTACCTAAACCTAAGCTAGAGGCAGATTCAGAGAGGGGTTTGGGGGTGACGAAAACTACAGTAGGACCCACTTATAACGAATCCGCACTTAGAGAGTTTGCAGATATGGCGAGAAAAATATGGTTTGGTATGATGATTAAGCGCAAGACAGTTTAACCGCTTTTAGTGAACAAGCCTTTTTTGGACCCCGGATTTAACGAGCAATTTAAAAAATAAATAAAATGGGAAATCAAACTTTTTGTAAAAATTCCGTCTTTATATGCGGTTGGTCGTTATAAAATTATATTATGTTGTTATAATATTATAATGGCGCTCGTTATAACTGATTTCCTTCGTATTTTCATGGATATATTCATGGATTTGGGAAATTTTTCTAATCCCCTCCCATGAATCCGCTATTGCCTAAATTATTACGTAAAAAATTACGTGGAGTTAATCCTAGAATTCAGATTTCTATGGGTTCAAGGATCACAGCTGTAATTATTAGATTTAGTTTAATTTGTCAGTTTCAGAACGCAATGGTTCTGCTGCGCCGGAATCTGCAGTTTTCCGAGGAATCCGAACCTCCTGTGGTCCAGGGAACCAACTACCGAACTGCAGTGAACAATTAATCGGTAAGCGTTCTTTTCTTTTTTGACATTGATGGTAGTTGAATCCTTGATAACGGCGTACTAGACCAATTACCATCAATGCGTTGGTATTAATGGTAGTCGAATCCTTGATAACGGCGTACTAGGCCAATTACCATCAATGCGTTGGTATTAATGGTAGTCGAATGCTTGATAACGGCATACTAGGCCAATTACCATCAATGCATTGGTATTGATGGTAGTCGAATCCTTTATAACGGCGTATTAGGCCAATATATTATCACTGCGCCACAGCAGGACCTGCAACCATTGGGCTTCTAGCTTTTTACTGTGCTTAAATTAATGGCGAAGTCTTTTTTTAAACGTATTCCACCATTCCAATTCTTTAAAAAAGAACATATTCTTTGAACTCAATTCCATTCTTTAGAGGTAAGGCATTCTTTGAACTCAATCCCATTCTTTAAAGGTAAGGCATTTTTCGAAATCGTTACCATTCCTTATAAAGAAAGCATTCTTTGAACTCAAGCCTCTCCTAGAACTATAGAAAAGGAATGATTTTAACCCATTCCCATTCTTTAAAAAGTAAGAGAAGGCATTCTTTGAACTCATCTCCCTTCTTTAATGGGAATTTATTCTTTGAATTCATTTACATTCTTTAATAAGAATGTATCTCCTGAACCCATTCTCATTCTTTAAAGAGAATGCATCTACATTCCATCTACATTCTTTGAACTCATTCACATTCTTTACGGAGAATGCATGCTTTGAACCCATTCACATTCTTTAAAGAGAATGCATTCTTTAAACTCATTCACATTCTTTAAAGAGAATGCATTCGTCGGATTCATTTCGACTCATTTCTGTTCTTTAAAGAGAAGATATTGTTCGAACTCAAATCCATTCTTTGAACGCGACTTGGTTTTTGAGACTCGATCACGTCAAGAGAATTTAATCTCTTATTTTGATCATATTCATTTACTGAACGATAATGGGACTGATTATTCCAATCCCCTCCCCCTCCCCCCACCACCATGTACCCTCAATTTAAGATAACCGTAGAAAGTTTCAAAGCAAAAAAGAGATTTTTCAGATTGGAATTCAAAAAAATCAAACTGACTGTTCTCCATCTCTTTTTTATCTACATTTCAAATATGTGATCAAGAAAAAATATACAGTAAAATCTGTTTGTAACGAAAATTTCCCACAGTTCTTGGCAGATATGAAGTCCATTATTCTCAACCTTGTCTATTACGATAAATTTTTTATGACAGTATCTTCTTCAGTTCCTGGAATATTATTATAAACAGATTTTTCACTATCTCTGACTTCTATCTAATTTCCAGAGGGTTTTTAATTCTATGACATATTTATTTAATTCTATAACATATTTATTTAATTCTCTGACATATTTAATTTTCTGATGTATTTATTATTTAATTCCTTGACGCAGAGTTTTAAGCTGGCTCAAAACATGCTATTGCAAAAATACTAAAATGGGAAAAAAAAATTGTATCAAAATGCTAAAATGGGAAAAAAATTGTATCAAAATGCTAAAATGGAAAAAAATTGTATCAAAGTGCTAAAATGGGAAAATAATTTGTAGCCAAATGCTAAAAAATATTAGTTGCTTTTGTTGCTCGAAGAATCTTATCAATGAAATTATTTATATCAACGATGCTTAACAGGTGCTGTTAAGAATTTTGAAGAGGAAACGAAAAGGAACAAGAAAAGATCGCTGAAGTGCAAAACGGATATTCTGGAATCGGGGAATCCTGTTTTCAGAGAATAAACTGTGGTTAAAAATTCGGAAAAGATTCTGTAATAAAGTAAAAGATTCTGTAGAAAGTAAAATACTTGTTATAATATAATAGGAATGTTTTAAAGACTGAAGGAAACAGTATCATTGCTCCAAGATATAATATTTATGAGAAAATAGTCTAGTCCCTCCAAAGTAGCCCACCCTCTTGCCAACGGCCAAAGCAACGTTTTTCCACTAACTGCTATTTTTTATTAGCACTTTTGCCATTTATTTACTACGGTATTAGAAGACCATAGATTCACACCAGAGTCTTGTGAAGAATATGATTATTTTGGAGTTTCCTAGAAGAAGGTTTCCATTTAGAGAATTCCTAGAAGGTGCTATTGAATTATTTCAAACAAACTTGGACATGACGATGGACTTAAGTCTCATATATAGCTATCATATATCCCTATTACTAATTAATGTTAGATAACGTTATTACAACACTTTTTGAGGTAACTGTTCACGAATCTCATTTGTGCCAGTACCAATTCACGTTTACGACATTACGAGGTGTTTATCTGTAATGGTACTTCCGTTGACTGCTGCAAATGTATGGGTAAGCGGCTGAACACATAGTCATTGCAAAATGGCGCAACTGATAATGTTTCTATTGCATTTACGGATGGTATAGCACCGATGATTTAACTACATCAAAGAAGGGAGCAAATAGCACCTGCGTGTAGATGACTTCGCCGAAGATGGTAGGAAAATGGTACAGCTGTTTTAATAGTACCGACAGAAGCGGGGCTTATTTTTGCGTCTAATGGAATGAGAGGTAGAGAGGAAGAGGAATTATCTTAGAGGAGGCAGCTGGGGATTCCGGTATGGCACCTATTTGACCTATCTTGAAGTCAACAGCTGGCAAAAAGATGCCTGCAATATCCAGGTAATCGTTTATAAGGGGAAGGGGATCAGAATCCTCTAACCGCAATGAGGATCTGTCTTCCATCGCAGCATCCTGGTTGAAAGAGAATCCTTGGCTATCTGTCTGTCCAATCTCTTACGCGTGGAAAAAAGAAGGAAATTGTGGAGGGGAGGAGAGTTGATGATATTGGGTGCCGGTTGTTTTTCTGGTCCACCAAGCAGACGCAGACGAGTGATAGTTGGCCCGTTGTTAAGAGGTGCTGAAAGACAAAACTGGAGGCTAATTAAGGCGAACGTGCGTGCCCAACACACAATTATACAAATGACAGTGTTCTTTCTTATAGTTCGACTTAGCTGTTCATTACTTTACGGATGAAGTCGCTATATTTCAAAAAGAGAGAGAGAGGAAAGAATAAAGAGGCAACAAATGCGGTTCAGAAGACGATAATATATAGGCTAGACGGTTTACTAGCGTGGGAAAAAGAGCATCAGTGCGGATTTGGTGGTTTTGAACAACGCTTCAAACGACCATAAAGGTCAGTCATTTTGAAACCACATAAACTTCGCGATAAAAAGTTGGAAAACGTAAAGGGAGGACGAAGAGTAACGCGACTATTATAGTTGCAATTTTTATCGCCACTACATTACTCGGCCAGCAATTTCTAAGCAAGACGGATGTTCGTTCAGTTGACAGCACTATTTCTAATGGCCTTTTGAAATAGGGTGATTGCTGAATATTGCAATATGGCATCTGGAAGCTTTATGTCCATGCCATGGTGTGGAAGCTTTATGTCCATGCCATGGTGTGGAAGCTTTATGTCCATGCCAGGGTGTGGAAACTTAATTTAGTGACATTTCAGCTTTAAAGTTTTAAGTTTCAGTAACAAGTTGAAGGCAATGAACTTTCCTATTCCGGACGCTCTTAGAAACGGCCAAAATTTTCTATGACGTTTAAAATTCGGGGTTATAGAACCTATAACAATATTCATCTATCCTGCCCATGCCTTAAAATAGTCGGTTCTCGGTGCCCGTAATTTTTGTATATGTTTAAAAGGTTTTCTGCACGTTAAAAAGTAAAAAACAACGTTACAACAAGCAATGTTTCAGCTTAGCAGGATGAATTTTCAAATTCTTTTCATATACTCAGTGAACTAATATATTAAGCTTAGCTAATATTCATTATAAACTTATTTGTATACTTATTAAGCTCATTTAAACTTATTTGCTACTTATTAAGCTCATTTAAACTTAATATAAGCTTACTTAATACTCTATTAAGACAAATGTTGCCGAATTTTAAATGTCCTCTATGCATTAATTAATCAATTGGCGCAGTATAGCCCAGATGCTCTTGCGCCATAAAAATCCAAACAAACAAACAGATAAATAAAACACAATACTGTCGAAGTTAGAAATTACACAATTTAATGTCGTGACAGCTGTTTCAGTAGCTTCTTGATACTTTTTTCAAACAAAATATACAAACCAAAAAAACTGTTGATTGGTAATGCTTGTCAAGGTTGCCACTATACGAGTTACAAGTTATGCTTCGGAGAAAAATAACCGGTTTTTACTGGGATAGGAGAAACATCTCTGGATACAACGCTGATCACCGAGACAGTGGAAATGTTCAGAAAAGTAGTCAAAATTAAACTGATGAGGATTTTAAATACAGTTAATGGGGCAACAGTTTTTTGTAGCATTCCGCAAAAAATATGCTTTCACTAGGATCGTTGATAGCTCCATTGCCCGTTTGAAATATATGGAAGGCTTCGAAGAAATTAGGGTCAGACAGAAAGTAAACGCGTTCAATTATTCGGGCATCTTGGAAGGAGAAACAATGGTTTTGATTCCAACAGTGCTGGGTGATAGAAGATTTAAGCAATTCTTGTTTTCGTACATAATTTTCGTGTTTCTTGACCCTAAATCGCAGTGCCTTTCGTGTCTGGCCCACATAACATTTTTCGCAGTCTTGACAAACAATCTTGTAAATACCCTAGTTGTTAAAATCCGGAATGGGATCTTTAAGCTAGGAAATTCCAATTTTGTTGATGGGGATGAAGACAACCAGGAAAATAAAAGCCTGTAGGATGGAAGCGATGTTGGATGCTACCCCAGGTACAAACGGGATGTACACTGTCTCTTTTTGAGGCGAGGAGTCCTGCGAAACCGTCGAAGATTGTAAGATGCATTTATTTTTGAGTTCCTTTGACCGTGTGGTCGATAACAGAAGTACCAAATCCACGGTGAATGGCAATTTTTTTTCGATGGGTAATTTCTTTGTTGAGTGAATCTTGTGAAGATAAATGAGTGAGAGCTCTGGAAGTGAGCCAGAAGAATGAACTCATTTTTAGAGAAAATGGATGGGCTGAAACCGCATGCGGAGGTTAGCAAACAGAACCACGCTTTCGAAATACACTTCTTTGAAAACCGGTGGATGAACGCGTTATGAGGACATCTAAAAAGACTAATTGTAAGTCACATTCCGCTTCAAACGTAAATTGTATGTTTGGATCAACAGAATTGAGTGAAGCGAGTGCGTAGTCGAGGTTGATATGTTCATCATTCCGTTCAAATGTTGGTTTTAATATGTTGATGGCATATTCGCATTCCCCACGGATAGACATATCAACCTCAACTACGCACTCGCTTCATTCAATTCCGTTGATCCAAACATACAATTTACGTTTGAAGCGGAATGTGATTAACAATTAGTCCTCATAACGCATTCATCCACCGGTGTTCAAATAAGTGTATTTCGAAAGCCTGGTTCTGTTTGCTCGCCTTCGCATGTGGCCTCAGCCCATCCATTTTCTCAAAAAATGAGTTCATTCTTCTGGCTCACTTCCAGAGCTCTCACACATTCATCTTCACAAGATTCACTCAACAAAGAAATAGCCCATCTAAAAGAAATTGCCATTCACAGTGGATTCGGTACTTCTGTTATCGACCACACGGTCAATAAACTCAAAAATAAATGCATCTTACAGTCTTCGACTCTTTCGCAGTACTCCTCGCCTCAAAAGGTGACGGTGTGCATCCCGTTTGAACCTGGGGTAGCATCCAAGATCGCTTCCATCCTACGGGTTTTTAGTTTCCGGGTTCTCTTCATCCCCATCAGCAAAATTGGAATTTCCCAGTTTAAAGATCTCATTCCGGATTTTAACAACTCCGGTATTTACAAGATTGATTGTCAAGACTGCGAAAAAGGCTACGTGGGCCAGACACGAAGAGCACTGCGATTTAGGGTCAAGGAACACGAAAATTACGTACGAAAATTACGTACGAAAACAAGAATTGCTTAAATCTTCTTTCACCCAGCACTGTTGGGATCAAAACCATCGTTCCTCCTTCCATGATGCCCGAATTATTGAAGGCGTTCACTTTCTGTCGGACCTTAATTTCTTTGAAGCCTTCCATATATTTCAAACGGCAATGGAGCTGTCAACGATCCGAATGAAAGCATATTTTTTCCGGAATGCTACAAAAAAACTATTCCCTCATCAACCGCATTTAAAATCCTCATCAGTTTCATTTTGACTGTTTTTCTGAACATTACCGACGTCTCGTGGATCGGCGTTATATCCAGAGACGTTTCTCCTATCCCAGTGAAAAACGGTTATTTTTCTCCGAAGCATTACTTGTAACTCGTATAATGAAAACCGTGACCATCATTACCAATCAACAGTTTGTTTGGTTTGTAAATGTATTTCGTTTGAAAAAAGTAGCAAGATGCTACTGAAACATCTGTCACGATATTAAATTATGTAATTTCTAACAGTGACAGTATTGTGTTTTATTTATCTACTATTTTTGCGCAGTGTATCACATCAATTGCAAACAAGCATTAATTAATTTGCTATTTCCAGTATTTATAACCAGGTTATAGGATTCGCGGGGTAACGTAACTTCAATATTGCACTAAAGTTATATGTAATTAAACTAAAATACATGATCAATATTTGGTGGCTAAGAACACGGCATATCTTATTTTTTAAATGTTAAAAAAATATTTTATCTGAGCATAAAATTCGTATATAACACTTTTTTTTTGCACATTTCAAAATTATGTAACAGAACGTTTGGTATATGGTGTTTAGGTTATATTTTGAAATTAGTTTTATTATGGCAGAAACTATAACATGGTTTTCACATTTCTTTCGTGTATCCAAGAATATTTTAAATTATATAATGAACATTTTAATGAGGAACCGAGTTCACAAACGATAATTTTAAATCGAGCATTTAAAATCAGTATAAAACTAGCATTTGTGTAAAGTGGTTTTTAAGAACCGCGAATTAAAACTTCTGCTTTTGGGAATTGGATTACAGAAATTTTCACAAATAATTTAGTAGAAATCGATGAAATGTCAGTTAAATAATTTCAAACACATTTTAATTAAAAAGAAACTTAATTTGCATTTGAGAAGGTTATAAAAAGTGCAAAAAAAGAGAAGATTGGGAGGCATTAATAATCAAGCACAGGTTGACTGTTAGAGCCGAAAGACTTTAAATGATTAGAAAAGGACCATTTGATCTGTTGAGTTGATGTGTGGCATCTTCAACTACATCATGTTACTGAGCGAGATTGAGAGAGGATTTAGAGAACATAGCATGGAAGTTTCTCGTATCTTCAAGCCAGCATACGAAATGTTATGACAAAGACGTGCTGTCGTGGGGAAGGTTCTAGATAACATTAATCGTGTGGATTAACGACACATGCCTATCATAATATAGTTATTGATTAAACACGTTCAAGTTTAATCGTTATTTATCTCTATGTTGATGTTATTTTCCACAAGGCAATACACCATATCACATTGGCCCCATAGTTCCTTAGAAATATCCAATTAACGAATACCACGGCTTCAGGTGCTATCTAAGCCACAAGACCTTTAATCCAATCGAACATTTTTGTAAAATAGTTTAACGAGAGATGTTTGAATTCACTAGCCTTCCAGATGTGTTTGAATTCACCAGCCTTCCAGATACATATGAATCCACCAGCCTTCCAGATGTTTTAGAATCCACCAGTGTCCAAGTTTCCACAAGTGTAAGATGCCATCCGATGGATGAGAGTTAACATTTCGCTAGAATGTTCCTATAATCTAACCAATCCATGCCACGACGAACTACTAGCGTGCGCAGGGAGGGAGATGATGGGGCTTAAACCCCCATTACGATATAATTCCATCCATCCATCCAGCTCCGTAATGCCCCTTATGAAATTTCTGAGCACGCTAATGGACGACTGACTGCTGTTTCAATGGCAAAGGATGATAAGCAAAGAATCAGCAAGTTGTCCTAATAAAACGGCCATTCAGTGTACATGCTACAACTGAAATTAAACCCCAAAATCTTGAAAACAAGAAATTCTGTGAAATGCGAAGATATGGAGCAAAAACAAAATGGTCAAGGTGCCCTCCTCTAAATTGGTCGCTGCCACCAGGAGAAGGGCGTATTGTCTTCATAGGGCGGTGTTCTAAAACCTTTTCGGTGGCAAGTAATAGTGTTACGATGCTGTATCCCACGCGTTATCACCGCATATGCCTCTCATGTACTTAATTAAGATTCTTCTCCTGGCATCCCTCAAGACGCGTCTACTGTGCGAAAGTGAGCAGTAAAAAATGATTCCCGAGTCTTGTCATCGTTCACTTTTGTTACGTTATACGCCTACGCGTTTCTGCTTTGAGGAAAATGGCCCACTTTTCCTCACACCGCCTTTTTCTTTGGGGCATTTTCTTCGAAGAATTCTCGTATACCATCAGGGGCACCTTGGGGAGGGGGGGAGCAAGTTAGGCATGTGGTTCTTAACGCGTAGATTTTGGAATAAGCGATTAATCACGTCCCAGTAAGTCATTTCTCCACATAACACAAAAAAATTGACATTTTCCCCCTTGGTGTACTTTGTTTTAGTTTTACTTTTCAAGCTAATACGATGAATTTTCTAAGAGAATGAATTTTATCCATACAGCTCAATATAGCTCAGGAACAGCGAAGAATTCAGTTGTACAGAATCCAGTTTATTACAAATCAAAGCAATCCCATCATAAAAACGGACAGGTTATTATCATTGAACACAGCATAGGGTAATGATACTTCCTTCGTACAGTATAAGTTCAGAAAATACTTTCAAATGTATGTAGAGTAAAACCTCTGAATAGCGGACGCCTTGGGACGAGAATCTGACTGCTATTCAGAGATGTATAATTCCGAACCTCAATTGGCGGAAAGTTCGCCGAAGGCGTTACCACAGCATCATCACAGGGCTTTATCCCTTTCCTATTAAACGATAAGGTTAATTACTTAACTAGTTTTTCTATATAGGAGAACCGGGAACGTTTATTTGGCGATCAAGGTATCCATGAATCCAAAAACGGTGAACATGATTTTTGCTGGTGAATCACACTCGTAAACGCACGTAAGAAGTATAAGAAACGCATCCAATTTATTGATCTGTCTGACAGAAATCAGTAAGAAAACGCTTTGAGTAGTCCACGTTCATATTTTCGATTTGAATATCAATGTTTTAAATAGCTTATCTATTGTGAGGAGGCCCAAGTTTTTCAATGACCGGAAGAGGGCGAGGAGCAGAACAACAACGGCAGAATCATATATTTAAATTTCTCATCATAGTCGATGATGTGGTTATGTCAGATGAGCATATAGGCGTACGCAGAAAGTTCGTAAGTGGGGTTGTATATTCAATGGAGGGGGTTACAGAGCTGGCAAATCACATATTTTGTGTTTAATATACAAAATTCATTGCAATGGGGGGGGGTTACAACCCCATCAGCATCCTCCTGCGTACGCCAGTGCATAAGGCTTTCACTACGAACAAGTTCGCAAAGACTTGACTGCTTTGCCTTTGACTGCTTTTAAACCAAGGCGACAAGTCAATATTTAATATCAACGCTCGTTTCGTTTTTTCGGACTTTGACTTTTTTTGAACCATCGCGTCGCCTTTGTTTAAAAAGCAATTAAAAGACTGCCCCATTCTTTGCGAACATGTCCGTAGCGAAAGCCTTATATGCGCCAGCAGAGGGGAGAGTGATTGTCGTCTATAGCATAATAGGTAGAGCATTTAAACGGTAATTGAGGAGGCGTGGGTTCGACTCCCGTCAGGCGCAGAAAATCATTATTTTCTTTATGAGTATTTAATAATTATATATATATCAGAAGTGTATCTCCGAACTTGATACGATTTCGAGTCATCCTGTGCTCTTAGAAATTTAGAAAACCACCACGTGAAATCGGCTATCGGTCAAGATTAGCATTTGATAACGTAATAATCGTTTCAATTAAATAATAAACACTTTACTAATTAAATGAATACTAATTAGCCATGCTGTAACAAAGTTCAAAGCGTGAATTATCAATTTCAATTCGCAGAAGGAAAGTAACAATGTGTTTCATGGAGAGATGAACTGATTGAATACGATAAGACGAATTATCCATCATCGATGAGGAAAACGATTTCTTCTGCAGTTGAACTGACGAGTAATCACCACCGCCGCCGCTGACGAAACTAGAACAGGTGATCGAAATTTCCTCATCGTACTTTCCCCCTTTGTCTTCAAAGATAACATTACCAACAACATTTAATTGTTATCCCGAACTTTACCCTCCATTTGCATGTCCCAGAATATTTATTTTTCTTAATTAAACAATTTTGATTGATTTAATTTTGACATGTTTTGTGTTCCAATGGCATGTCAGTTGCTGAAGTCATTTCCAAATTTAGATTGACGAAATTAAACCAGTTGTAATGGGAAGAGACAAGTCTCTCCCTCCCCCATCCATTCTTCCTTACGAAAAATAAATATACACGAGATTTTATTTTAAACTTGTATACAGCAAACTCTTTCTTAACCGGTCTTGATGGGACGGGGAACTTCACAGGTTAGTCCGAAAATTGAGCTATTTATAGAAAATAAAACATGGTAAAATTGAGGTATTATAACGAAAAGGCTTTCAAATTAATTGATTTTAAAATATAATAATTATTTGAAGCAAGAAAGACGTACAGTAGCAAATTGTTGTAGCATCACTTTAAAAAATACGATGAAATTCAGTTCATGATCAGCCCTCTCTGTCCGACTGGTCATGTAAAATGCTAGTCAACGTCGCGACCTCTTGACCGAAACCCGAGACGTACAGACGTTGAAAATCCCTGCTATATAGGGGTCATGAATTCCAACCCGGGATTGGAAACGTCGTCCTTTTTTTAGTTTACTCTGCGAAATATGGGGGTGAAAAGGGCAGATGAGAAACCATAAACAGAAGCAGGATATACATTAATCGAAAAATACTAAAGCAACAAGATATTTAATAGCTGGCAATTTGATGAGCATTGATAATGAAAATAGCTTTTCGTCACTAAATAGGGCCTTGAGTTCGATTCCGGGATCTCAAACGCGTTACTTTTTTTTTCTATAAAAAATTAGTCTTGTCCTCTCATATTAAACTATTTCTTAAAGGTAGAATGTAAATTAACTGAGAAAAACTAAGCTAAGACAATGTGTTGGAAGTAGACGTCTTTTAAAATAAATTGAAGCTATAAATGAGAAAATGAATTAGAGACTTCTTGCTTAGTTTCATCTTGAAACTTTATTGGACTACAAGCTTTTAAATGATAAAAAAAAAAACATTAACGTGTTTGTCTTGCTCTTTACGCAAGAACCATCCCAACAAGAAGTGAACAAACTGCAATCAAAAAAAATATGGGACCTGATACAGGGCCGCAGAAAAAATAACTACGTCATACTATGACGTAAATATGCAAATTGTTACTGACGCAAATACACAAATTATTACAGTATTCTCTAACAATCGCTCCCTCCCATATCTTTTTGATTGTCATAAACACATATTTTTATATAAACATACAAAAATATATGAAAATAAATACAAAATACTACTGTTGCAGTATGAAATATAACTACAATTCTCTCATACCGACACTGAATTGACAGTTCGTATACAAAGGTTTAACTTCCAGACCTTTTATATATCTTAGTACAAAACCTAGAAAGTTCCTGTTTAGAGAGTGGTTTTGTAAAAATGTCAGCCAGGTTTTTCTCACTTTGCACATATTTGAGATAAAAAAAATTATAACAAATTTCTTACAAAATGATATTTGATGTCAATATATTTTGTGCGATTGTTTTCAATTGGCGAATTCGCAAAACTGATTGCGGCTTGATTGTCACAATTAATTACGCCTTTGCTTAGTTGTAAATCTATGCCCAAAGTAACACATCCTTATAAAATATTCTTTAGCCATATTACTTCTTTTGAAGCTTTAATTAATGTAACCTATACTAATTCCATAGTTGAAAGACAAACGCTTTTTTGCTTAAAAGTTCTCCATGTTATGGGGACATCTCCAATGAATAAAATGATGCCCCCATTGACACTCTCTCATCATGATTAGCTGCAAAATCTTAGCCACGAAAACAATTGATTTCTATTTTTGCATTTAGCATATTCAATTTATAATTTTGAGTATATTTAATATATCCTACTAATTTTAATAAAGCATTCCAACGTGTCCATCCTGGATTTTCTTGAAATTGAGATAGAATATTTACGGCATAGGAGATAGAATATTTACGGCATAGGAGATAGCTGGTCGAGTTCTATTCGCTAAATATGCCAGACAGCCTAAAATGTTTCTATATGGTAGTTTAGACATTTCCCTAATTTCGGAATCAGTATTTGGGCAATCAGCTTTGTGCATAACATTACCTTTAGGTATAGGTAAAGTTGATAATTAAAATAATCGTACATTTCACAGATTTTGTTTATATAATTATTTTGATGTAAGCATAATTTTCCATCTTGGTCAACAAATTCAACTCCTAACAATTTTTTAGTTTTTCCTAATACTTTCAAATCAAATTTATGTTGTAACTGATTTATAACGCTTTTAACATGCTCTTCAGTTTTTGCGAATATAACACTATCATCAACATAACAATATAACATAATTGCTATATACATAAACATAATAACACCATCTTAACTTTTTAAAGTTCAGTTTTTCTAGAATACTATCTAGTTCAAAAAACCATTCCCTACCACTTTGGTTTAAACCATAACTAGCGTTTTTATGTAGGCAAACGCAGTTTGGTTTATCGGGATTGACAAAACCTTGAGGTCGATACATATAAATTTTCTTTTAGTTCGGCATATAAATATTACCACTTTACATCAACCTGGCAATGGTGCCATTTCAAAAAAGTTACCTAAGACAGTAAAGAATAATCTGATTATAAAAAACTTTACAACAGGACTAAATACTTCATCATACGATTCACCCTTTTGTTGATTAAAACCCTGAGCCACGAGTCTAGCTTTAAATCTAGTGACTTCATTGTTTTCGTTTCATTCGCTATTGTTTACCCATCTGTTTCCTATAACTTTCTTATTAGGATATGGCACTAATTCCCATACTTTACGATTTTGCATAGTGTCAATTTCTGCACACATTGCTTTCTGCCATTGTTTAACTTTTGGAGTTTTTAAACGATCTTTGTAATTCCTAGAGATTTTAATCTCAATATTATTAGCTTCTGGTTCGATAACACCAGGTTCACTGAAGTGATTTGAATTAGTTAAATATTTTGTTTTCCCGGAAAATTTATTTTTTCTACTAAAATCAAATAACTTCCTATCATAATTGATATTAACTTTACAGTATTTTTCTACGTCATTAAATGATTTTAATCTAATTTTAGTCCCTTCAATGCGTTAACAAATATCAGTCCTATAATCTTCCGTTCTAGGAACTGCACTCATTATCCATGCTATATTTTTACATGGCGTCAGAAAAGTTTAAATGCTGTGTTTGGTTTGTGGTTCTGAACTCTCATTATCAGATTCATTTTCCTGACCATTAATTTTAAAACGTATAAAAGATTTTTCTTTTACAAGGTTCAGGACTGCTTCCACTTTATTAATTTTTCATCAAATTTTACGTTGGAAGTTTCGATAACTTTGCGTTCATATAGTTAGTAATATCAGAATACAATAGTTAGTAATATCAGAATACAATAGTTAGTAATATCAGAATACAATAGTTAGTAATATCAGAATGCAATAGTTAGTAATATCAGAATGCAATAGTTAGTAATATCAGAATATAACAGTTAGTAATATTAGAATACAATAGTTAGTAATAGAGTTAGTAATATTAGAATACTATAATAATAATTAATAAACCAAACCCGGTCTACAGTGAGTATTTAATCGATAAGAGTTTTTCTTGGGGGGCAGGTAAAGGGGGCATTGGGAGTTCAACATGGAAACCAGCATGCTAGGGGAACGCGGCGCCACTGCACAGAAATGAAGTTTTTGATAGTGGATAGAATGTATCGTCACGTTTCGGACAGACCTCGCTGTTCTTCACCAGGACTCTGCAAAACTTAATAATGAATGAACGTGTTGCTTGTCTGGTGGCAGTGCCTCCTAATTACAGAAAATAGTTGGAAACCAAGAAATGGGGAGGAGAAAAACTTTAGTTTACAAACGGACAGGAAAACCTAGATTACAACAATCCTGACATCACATTAATTGAAGATGAAAAGGCTACTTAAGAATTATCGCAATCATAGGTGACAACAGAACTAAAGGTAAGGAGTTAAAAAAAATCACTAAATATCCCGACTTAGCAATTGGTATCGAAAGACTTTGGAGAAAACGTGTTATGGTTATTCCAATAGTGGTTGACGCATATTCCAATAAATTTGAAATTTCTTTGGAAATATTGGCATTTCAGACATTACTGCAGCAGATCCATGAAAAACCTTCTTGTTGGGTACATCTTGAATGCCAAGAAGACATGGACAGTTTTTCAGGTCACTCGATGGGACGTAAACTAAACCGATGACTTTAAGAACCTGCTCCTTTCTGCTATGAAAGACATCATCAATAGATGAAGATGAGATAGTATTTAGTTTAACCTCGATATATAGTGTGGTAAACGACTAATGAATTTTATATATAGAGGCGCCTAGATTGGAATGACTCTTCAATTGTTTCCGATAGTTCAGAAAATTCTCATGGGGTCAAAAGGTCTCAATTTTGGAGCTACGTTTCATTCGTCGTACAGAATTTGGTTGCTTTCACAGGGACGGACGTCCTGGATACGAGGTCTCTTTGTTTTATAAGGTTGTAAGTGTTGTCTATTTCATGGTCAGTTGACAGAGCCTGTGAATTTGACATTATATATTATTCAGCATCGAACGACCGAGTTTGATGTATTGTGAAATTGGAGCCTTTGAAAGTCCATGGACCTCCATATATAATGAGTCTGTCGTGAGAAACCTGGTCTCGTAACGGGTTCAAAGAATATTTTTCATCAATTTCATCAGATTAGAAATGAGAGTCAAGAGCAAGATAGGGGGATAACGAAGAATCAGGTATTCTAAGCATATTCGTGTGACAGACCGATAATGTGGGGTCAGAGGTCCACAGAAGGACAAGCACAGGTTAAAGTGACAAAAGCTCGCTAAAGCTACAGGTAATTGCTGAGGTCAGTGCGTAGGTGTTGAGATGATGCTTCAGTTTTCCCGCTCTTTTTCACCGAGTAGCACAGAGAGGTCAAGCATTGCAAACTTGACCCTGACTATTGTCCACTATTCAGCTTCCTGAAGTTCAAAGATGGCCCTTTCTAACAGTTTGGCTTTGATTTGCTCAACGAACGATGGGACACAATGGATGAGATCAAGGGGTTAATCCAGAGATCATCCGTACACGACTCCATTTCCCATTGTCATGGAGCTTGACCCCAAACCAACACGAAAGAGGATTAGGGTGCGAAGAACTTGACCTTTAACCCGTTTTGCTCCAACGCAAAAGTACAGTTACTCATCCCCGACTCTCTTTCGAAGTGGAAATGGTTCGTTTCAGAAAGAATGTTCAAACGCGAGCGATGCTAATTTTAAACGTGACTCCAATTGCATCATTTTACGAAGTTCAGTTTAGACTGGCCGTATGCTTTGGCTATCCCATCGTGTCACCTCTAGCTAGTTTCAGTTAAAGATACCAAAGTTATAGGCGTACGCAGAAAGTTCATATGGGGGGGGGGTTGAAGTCATTAGTTAATGGGCCCAATGGGGGGTTACAGAGCTACAACTCACATATTCCTATGTTAAATATACAAAATTTCATTGCAATGGGGGGTTACAACCCCCATCAACACCCCTCTACGTACGCCAGTGACCAAAGTGGACTTCATTAGCTTTCGTTATCTTGAATGTTTTCGTCGCTAAATAAAACTATTATTTTTAATATAAAATTACGAAAACAAGTACATATTTGTAAAAAACACTACGACGCAGAGTTATTTAAAATATAGATATATAAAATATATAAACGTTTTATGTTTTAAAACCAGAAAGTTGAAATAAACTCTCTGGTGGTGGGTTTGGCTGACACAACTATCCACTAAAATGCTTGTGTTGAACCCCCTTTTTCTGTTGAACCTGCCAAGTTTAAAGAACAGATTATCAAATTGTACCATGTGACAGTAGAGCAGCAATTCAAAAATTATGGGGCGTCAAGTAACTGTTAAGTCTATCATGTGATGCTGCTATTACTACTATTGGGTAAGGGGGGTTGGGAAAGGTGGCCTCCGAAGGCGGCGCTGTAATCCCAGCATGTGATGCGGCCTTAGAGAAAAAATGTTTTGAAAGTCAATGGGAGGGCCAAGACTGAAAGCCCGCTGTCTTCTACGCGTCTGCCCTGTGAATATTATGAGAGTACATTTTAAAATTGTAATGAAACTCATTTGCAGATCAAACAACAATATAAATCAACGTTTATTGGCGTAGTGATACCAGCGCCGATGTTATGACGTGATTAGATGGTGGAACTGGTATCACTACGCCAATAAACGTTGATTGACATTGTTGTTTGATTTAATCTGCGTAGTGTTCGATTTATATAAATAAATCATTTGCAGGTATTTACCTATTGCATCTGTGATCGATTAATTATAAAGATAGCCCCGTTGTTTAATTAGTTAAAGATACACTAACTATCTTCCAATATTTCACAGGATGTCCGTGGGTAAATTTATGTATAATATATAGTACACGGCTAATTACAAAAAGTTGATCCACTGATTTAGACGGAAATGTACTCAAATCCTAAATATACTTACAGAAATTTCCAATGCACTCAGAAAGTTCATAAGGGTGGGGGAGGTTACAGGCCAATAAGGGGAAGAGGGTTACAGAGCTACAACTCCATCTATCATATGAATATTTATAAATTTTCGTCGCAATGGGGGGCTACAATCCCCCCCCCCGCACTTACATATGCAGGTGCCTATCCTAGAAATAAAATATATACTATTTTTAGCAATATTTTAATGGTAATTAAAATGAAAGATGTTGTAATTAACTTCAAAATTTTCGGAGCTTCTCCATTTGGCACTTGAACTGTAAGGATTTTTTTCTGCCTGGACAACAATTCTCTTTAGAAAATTGTTGCAAAAGAGTTTAGCTTACGATAGCCGTCGCTGGGCTTGGATGTGAGCAATCTAAGTGTGGACCGGACTTACAGACCCTCCCTGGTGGAAATAAAAGAGAAATAAAAGATGAGCCTAGTTCCGGCTGGGCCACGTGCACATAGGGCGGCTCTGGTAAGCCACCCACGCACCACACCTAAGCTGGAGAGACGCCACGCGCGACTACTGCGTTGATCTGGTCCAAATTAAAAAATCCTTTCCCTCGCCTCAAGGGGGTTGGGCAGACGAAATATTCCTCCCCCAAAAAAGCTCGGCAACACGGGCCTGCGTTGCCTAATGATACTTTTTATTCACAGTGAATAGGAAGAAGTTTCTTAATAGGAATAGGGACTCTTAAAGAAAACAGATGAATTGCTGCTGCTCCATTCAAATGAAGGAGAGTTGTTCTTCATCAACCACATGCAATCCGGATGCGGTTGGAAATTCTTTGGAAGATCCGTTATGGATTGACATTATTTGTTATTGTTACAATCGTTGATCGATGATTATTATATGAAGGATGTGGTTAGGTGGGAAAACTTTAATTTCTACTAACTTTATAATTTTGAATATGTTTTCATGATTATATTGACAGCAAATTAGGGTCTACTGGGGGTAAAAAACCGTTTCGTCGACCAAAGATTTATTTCAAAATGGTAAATGATTAGAACAAGGCCGTAAGAGTGTCGTAGGAAGGTATGACACTTGCGTACATGTCAAATTTGGTGGCACTTGCGTACATGTCAAGGCGGTCTCAGTTCGGTAGGGGAAATAGGTGACAATTGCCTACAACGTTTGATTTTTCCTGTGAGGCCCCAAGGGCAATCTAATTTTGAGGTCCCTCCTCATAAATGTTTTCCTTATGCTTATTAAATCTAGACCGTGCAAAAGTCTTGTTCGCTAAAAGCGATTAAATTGTATGGCACTTAATCGTTATATCAATCAAAATGTATAGTGCCCTCGCTAAATATGCAAATTCGTAAAATGTGGGCTATAAGAGATTATCTATATCTATAATATCATACATATATATATATATAAATAAGTGATTACCTGTATCTATATGTGTATCAATGGTGTGTGTTTAGGATTTGTTTGTTAATATGGAAATATTACACAATTAAAGGGTTTTATACAGTAAAACCTCCGGGTAGCGGTCACCACGTACGACCTGCAAAGGTGACCATCCTCCAAAGGTGGCTGTTATTTAGAAGTTCAGTACAAAAGAACAAAATAAATAAAATTAACAATAAAAAATTATAACCATTTCAAATACATTAATCCTCACCTATTTTAATTTATATTAAAAAAATCAGTGATGCGTAATTGTTTTGCTTTTTTATGGCAAACATTGCAGAACTCGTCATCGTTTTTGTTCAGAGCAAGGTTTTGGATGTCCCGAAAATTCCTCACAACATCAGAATGTGTTTTGATGTCAGAATTTTGTGTCAGTTCCACACTCTCTTCCGCGTCCATTTCCTCATCACTTTCTTTCCCTTCCATCATATTTTCTAACAATTCCTGAAATGGTATTAAATGTATAGCAGAAACTTCTAAATCTATGTCCGAGAAATATGAGCTCGCGGACTTTGATATTCATCATTTCTACTAAGCTGAGACTACAATCAAATCCTTCCTTATTATCATTTCTGTTATATTTCGGGTTTTAGAAGCATGGTTGTTGTTGTTGTTG
>QLNU02014802.1:49522025-49537315 GCA_006491805.2 Dysdera silvatica
TCTTTCCTATAAGAACTTCAGTTCAAACTCTAATGAATGAATCTATTGCGTTAACGCGAATTACGCGCTCTAAGAAAACACTTACATTGGTTTTCTATTGTTTGAATCAGTTCTTGATGTTTTACATGTCGCGTCGCAAAATATGCGCATCTAGGAAAACGCGCTTTGAAGTGCTATAAAGCATTACTGAAAATGCTATAAAGCATTACTAAAGTATATTAAAACTATATTAAAATGCTATAAAGCATTAACTGAAAGCTATGCATTGAAACTTCCGGAACACCTCACTTTGTAGCAGTACGTGCGCTTATTGTATGTAAGCCGTATATCTTTTCTTGCTAACGGAAGGACGCTTTACAACTTTTTGATTGAACGTATTTTCCTATTTTCATTATTTTTCGAAATAAAATTTTTAACCTTCTCAATTCGCCACTAGGGGCGCTGCTTTTCATCTCGTATAAGAGTGCATGGTCATTTTACTTCCCAATACCTAACTTTGGTTGCAATATCTGTCTTGGTTCAACAGTTGTTGGCTGCATTCGTACTTTACTAGGAACCCTGTATATATTTGTAAAATACGTATTTATTTTATATATATTTACTTTTATATATATAATTTTTTATGCCCCAGTGGGGTCTTGAGCCCCTAAACCCTAACCTTCCCTTGTAGCGGGCCTGCATACATTACGTAATATTAGGCGTAACGCGACAGATCCCGGTCCCGTAACATGAATTAATGAGGTTTTACTGTATTAGAAATTTGCACGGGCCTAATTTTTCAGACCCGACCCGACCCGGCCAAGTCACTTAACTGTCAGGCCCAAGCCTGGCAGTGATAGTTTTATTAAAATTAGGCCTGTGACCGTCTCGTGACAGTTTCACGAAAGCTAGGTCCGTCCCGCTCAAAATTATGGACTTCCTTCTATAACATACTTCAAACTGAAGGTATATTATTATGAAATATATACTACAATACATTGACCTAAATTTTTATGAATTCATCTTTACTTTAGAAAATTTGAAAACCGTGAAGCTGTAAGTTTTAACATGCACCAGATATGTAAAGAAAAGAAAAAAACGCCATTCGGCATTTGTTCAAGTCGTCAAGAATTTTTTAAACGCTTCTGCGGCGTCTGTACGACCCTCTTATTTATATGGTGTACCTTTTATTTAGGTTCTATGTTTGTTTGTTTGTGGTTTAACGACTCAACAACTACAACGGTCATGCTGCTCCGGGACCTATTGTTTTCCGAGGAATCCAAACCTCTGGACCTACAATTTTCCGAGGAATCCGAACCTCTTGGACCTACAGTTTTCCGAGGGTCCTAACCTCGTAAGACCTAGGCAACCAAACCCAGACTATAGTGAGCGGTGCGATCTTTATGAGATCTCTGAATAAACATTATTTGAACCATTGAGAATCGAATCGGGTCAACGGCGCACTAGGTAAACGAGTTGCTACACTGTGCAGGGAGTTTTTAGGGTTTTTTTATGTTTGTTTTGTGGTTTTACGGCTCAAAGACTACAATGGTCATGCTGCGCCGGGACCTACTGTTTTCCGAGGAATCCGAACCTCTTATGGCCTAGGGAACCAAACCCCGGACTACAGTGAGCAGTGCGATCTTTTTATGAGATCTCTGAGTAAGCGTTCTTTGTACACTGTTGGGAGTCGAACCCGGTTTAACGTTTTCAGGTTTTATATAAGGATGAAAATTATTTTGCATTCTTTATTCCAGTTTATCAGTCAATAAAAAGTTATTACTTTAGACCATAACATTTAATTAATAATTACGCTAAATTGATCTTCTAATTACATTAATTTAAATGGAGCCCTTCAATAAGTTTTTTTTAAAAAAAAAATTGGAATAAAAAAACAACTTAAAAATCAGTTTCAAAGGCAGAAATCTTTTTATAACCTTTAAAAATATTTCACCCTATTACGGCCTGTTGAATGAATATACCAATTAATTTTCAGAGAACCAGCCCATTTCAGCTCGTGTTTGAAATGGAATTTTAGGCCAGCGACCCGGCCCGCGAATGAAACGTACCGCGACCCGCGCAGGTCTCTTTATCGTATGCAATAAAGAATAGTAGTAACAATATAAATAGTATTTTTTAATATGACGCTGAAAAATATCAGTATGTTCATTTTCCACGTCGTCGTCTTTATTAACTTTAAATTCTACATGCCAATCGAAATTCTGTATTTACTATACGAAGCATAAAATGTAAAATCACCAAAGGCAGAAATTATCACTGCGTTTTTGTTTTCTTCATAAAATGTGAAGCATGGCTATTTGAAATCAATTTGCTTTTGTTAACACTTTTCTGGCATGACTTTAGAATAAGCGCCTTCATCTCTGTTTGCATATATATGTAATAGTTATATAAAAAAGACACTGGCGCCGTTAGCGGGGGGACAGGACCCGTCCCCTCAATGTTAGTATTAGGGTTCCATGTCCCGCCCCCCAAATTTCAAACAAAAATTTTATAATAGGTAACGTCGTTCAAAATTATAATTATGTTTTTTTAATCTAAGGAATGCGGTTATATTTTTTGGCGTAGTGTATTTAGTGCGAAATAAAAAAAAATGCACTTTGTCATTTATTTGATGTAATTATACCTTTTGTTGGATTACATTATATAGTGGCGCAGTATAGCCCAGATGCTCTTGCGCCATAAAAAATCCAAACAAATATTGTATAGCGCTTTTTTCTGTATGGCAGCGTTTTCAGTGACGTGTTATTATTTCAACTTTCAAACGGAACGTTTTTAATAACGTTACAACCACAACTATAGTTTCCCAATTTTAATTTCGCAAGCTCAAGGAAATTTTTGGCCCTCTAAGCTCATTATCAACGACATAAATTAAAGTGTCTGTGTTATGGCTGCAGCCAGGATTTAATTTCGTGGGGGGGTCAAAAAAAATTTACAGCATGAAAGGCCGTAGACAAGTCCCATTAAAATTTAGTTTCGGGGGAGCGGCCCCCATGATCCCCCCCCTCTCTCTGGATAAGGACATGGACCACACCAGGCGTCTTCGACCTTTTTCAGTTCATGGGCCAATTTTGCTTATCCTCGTTAGCCCACGGGCTGCACTACTCTACCATCAATATTAAGACTAAACAAGGGGCACCACTGCACCCCCTAGATCAACCTTTATTACCGTTTTTTCTATAAGATTTCTACATTGGTTTTGTGCACCCACCCGTAAATATTTTCTGTATCCGCCTCTTCGACTTATTATATATATATTACAATGTAAAATACGTATGGAAGTAAAAACATTTACAATACTTTTAGTTATTAATACAGGATGCCCACAAAAAAAGGGTCCTTGATTTCAAATAGTTATAAACTAAAAAGTTCTTGGAATATTTTAAAAATTTTAGTGGCAACGGATACACAAAAATATAACATTTTTACATGTTTGTCTGTGTTATAAACACATGATGTTAACATGTGTTACAAACACATGTGTTATAAACACTCGATGTGTGTTCCTCCCGTAACTCCGCAAACGTCAGTGTGAAAATCCAGCTCGTTCCACACTGTGTGCAGCAAATTCGGCATTATCGAGTTTATAGCTGCGATGATGCTTTCCTGCAGATCATCCGGGGTTGTGGGTAGTAGATGTAGGCACGCTTTACCCCTTGTGTACCCCAAAGGAAAGAATCACAAATACTTAAGTCAGATGATCTCGGGGGCGCCACTTACAAAACACGTCGACTGCATCACCAGCACGGCCAATCAATCTGTTTGGCAGATGATTGTTCAGAAATTCACGGATGTCGAGATGCCAGTGTTGTGGTGCTCCATCTTGCTGAAAGAGGTAGTCACCACCCTCAGCAACTAGTTGTGGCACCAACCAAATGCTTAGCATGTCCAGGTAACATTCTCCATTTAGGGTTTCTCTGTGGAAGAAAACTGGATTGTATGCAGTCCGCTTTGATATGGCACAAAACACAGCAATTTTAGGAGAGTCCAGTTCAACCTCCAGGGTCTGATGTGGATTCTCACTTCCCCATATTCGTACATTGTGCCGGTTGACCTTTTCATTTAGGTGGAAGGTCGCTTCATCACTGAAAACGATCTTTGACAGGAAGGTATAATCTTTTTCCATTAACGTCTTGCAACATCCGCGAAATGCGAGTCGACGGTCATAATCCTGCGGGTATAACTTTTGGAGCTTGTAAAGGTGAAACCGCAAACGTATCCCGCAAGGTCTTACTTACTGTGCTTTTGGGGATCTGTAACTCTCAGCTATCTGTGAGCGTAGACTTTTTGGGCTAAAAGGCTTCTTTTACGAAATCAATAACTTCCTCAAAGACGGATGGTCCGCCAAATTGTCCCTTTCTGTGATCGCAGATACATTCCTTGTCTTTAAATTTTGTATATCACTTCAAAATCGAATTAGTAGTAAGCGGATACATATTAAATTTGCGTTTGAAAGTACGCTGAATAGTCACAACACTTTCTGTTTTAGAAAATTTCAGAATGCACCAGCTGCATTGTTGTGGGGTGAATGCCATCTTGAAAAGCACCGTTTTGTAGCTGTTATAGGAATATGAGAACTTTTTTTTTTTACAAAATAAAAGAAAATGTTTAATTTTTGTGTATCTGTTGCCACTAAAATTTTTATAATATTAAAATAACTTTTTATTTTGTAACTATTTGAAATCAAGGACCCTTTTTGTGGGCTCCCTGCATATAAAGCGAAATCAAACCTTTTAGTGTGATTTTTGGCACTGCTTATTATTAACAATCCTGTCAATATCAGGTCTTATTTTTGATGCAACCCTAAGAGTTTTCAAGGCGGCCATCATTTATTCTGGTCCCAACTTTTGAGTTTACTAACTTCATTCTTGAAGAAAATAGCTGTTCACAAACGCACTGGCGTGCGCAAATGGGGAAGGGTTGATGGGATTGTAACTTCCTATTGCAATGAAATGTTATATGTACACATATAAATATATGGCATTGTAGCTCTGTACCCCCACCATTGTAAACCTGTAACCCACTTATGTATTTTCTGCAAACGCCTATGCAAAGATGTAAGTGCTCCCAAATAGCGACCCCCTTTTAGAGCATGCAGTCAGATGGTTGGAAGGATGTTCTTATCGACATATTTAGAATAGAATTCAACGAGTCCTAAGTTGAATTCCTTTAAAATCACTGTTGCACTGCAAATAAATAAAACTACTCCTAATATCCATATAAGCCTGAGAACTAAAATGAAACACGATTGCGGAAAATCACGTACTACTTTAGTTCTCTAGTGTTTTAAGATATTTATTACGAAATGTGAACGGAATAAAATACAGAGACTCAGAGGAAGCAAAGGGCAGTACTTTTGTGTGAAATGATTTGTACTTTTTCATAAATCGGCGGGCCTCAAATGGGCCGCGGGTTGAAGACCCAAAGTCTCCCCCATCAGCGTAATAAATACAAAATTTATTATAGAGCATTTCATGTGAAAATGAAACTGGAACCAGAATATTAATTTTATGGTAAAGTAAACTTTTAACTTTAAGTTTTTTACTTTTAAACTAAACTTTAAGCAGAAGCACATTTAAATTTTTTACAACCTCACTAATGAATAAGTATTGCTAGCAAAATTATTTTGGAAGGGGGGACGGGCCCTTCGGACCACCAACTAGCTACGGTTCTGTTCAATAACAAGCTGTCTTCTACTGGTATACGCCCCCCACCCCCAATATTTTTACGCCGTCGGCCCCCATGCGAGGCCTTATACAAGAGGTCCGGCATATAACGAGAGGCTTGGGACCAAAGAAAATGTTCGTTATATCCGACTCGTAAAAATGTTGTTCACTTAAAACGATCGAATTCTATTGCACTTTAATCATTATACCAAACAAAATCCACAATTTCTTCGCTATATTCAGAAAATCACTAAATGCGTGATTGTTATAGGCGTCGTTGGCGAGGTACAGGAGGAACTCGTCCCCCCAATGTTGGTATTAGGGTTCCATGTCCCCCCCGCCCCCAATTTCAAGCAAACATTTTTACAACAGGTTACGGTGTTCAAAATTTAAAATATTTTCTTTCTCCTTTTTCCATCTATGGAGTGCGATTATATTTTTCGGCGTAGTGTATTTAGTACGAAATAAAAAAATACGCTTTGTCATTTATTTGATGTAATTATACCTTTCGTTAGATTGTATTCTATAGCTCTCTTTTCTGCATGGCAGCGTTTTCATTGACGTGTTATTATTTCAAATTTCAATTTTTTTTTTTCAAAATTTCAAATTTCAGAACGTTTTTAATAACGTTGCAACGACAACTATAATTTTTCTATTTTAATTTCACAAGCTCAGGGACCTTTTTGACCCATTAAGCTCATTATAAAGACATATATTAAAAGAACTGTCTACAGCATCACCATTAGCGTAATAAATACAAAATATAGTAAGACGCATTGGATGCGAAAATGAAAAACTGGAAATATAACAAGAATACTAATTTTATGGAAAGTGAAAGTCATCAAGCGGAAGCAGATTTAAATTAAACAATTCTTTGTGGGTGGATGTCTGTTATCTCTGTAAAGAGTTGTTAACAACAAGGCCTTAACCAGAAATTTTTTTGTGGAGGCAAGAATTTTTTACAGCCTCGCTAATGAATAAGTATTGGTAGCAACAACATTTTGGAAGGGCTTAGCCACCCCGTCTACGGCTCTGGAGTTAACAACAAGCCTTTTGACTGGAATACTGCCCCTCCAATATTTTTATGTCATCGGCACTATGAAAAGACCCTCAGCCAAGAACTCTGACGGACTTTCTTGTAATATTATGTTACAGTGGAAGTTTCAGGCCCCTAAATCTGGGGAGGAATCCAGATGATGGAAACCCTGACACGGCCATGACATAGTTCCCCTTCTATCGAAAATATAAATATATAACTTATATCAAACTGGTGATCTTTAAATCATATCGGATCGGCTCTCTTTATGCCAAATTTTACAGTTCCTCTATATTAAACCAGATCGGCCCCTATGTAAAATCTTACAGGCCCTCTTTATGATAAATTGAGGCGGCCTTTCGGGTGATCACCCGTATGGCCAGCCCGCCCCTGCCTAGAGCCTCCATGGTGGTCTGGTGTTATTGAAGTTGAAGCGCTACTTTTATCTTGTTTATTTACAAATATCCGAGAAGTTTTAATCATTGATGAACCTGAACATTGAAGACAAGGCCAGGATTTAATTTTAGAGGAGGGGGAGGGGGTTAAACAAATTTTTGTACAAAATATAGTTAAATAAACACGGGTCACCTTTATCGTAAAGAAGAAATATAAATACATCGTACAAAAATAAATGAGAAAATTCTAACGTTGTCTCAGACATCATTGCAATTTTTTCTTGTAGCTTCATAAAAAATCAAATTTTGATGGAAATGTCCCCCACTTTCTAGAAAAGATGGTCGGTAGGGCCAAGTAGAGAAGGCACCACCGTGGGGTTGGTGCTGATACAATGTTTGGTGTAGAAAGTATCTCTGGCGCATTTTCAATATTGGAGACACTAGTGGATGTGTTTAATGGTGTTATAACAGGAAAATGGAGAATTAGTGGTCAAAAACATGGATAATTTATACATTATCTTCCAACTTCGTCTTCTGTTTTCGTTGTAAGCTTTTTACTTCTTCTAATGACGTTAACTTCGTCGAAGGATATGATGATTGGAGAAATATATCCAAATCTTCCAGAGTATGAGGCACATTAAATAGAGATGGACCGATAGATTGGCTTGCCGATTTATTCGTGTTTTCATAAATCGGCATCGGCAGCCGATTGGAAAAACTGAAAATCATCGGTCAATCGGCCGATTGTATTAGGCATCGGCTGATGTATTGACCGATATTATATTTTTTTTTTTCCCTTGATAAAAATGGGGGGAAATAGATCGCGATTTTCGCCTTTTCCGCCGCCAACTTCTCAGCTTTTATCTTCATGCGCCTTTTCATACACATATCCCATGATGCCATTTTCGCATTTTAAACTTTTTCTCTATGGCTTACTGGGATTGAAGCTCGCTATTCGTGGGACTTATTTTTCTCTAGATCCAAAATTGTTTGAGTAATGACGAATTCGGTTTCGGTCGTCGGATTTCTCCTTTTCTTTGTCTCGTGTTTTTGTAATTCTTACTGTGCAGTTTCTATCTTTCGAGTTTTTGTTTATATAAAACGACTTTTATGTGCCTTGGGTGTGATGAAGTTAAATTTTGAATATATGTCTGGAGTACTCCGAAACAGGGCCTATCAGAGGAGGGGGGGTTGCTGCACTGGGCCTCACAATATTAGGGGACTCAACTTAGTCACTCAATACATGTTAGACGTGTATTTGAAGGGCCTCTAATTCAGGCCAGCCCCTGGGTACTGCGAATATATACAAAGTTAAACTTTGATATTTCGAATCTCTCAAAAAGAAGAAAACATTGAATGTAAAGCGTTTTCGAGATATCAAGGTGCAAGTTTTTTGCAAGCAAAATTTTCGCATCTTCTCACTAAACGATCCACTGGATTTTCCTCTAGTATTAGGAACCACTGGGTATGCTATTTTGCAAATAAGAGTATATGTAAGTATTTTCATTTTTATACGTCTATTTAATATTTGAAAAAATTCAAACTGAATAAATAATTCTTTTACAGTCATGTAGCCTCTAACCACCTGTCAGTGAATGCCTGAACAAGTATTTCGTTCATAGTTTATAATTTTAGATAACAAGGGCTTCGAAAACGAAATGACCCCCCAGATAACCATCTTGATATCGAGCGCCGCCCGCCCCCCCTCCGAGATATCGGGTGTTTTGAGGTAAAAAGGCTTGACCGTATATGTGTGTATAAGTATTTAGTACGTAAGTATATATCATGGGCGCCAACAGCATAAAAATATTGGGGGGGGAGACGGGGCAATATGCCAGTGGAAAGCAGCTTGTTTTTAACCAGGGCCGTAGTCAGCAGGTGTTCTCAAGGGGCCCCTCCCCCCCTTCCGAAATGTTTTTTCTGCCAATGCTTATTCATTAACGAAGTTACAAAAATGTTTGCCTCCCCCGAAATATTTCTGGCTAATCCCTTATTGTTAACTATTTACAGGAATAACAGCCACTAGCGAGGCAGTGTTTAATTTAAAATGTGCTTCTGCTTAATGACGTTCACTTTACCATAAAATGAATATTCTATTTACATTTCCGGCTTCATGTTCACATGTAATGCTCCTTACTAAATTTCATAGTAAAATAATATTACAAAAAAGTCCGTCAGAGTTTCTTGGTTGAGAGTCTTTTTTCATAGGTGCCGATGACATAAAAATATTGGGAGAGGGGGGGGACAGTATACCAGTAGAAGGCAGCTTGTTGTTAACCAGGGCCGTAGCCAGCGGGTGGCCCCAAGGGCGCCTTCTTCCAAAATGTTGTTGCTACAAATACTTATTCATTGGCGAAGCTGTGAAAATTGTTTGCCTCCCCGAAAAAATTTCTCGTTAAGGCCTTGTTGTTAAAAACTCTTTGCATGGATAACAGACAATAACAAAGCAGTGTTTAAGTTAAATGTGCTTCTGCTTGATAACGTTCACTTTACCATAAAATTAATATTGTAGTTGCATTACTAGTTTCATTTTCACATGCAATGCTCCTTACTAAATTTCGTATTTATTATGCTAATAGTGATGGTGTAGACAGTCCCTTTAATTTATGTCGTTGATAATGAGCTTACTGGGCCAAAAAAACTCCTTGAGCTTGCGAAATTAAACCACGGAAACTATATCAGACAACAATATAAATCAACGTTTATTGGCATAGTGATACCAGCGTCAATGTTATAGCGTGATTAGATGGTGAAACGTTCGAAAGAAAATAAACATTTCTTCGTTCGATAGAGTACGTTCGTAGTTCAGTGGGTAGAGCCTCCTCCCGGCAAGTGGAAGGTCGTGGGTTCAGGTCCCACCGAAGGCAGAAATGTTTATTTTCTTTCGAACGTTTCACCATCTAATCACGCCATACCATCGGCGTTGGTATCACTACGCCAATAAACGTTGATTGATTGACATTGTTGTTTGATTTATATAAATACATATGCTGCAACGTGCATTTCGATCAATTTAATACCAGTCTCTTTGCAATTTGGTTTAAATAGTAGTCTATGTACTACACCATTCTGCGAAATAACTGGCAACAATATATATACGTTCGTAAAGAGATTATATATTGTCCTTCGTAGCTCAGTGGGTAGAGCCTCCGCCCGGCAAGTGGAAGGTCGTGGGTTCAGGTCCCACCGAAGGCAGAAATATTTATTTTCTTTCGAACGTTTCACCATCTAATCACGCCATACCATCGGCGTTGGTATCACTACGCCAATAAACGTTGATTGACATTGTTGTTTGATTTAATCTGCGTAGTGTTCGATTTATATAAATACAGAAACTATAGTTATAGTTGTAACGTTATTAAAAATGCTTCGGTTGAAAGTTGAAATAATAATACGTCAGTGAATTCACTGCCATTCAGAAAAGAGAGCTATATAATACATTCTCTATCTCCAACAAAAGGTGCAGTTCCATCAAATAACTGACAGAGTGCATTTTCTTTATCTCGCACTAAATACACTACACTGAAAAATATATCCGCGCTTCTTAGATTAAAAAAATTAAAAAGAAAAAAGAAAGAAACTATTTTAAATTTTGAACGACGTTACATATTATAATTTATTTATTTATTTTTAATTGGGTGGCGGGACATGG
Source organism: Dysdera silvatica (assembly GCA_006491805.2). Taxonomy (NCBI): domain Eukaryota; kingdom Metazoa; phylum Arthropoda; class Arachnida; order Araneae; family Dysderidae; genus Dysdera; species Dysdera silvatica. Next base: position 49,532,772 of record QLNU02014802.1, read on the forward strand.
AACCCTAATACCAACATTGGGGGAAAGACCCCCCTTATCCCCCCCCATTAACAGCGACCGTGGATGTACCATGAGGTTTTTACCTTGGGTGGTGAGGAGGTCAAGCAAAATAATTACTCCATGATGATTTTCACTTCCCTAATCTGTAACGTTGTTGTAAGATTGAATAAAAGAAAATATTTGTAAACTTACAGGTATCAAAAAATCCTAAATTAAATCTCAAAAGGGGGTTCGTAAACACCTATACGCACCCTCTGGCTACGCCACTGCAGCCATTCAAGGTTTTCAGAAAATAATGAAAGATGAAAGCCATAAATCTGTTGCAATTTTCTCTGATGCTGGGATGGAGTACGAGGCCGAAATACATGATCCTAAAGCAAGCACGCGTCTTTTTAGTCTTCAACTACACCCTCCCCCAGGCGGAAAATTGTATTTCGCACTAAATACACTACGCCGAAACGTATAACCGCACTCCTTTGAATTTAAAAAAAAAAATAAAAGAATATTTTTAATTCTGTACAACGTTACCTATTATAAAATTTTTGTTTGAAATTGGAGGGGGACATGGAAACCTAATATCAACATTGAGGCCGGATTTGTCACCGCTATCAGCGCTCGTGGTATATATGCCAGGCTTCATTTTTATTATAGATACGTTATTAAAAATTCTATTGCTTTAACTTTCCAATCATTTATGCCTGCGTTTCTACTATCCTTAAAAATGGAAACGAAGTATCCTTTTAGAACCTTTATCAAGCGTTTTTAGAATCTTCGTCAAGCGTTTTTAGAATCTTCAACAAGCATGAAGCAATACCACATATATGACAACGTAAAGCGGGTAAAAAGTTATTTTTATTACATTAGCCAGGCTTTCGGCTGTTCCATTGGACAGCCATCATCTGATGATGTCCAACCAACTTGGTGTAATAAAAATAACTTTTTACCCGCTTTACGTTGTCATATATATCGTATTACTTCATCAAGCGGTGGTATTCTCTCTTTAACTAAGCATGAAGCAATTGTGAAGTTACTGTGGAGTTCTATATCAAAGCGTTTTTTCACCCTTTGTTATAACTTCAGCCAATACCTGTTTGATTAGTTCCAAATTCCCTCAGAGCACACTATTCACACTAATCGCGACCTGTCTGCAATCCACGGCTTACTAAAATGAAATGCCTAATTCGTACGTTTTAAAATCAAGAAAATAACGCCTCTTGAAACATGCAATCTAGAACTTGAGATTGAAGTACGATTGGCATGACCATTTTTAATCTTTCACCATCTCCACCAATCTTCGGAAGGTCCTAAGACGTAGAATTAAAACAACCAACAATAAAACCGTTCGCATGAAATACAGCCTCACTTCACTGGCAGTGAAATCATATTCTAACAAACAGATAATAATAATGTTTTTGATCGTTTCTAATTAAAGAAAGTTTGGAACACTTACAGGTAACTTATAAACTTTAACCCTTTCAAGTACGAGCGTGACGTACACATCCTCTTCCGTCACGCGGAGCCATTCTTTTGCTATAGGTCGTACGTTACTAAGTTTTTTCATTTTCTCACTCAGACACAGAAGCCGGAGAGCATTGCCACGGAACTGCGAATTTTGTCTTAAAATGATGGAGTGCGAGCAATCGATGGACTTACGAACAACCATAGAAACATCTGTCAGTGTTTAATTTCTGATTTTTAATTGCAAAAACTGGAGAAAACCAAACTTATCGAACTTATCATTATAACTTGGACATTTTGGCCACGAAAATTCGCACCTTGTTTGCGTTTCGCTTTCGAAAGACAGATTAACAAATACAGAGAGGGAATATTAAATGTGCAACATACTACGCACACCCAGCAGAAATTCGCAAAATTTTGTGTCAAAGATTTCAGGATGATATTTGCGATTAAAATAACTGAATTATTTTTATTCGTGCCCTGCGATGGGGTATGTAGTGGTAATACGCTCAACAAGTAACGTGGCATTACTCTGGATTCGACTCCAACGGCGCTAAAAATAAAATCGGACACTTGTCGACTTATTGCTTATAGCAATCCGGGCTGCTCTAAGCGTGCCAGTTCAATGAAAGTGTCTATGCATGGTTTAAATGTCGTTCATTACTCCTTTGAGGGATGGCAACAGTCGTACGTTTGTATGACGTCATAGGGCTTTGAAAAATTATTTGTAACAAGTTTAGAGAAAGCAAATTAGTTATGAACTATTAACGCTTTAGTTCATGATATCATTTTTTTCTTGACGTTTGATAACTGTTGTGCGCAGGTCATAAACTACATACATGGTCATTGGCGTATGCAGGAGGGCAGGTTGATTAAAATTTTTTTATTGCCATAAAATTTTGTATATTTAACATAGGAATATATGAGTTGTAGTTCTGTAACCCCCCATTGAGCCTATAAACCCCCGCTTATGAACTTCCTGCGTACGCCTATGTACATGATGTTCACTTTGACTTTCGATGTTGAGGGTATAGTGCAAAAAAAAGTGATATTTGCTGACGGAAGCGATAGTCGGAAGGAATTCTTTTCAACTGATAGTATCGTACTCGACAGGGGGTTTGGTTCCCTAGTCTTTAAGAGGTTCGACTTCCTCAAAAAAATGCAGGCATATTGCCCTACAGTAGCGCCGTGGTAATGCGTTTGGCTATCATACCATTAATCCTTGGTTCGAATCCCAATAGCATCGTAGAACGAGCGCCATTTTTCTGCCCACTGTAGTCACAGGGGTCGGCAACCTTTTTTGGCTGCGGGTCAAAATCAACCAAAATGTGTGTATTAAGATGTTTCGGGTTAGTGGTATTTTCATTTTAAAACAGTCATTTTTGGTGAATAATAAGATAAATTTTATTGAGAAAATAATTACAATACGCTTTAAACTTTAAACATAAAAATTAAAATTCTAATTATTATAAAACAAACCTAACTGAATAAACTTTATTTTTCTCTTCGATATCAATGGCTCCCCTGATGCTGAACTCGTGACGTCAATTTAGTTAAGCCTGGCTTATAGTTAGTCGTCTTAAGACGAATACAAGCATCTGAATTTTCGGTAGTTAAGCTGCATCTGTTCTTACTTAAAATAAATTTCATGTGTGGAAGTATTTTCTCATATTTATAAGCTGAACGGAATGCGGACAAAATGGCAATGCCAAATTTTTTTCAGAGATGAAAACTTTGTAGGAAGCAAAACACGTTGATATCATGAAAAGATCATGACATTAAAGTGATGCCCAACACGTTAATATCATGACAATATCATAATCTTTTAATTTGTAACCAGATATCTGTCAAGGAATTATGGATCATCGTTGCCAAACATCAATTTCTCCTTGAAATTATGTTACAATTTTTATTTTTTTTAAAACAAAAATGCATGTTCGTTACTGAAACTTTGTAATCAAACAAAAATGTTATTGTTTATTTTTTATGTGTTCTTCAAGTGCTCGTTTCATATTTATATATTATACTTTATTTTCGGAACTGAAGTGGGTCACTTGAGAGATAGGTCATTCGGCGACCCGCGGGTTATAGGTTGCCGAAGCGTGGTTTAGGGTTTGGTCCCATTAGCAACGGAGATTTGGATTATTCGGAAACTGTAGGTCCCAGTGTACCATGTCCTTCGTTATAAAAGCGTAAATATTTTGTATTCAGGTAAGACTCGAACCAAAGATCCTTGGATTTCAGTCTCAGTGCTCTTGCCGCTAAGCCACTGGATATAGCTGTGCACGGCCATTTCTATGGGGAAGTTCTTGATTTAACCAACACCAATGCGAGTGAAGGACCATGAACAGCTGCACTCAATGGCTTGACGGTCAGAACATTGGGACAGAAATCCAATGTTCGCGTGTTAGAATCAAGCGTGAGTGTATGGTCATTTCTTCTTCTTCTTCTTAAACTCTTGTGAGTCGATGTCCTTTGAGTTTGAATCAAAAAAAAAAATAAAAAGTGAAGTGCGAGAAATTGATTCCTCCACACCCTCTTTCTCAAATTAAGGATTTCTTCCACTTTGATTAAAGTTATGGTCGTATCTATAAGGGCAATGATGGCCAGGGCCTCCGAGAGTCAACACAGGTCCCCTAGACCCCTTCTCTAAGCAGTGGCATAGATAGTTTTTCTTTTGTGGGGGAGGAAGGGGTTGAACCCCCCCCCACCAAATGAACAAAAAGTATGAAATAAGAAAGCATTTTTTTTTACTTACTTACTTATTACTTAATTATTTTACAAAATCACTGCTGAAAAAAGGAACTAGCCCAAGCTACTATTATTATTTTTTTCAATAATCGAGAAAGGCTAATGAAGAATAATTAAAAAACTGTACATTAAAAGTGTACAAAATCTTATTAATCTGGATTTAGAGAACAATTTTTCTGGCCTTCCGATTAGCAAAACTAGTTTGGCAGGGCCTCCCCCACCCCCACACACACAGTATAAGTCCTTGCCAGCGTGGGACCCTAAGCTTCATCCAGGTCCCCGGGATGCAGCCCCTGCTGCCCTTTCTCGTCCGCCCTGGTGATGGCATACGATAG
>QLNU02014802.1:49537415-49571336 GCA_006491805.2 Dysdera silvatica
TCATCTTCCTCAGCATCGTACATTTAAATTGGAAATTTACATGTTGAGGCAACCTCGTTGGAGACGTTGCTGACTACAGATCGGAAATATACAATTAATAGCATCAGGCATTAATTCTCCTGTTTGTTGACGTAAACTCGATTTACCAAATAGATGCTAATTACTATACTAATTATATATATAGTGAAACCTCTCTATAACGATACTTTAGGGACCGAGAAAAAAATACCGTTATAGATAGGGCTGAACTTTCTACACTCTATAATGAAAGTCGTTTAATATGGGCGTGGCGTTATTATAATAATATATGTTGAACTTGCATTACTGAATAATACTATTATGTTGAACTTACATTACCGAATAATACTATTATGTTGAACTTGCATTACTGAATAATACTATTATGTTGAACTTGCATTACCGAATAATACTATTATGTTGAACTTGCATTACTGAATAATACTATTATGTTGAACTTACATTTTAATTAATGTATTACAGATTAGGAAAAAAATATAAAACACGTCTTATGAACATAAATCGTAAGAATCAAATTGCAGTTCGAAAATGTAACATGGCGAATATTTTACCTACATTCTATTATGCAATTTAAAAATGAATGATATAATGATAAAAATAAAATTGGAGTTGTATTTTTAATTCAAAAATCAAGAATACGTCGAAACAGAAATGAAATACGTACTGCACAGAATTCGAATCCTTAAATATGACGAAGAAAATTTATGTGTCAACATCTTCATTCAAAGCATCTTTCATTCATTTACGCTTCATATCTATCTTTCCAATTTCTTCAGCCTCCGCAATATCCTTTCTTTTCCTCAAAAACGTCGCAAATATTGACCGAGGGATGCTATATTTTTTAGAAACTTTTACTTGTTTTAACTCACTTTCGATAGCTTTGATTACTTTTAGTTTCTCCTGAAAAGATTTTTTTTTGGGGGGGGGGGCATTTTCGACACTACATATCACCGTACCACGTACATACAAAAGCTTTTAACGTGAAAAGTCGTACATGTCCTGTCGCTATGAAAGAATTTACGAGCAAACAAATTTGGATGGGTCGATTTTACGCAGGTGATACGAACAAAAAAAGATGGGCATAAATCACGTGACAAACAGGTGGCTAAGTTGGAACAATGGCCGTTCACTAAAAGCAAACTGATCACAATTTCTTAGAAGGTGGTCCCTATCACATTGTGCAAGCACTCCTCCCTCCACCCATTGTCGTGTCAAACTCCAAGGAAAAGGAATGGAAACCACTTTTGTTGTTCGCAAAGTAGAATATTATTCACCCTTATATTCTAGGATGAACTGTTTTTATGTACAATTTTCTTCAGCATTAATGGTTTGTCAAAGCTGTTGTTTGGAAAAGTCTTCGACACAACATAGGGAAAAAATCAAACAATAATATCAATCAACGTTTATTGGCGTAGTGATACCAGCGTCGATGTTATGGCGTGATTAGATGGTGAAACGTTCGAAAGAAAAATGTTTCTGCGTTTGGTGGGACCTGAACACACGACCTTCCACTTGCCGGGCGGAGGCTTTACCCACTGAGCTATGAACTACAATATCTAATCTCTTTACGAACGTATATATATATACTGCTGCCAGTTATTTCGCAGAATGGTGTAGTACATAGACTACTATTTAAATCAAATTGCAAAGAGACTGGTATTTAATAGGGGAAAAAAGTTTGAAATATGCAAAATTACGTTACATAAAGGTTAAATCAAAAACAAATTATCGTTATTGACAAGTTCGATATACATTAAAATTGTAGGAAATCTGCCGAGACAGTGGAAAATATCGTTATAAACAGGTTATACTGCATATTATATAACATTAAAACTTTTAATTTGAAAATTAAAACAAAAATATATAAAATGTATCTAAAAAATAAAAAACTATAAGAACATTTTTTTTTTCATTTGTCGTTGTTTGGCACCTTCAAATACCGAAAAAAAAAATTATTAACGCAATATTCGAAATCTGGTATCAAATTGCAAACCGCAATAAATCGAAATCCGCAGTAATCGAAACCGAAATAACCGGGGTTTTCCTGTAAATAATTCATTTAAATGAAATTATTCGCTTAAATAAAATTGTTCATTTAAATGAAACTAAATCATCATGATCGTCTTACCAAACAAATGGTTACAATAGCTTATCATCAAGATCCTATGAATTTCGTGGCACGTTTTTTCCCTCTAACTGGATGTGTCACTTCATTTCATAGAACTAAATTTCCTTTCTCGGCTCAACATAAAAAATCCATTAAAAAAAATAAAAAGAAACAAACCATTAGCATGCCGAAAATCATACGTTCGATTTAAGTCACCCGGTAACGTCACTTTTCTCTTAGCCAACCAGTCTCCGGTTCGATTCCCCTTCGACATAAAATTGTCACCGTTCTTCAAATTTGATCCGTTTAATAAAACTGTACTTGCATGAAATAGATCTAATTTTTATTCACATAATACATACCCTTGTGGGCTCCCAATATTACAATAGAAATTACAAATACAATAGAAATTACAATAGAAATACAATTACAATAGAAATAATTATTCATAACTCAAACAATTTCAATCAACATTTATTGTCGTAGTGATGCGAATAAACGTTGATTGATATTGTTGTTTGATTTAATCTCAGTAGTGTTCGATTTGTTTATAACTATTGTATAAATTGTAACTTGTTCATACATTTTATAATTTCTGTGTCAACTATGTACTTAAAAAAGTATTTTTTTTTTCCCTCTAAAAGGGGGAGTATATTGTGGGCTCGCACAATAGAAATAACATGTTCACTTCGCAGTCTTTTACAGTTGCCATTTAAAAACACTAGAAAACAAACTAAGTTGAATTCCTTAAACTGGCGAAATGCCAAGTTATTTCATTTTTATTTGATGTCTTTGAAATATACATCATTTCAATTTATATTTGGCAACTATTTGTCTTATTGTTTTCTAAAATCTAAAAAAACAACGAGGCTTTAATTTTCCACTGTAGTGTACACACATGATTGATGAAGACTCCGTAAAAAAAACAGGTGTGTATTGATAATTTAAGTTATAAGTTAAAAGCAATAATAAATATTATTTTTAGTCGTTGGTATTACTGCATTTCTTAAATAATTATTTCTTGACCCTTACACATTTGTAAGACGAGCATTTCGTTCCTAAATCAATTTTTAAAAATTGGAAAAATCGCATGTTTAATTTTCGTTTCCCCTCTACCTTTTTGTTCTTAACACCAACGCAAATAATATGTTTTTTTTTCTCTATGCCTGATTAAAAACATTTTTTACCATTCATTCGATATGTTTCATTTCATAGAACCAAACTTCCTTAGACTCAAAATAAATATGAAAATTCTCATGCCGGGGAACATACTTATGACCTGGTGTAGTCACTTAACCCTTAGCCATAAGGTCGCGGGTTCGATTCCCTTTCTCGCATGAGACTTTTGACAATTTTTGCAAATTTCATCCTTTTCGACAAGCTAGCTGTAAATTGCATAAAATAGAAAAAAAAACCCTGCCCCCACATATTTTACAACGGATACTTTATTCTACCAAATTTTTAAAGTCGAGATGGCATTTTGAACTTTTGTTTTCCCCTCGGACTTCATTGTCCTAAACGTAAATGCAAATGAGAAGGGGGTTCTTTTCCTGTGCCCAGATATCTGGCGGAATGAAACAGGTACCCAAGCGGGTTGTAGGGTACTGTTATATTATTAAATTGTCTTTGAAATCGTTGGATCAATATCACTAATTATGATTATATATAATATTTATACATTATTATTATTATACATTTTATGAGAATAAAAATTAAAAGACATTTATTTCGCCTGATAACTGTTAAGATCTATGTTATTAGTGGTAGATTTCTAAGCAGGGCACACAATTAGGGTCAGGATCGTTCCTAAATGAATTTTCGAATTCGGTTAAAATCGCATTTTTAAAAGTTCTTTTCCCTCTAACCTTTTTGTCCTTAACATTAATGCGAATAAGTCTCCCCCCGCCCCCATGCTGGTTGATCATGTCGTTTCCTTCATTCGGGGTCTCACTTCACTTCATAGAACAAAAGTTCTTGAGATCAAAATTAAAAATAAAATAATGGCATTCCCAAGTCGGGAATCGTACTTACGACCCTGTGTCACCCGGTAATGTTACTCGCGTTTCAACCACAAGGTCGTGGGTTCAATTCACCTTCACGCGTAAAACATTTTCACCTTTTTTTTTCAAATTTCATTCTTCTGACAAGTTGTAAATTGCACAAAATAGGGAAGAAAAATCTGCACCTAATACACATTTTTAAGACAGATATTTCATCCCTAAACCATTTTTAAGGTCAGGAAAAATCACATTTTTGAACGGTCCTTCCCTCTAACCCTTTATTATCCTTAACGTTAATGTAAATAGGAGGCGTTCTCCCCATGCCCAGAGCCTTTCCTGACGGAAGCACCGTGGCTATTAGGTGGCATGGGAGGTCCCTGCCAGGCACAGGCATACACAGAAAGTTCATAAGGGGGGTTATAGGCTCAATGGGGGAGGTTACGGAGCTTCAATTCACATATTCTTATGTTAAATACACAATTTTTTATTGCAATGGATGGTTACATCCCTCGTCAACACCGTCCTGCGCATGCCAATTTCGCCAAGGATGCAGGGCGAGGAGGGTGCAAAACCGGCTAACTCGCATAGGAAAATACCTAAAAAATATCTATAATAATATTGATAATTACTGCCTATAAAAAATATATCAAGTTTTTTTTTAATATTATATCAAGATTTATATATAAAATTTATTAAGAAAATTTTAATTTTCAAAATTATTATTAAGAATTAAAATTATAAATTATTAAATTTTATTTTATTTTATTTATTTAAATTTTAAAATAAATTATTATAAGAAAATTAAAATTTATTAAGATTATATATATAAAAATATTATATTTTGTTTTACATTTTATGCATAAAATAAATCAGTAATGTATCTTAAATTAATCCAATTATATCAGTATGCAATATAAGAAACAAACCAGAGAACAAAAATGGAAAGCATGCAGATAATGTGAAAGTAATACTATTTTATCATATAGTATAATTAAAATGTGAAGTTAGTATTGTGAAAGTAATCAATAGGATATTTTTGAATGATTTCTTTGTGTCACTCGAGCCTTTCTGTGCATTGTTTCGCAACTGACAATGTGAGTTACATAAAAATTTCGTCAACTCACATCCAAATGCCATTTTCTTTGTTGAAACGTTTTAAGAAATAATAAATTTAGTTTTGGATTTTCTGTGAAATTATTCATTACAAGGTGAAATGCATGAGGAATTTAATAGAAGAGGGATGGGAAGAGATAAAGGATTCATATGATTCGTGACTAGGGGCACAATCATTATAGTTTTGATAGGGGCACAAGTCCATCCAGCTACAGCCCTGTTTTGCTCAGGGGCGGACACAGACTTTCATTTTGTGGGGGGTCAAAGACAGAATTTGCCATGGTCTTGGAATAACACCCTTCATTTATCATGAAAGTTGGAATTTTTTACAGTGAAAAAATATATTTTGGGGGTCATGACCCCTATAACCTCCCCCCCCTGTGTCCACCCTTGGCCCTGCTGCATATTCTTCACTAATGAAAATGGTTAATCATAAAAAATACACAACAAAAATATGATTTAAATCATGACTAGATTTTATTAGCCTACAGAAACTATAATACACGACAATAACCTTCATAAAGACAACCAATTTCTTCAGGGTGAGATACATGAGGATGTAATATGCTCTAAATATATATATACAGAGAACATAGTGTTTACAAAGCAATACAGATCCATTTTCACCCTCGAAGCATAGTAGGTATACAATGGTATAGTTATATATATATATAGCTTGTGTTTGTATATATATATATACAATACAGAGAGAACAGTAGTAGTTGCACAATGGGAAATTATTTGGCAACACCTGTAATTGGCCAATGTACACATAGGAGCAATCAAACTGACAAAAATAAAACATCAACTACATACAAATCAATGTATACTAATGGGTTGTAAAGTAAAATGACTAGAATGGGAAATCTGGGAAAGGAAAATCAGTAATTCGTTAGTGCAATTATAATTCTGTATTTTATGAATATAGCAGACGACTTTCGATATAAAATTCATATATAATAAGTTTGTTTATATATATACATATATAGAGTAGGACCTCCACGTATCGAAGTTAAAGGTCCTATACAAATTTTTTCCATCCACAGAAACAGTTGTTCTGGGTAATGAAGGGGGGGCCTTCAGATCATGGAGTTCACTAACACTTCGATACATGAAACTTCCACTGTTATATGTGAAGTGTTAATGCAAATCCTCCGCATAAAGATTCTAATCCATCTCATACACGAGAATGCTGCAATGCAAAATTCTATGTACTTTTTTCCTCCATTTCTGTTACCCATAAAAACTCCAAACAAGGAAACACCCTATTATTCTTCATATTGAAAATTCATAAACGCTTTGTTCATTTACAACCAATGACATTAAATGAATTCGAGAGATATTCTTCGCTTATTGGAGCAAAATTTGACAAATCACCGGCTAAGAAATTGCTGGTGGGTGTTTGACAGACTCTATAATCTAAAAATTATTGAACGGATATCCTACTTAAACGAGTTGATTATATGGCTCAAGATTCATTTCCTATAAATAGCTTGTTCTTGCCGCACCAGATGCTTCTGGCCACACGCTAAGGAATAGTTACTTGGGACAGAAATCATTCCGTAACGGGTGGTCAGAATAGATCTCTCTCCCCCCCACACACAATTTACATCTCGAATGACAATATTATATAGATTTAGTGAGCTAAATACACCCTGAATTAAACAATTATTGGTAAGTGGTGACTTTATAAAATTAAAACACTGGCGAAGATGATAGCAATTTTTCTTCCATACCTCAATATGGCTGAGATTTCCAATACAACATTCATTCATGCACCGGGTTTTCATATACTAACTCATTCGTGCATAAGCTTAAAAGATGACCTACAATGGCAAATATTATGTAGATTACCCTCCAATTTTAAGCACCAATAGATGATTTTATATGCGTTTGCACCAACATATCATTCACAAGAAAGTATTTATAATAATTTGCAACAGCTGCCTTTATTTGGATTATCAGATCTTTCAAAAGATAAACATTGTTCCAATGAAGCACTGGAAGTCCTTCATCTTCAACAATTCCGATGAAATACTGAAAGTTCTTCATCTTCAAATGTTCCGATGCAGCACTTCATTCTCAACTATTTTAATGAAGCACCGAAGATTCTTCAGTTAAAAATATTCTGATGCAGCACTTATTATCATTTTTAAACACATTAAAGAAAAAAAAAAGCACCACAAATGCAACATCTTTATATTTGCTAATGAGGCATTGTATGTTCTTTATCTTCAAGCTTGTAAGTGAACTATGGCATGCTTCATCGGTAAATATGGATACCAGCAAGGTCAAACGTGGTGCACTTCTATGTACAAATATACAATGTGTACAAACTATGTACAAACTTTTTCATCGATATAAAACAACGATGATGCAGTCACCATACAAAGCCAACACGTCTTTCAGTAATCGATAACTTCCAACCTCCACGACAAACAAATAATCGGAAATCTTTTTCATTGGCAGACATGTCCAACACTGTAATAGACTATACACTGTTAAATCACAGATCATTGAAGTTTACAGTAAAATCAAAGGTAATTTTGATCACCACGTGTACAATAAAGACAATCCACAAATTAGCATAATTTTTTTAAATAACGAATCAAAATTGTTAAGTCCAATGTGCACTACAACGTGATAAAACTCAAGTTTTCATTTTCATAGGAAAATAGTTTTCTCAACATCAGGTGCGCGCACAGAAACTAGTGTCAAAACACAGACGTTAATAGATCCTCCACATTATCAACACTCAAAAATAAGTCCTCATTTTCATACTTCTTCGTTCATCATAAATCCTCCACTGTGAAAATCCGAGTAAATTAAACGTAACTAAACACACATAATATGTGAAGGTCGACAACAAATGGAAAGGGCAAAGTAGTTCTCACAACACCTCAAAACTTTCCTTATAAACAAGACACTTTTTCCATATCCTCAGAGGGAGCCCCATGTCCATCTGCGACATTCATAAACGTTAATACCACGTTCTAGCAGTACAGAGATTTTACACAGAGCAATACATGTGACGCAGTTTTTGATGGCAAATTGGCATTTAATTTGTGTCTGAAAATAGGAACATCAATACTGTTGCACCGTTAATGTGCCTGACGGCGGTTCGCACACAGTTTGCTGCTGACTGGTGCAGTTTATACTTGAATTCTACACCAACAACAAAGTGAAATAAGAGCTTGATGTTGATTGGTCGAATTGAAACTGAACGAGCAGCAGAATGGACGCTTACCGATCTTGTTTAGTTTTATACACTAGGAGGATGTGTTTAAAATTAGTGTGTCACTCGTGCGTACTAAGCTTTATAACCATTCTTCGTTTCATTTCTTGTTTGTGTTTTGTTTTTTAGATTCCATCTTCAATTTTCTTGTCTTCTTTTCTAATTGTTTACCTTATTTTTGCACTTTCTGATCATCTGCTTTCCCAAGACATTTTTCAGATACTGACCAGTAACTAACCTTATCGCAGAAACAACGATATTTATTTTACATCCCTTTCCTTTGTTATATAATTTTCTGAGCTCTTATTTTACATTGTGTAAATGAATCAATAGGAAGGTTGGCAACACTGTATTCCTAGATTTTTTTTAAACGATTCATTATACACATAACATTATTTAAAATCTGATTGGTTGATAGCATGATTGACAAATATGATTGGCTAATTTTTTACTTCCCGAAGCCGTTCATTGGTTCATACGAGATAGGACAATTAAACCACATGCCCTTCGAGAATTGAACTCTGGACTGTACAGTGGCCGTATCGCAATAAGCAATTACAGAGGTCATTCCGCATGTTACGTGTGCTATGCTATATATATAACATGATGAACTGCTGAACCCTACCTCACACATGTTTTCTGCGTTGATTAGAGATATGTGAAGAATCAGTGAGTTATTCAAAGGAGTTAACTCACCAAGATGAGTAAGAGTAGCAAGTAATTCACCGAAAAGAGTTATGACTCAGTGACTCCCACTAGATCTAATTAATGGATACATATATATTTAGCTGATTATCAATGGAAAAGTTAGTATTACTTAAATTACATTTTTTGTTGATAAACCTTTACATTACTAAACTTCTGCTAATACGGTCCTGGCATAAAAGGGGTGGGGTTACACTTCCATGTCATGTCACGAGCGAGAAATATAATAAAGAATTAAACTAAATTCTTTTATAGACTCTCAGAAACCCAGCACTCCTCTAACCACTTAATGGCCGAATTAGCAAATCTTAAATGATCTTTGAGAATGATCTTAAATGACCTCTGAGAATGTTCTTAAATGATCTTTGAGAATGATCCTAAGTGATTTGAGAATGATCTTTGAGAATAATCTTCAAAATAAAATGTAAAATATTTCATAGCCAATTTTTTAGATAACTGATGGAAAAGTCTAAATAATTCTAAATATAAACTTGACAAAAATTGGCAATTCGGACTCTCACTCATGATTTTGAACTGCATATTTGTAAAAATTTGCTTCAACCGGATTTATTTTTTTGTTCAGGTTATAAAGCTCTTTTACAAAGAGCGATTTTTGCTTCCCGTGGGAAGTAAATACCCTAGAAGTCATCAAAAATAATTGGAACGGATTACGAGTATTTTTGAAGCTGATTACAAATCTGTAAATGTTCTGACAGTGAAGTGCTGTAATTGACTTTTATCAGCACTTCAAATTACAATGGGAGTTCAAGGAAGAAACAAGCTTCTACGATTTCTGCAATGGCGACCACAGTTGACCCCAATTCTATTTTTAGACATGGGAAGAAATAAAATAAATAATAATAAAATAAAGAAATAGAAGCTATGCTACATCTAACACAAATATATTAATGTTTAAGAAGCATCAGAAACTCAACCAAAATTCAACTTACTTTTTGAAGTTAAATTTGAACATGTTCTCAATACTTCCTGAAAATTAATTCAGGTGCATTAGATGCAGTATAGCTTCTAGTTTCTTGAACAAAACTGTGGATCTGGGGTTCAAGGGAGAAACTTTGGCCCTCAAAATATTTTATGGATCTGCCCTTATCCGAGCTGAATGTTGAGGAGTCAGTGAATTACTCACAGGAGTTAAAAGGGAGAATAGTAAAGTAACTCTTAAAAAGAATTACTTTACTCATATCCGGTGTACATGTAATATGATGCAGTAAGTTCCACGTTACGTTTAGTCCCATCATTATATTTGACGCACACATAAATTCTTTCCAATCACTCAAATTAGATTAAATCCCAGTCCATAAAAAATAATCATTAGTAGTAATTTTGCTAATTAAATATGAATTGTAAATCATTTAATTAATATAATTTCCATTAAAACTGCCAAGGAAAAACGAAAGACCTAGTAGTGAGTGATCACAACCTGCTGTTCATGTTTCTGCAAGTGGTGTTGGAATGGTTGCCCCAATAGGCAACTTTGTATTCCCAGAATAGGATTGTAACAAATTACCAAATGGTGACAGAGTGAAGTCTGTTCTAAAAAAGAATGGTGAAAGTAGGCAAAATGGCCAGAGAAAGCCCAAATATCCAGAAAAATGATCCCGATCTAACATCCTTGAGAAGCCGATAGCCCTCAAAGCAAAATGTTTTGCAATGTTCTGCAACAAGCCTTCAGCTGATCAAAAATGTTCTGCAGGAGATGCATGTATGTATATATATATTCGTATTATATGCATTTTTAAATTCTATGAGATATATATTCTCTTTAACCTGTTAACTGGGTATGACGACATTTTTCGTCATGCCCAGAAGACTACCAAAATGCGAATGACGACATTTTTCGTCATTGAAATTAACCGTATTATGTTGAACGCATTACGTTTTATGTAGTTCTTATATATTTAATCCTAGCGTGATGGTGTGATGACATTACTTATCACTGTGAAAAAAAGTCCCCAGTGTGAAACGAGTTTCACAAAATTTTATTCCCCGGTTAACAGGTTAATAGAAATGCAGAAAATATTTGTCAGACTGATTTTTGTCTACTTTATTTTAAGAAAAAAAAAAATTGATTCACCCCACGATTGTTCTGCAGTGAAGCTGTTTGTTCTGCGACGTGCGTCACACTTTTTAGCACGTTCTGCTTTGGGGCTGACAGAGAAACTGGCAATGGCGAACCTACCGGCAGGATTTTACATGTGACCTGGGAAGAAAGTGAACGAAAGTATAGCATTTTAAATTTTATTAATTATGTCACTTACTTCTTCAAAAATCGCATAACATTTGACATAAATCAAAACTGAAACAAGTGATTTTAAAAAACTTTTGATGGTGATTATATAATTACTGGAACTAATTTTTCTCTGAATGCACCCACCGACCCCACATACACGCCCAAAACAAATATCACTTTGCATACACCCCCTCTCTACTGAAAAAGGTTCGACACTGTGATCGAGAACTTGAGAGAATGCTACAGCAATCCCTTCTACAAATTCAATTAAAAAAAAAACAAAAAAACTAAATAAATTATTTTATATATAATTTCTGGGAGGAATACCCTCTGATGAAATAATAAAAATTTCTCTATCGTTCTGCTATGTGTACTTCAAGCTTGCTTAAAACTTTTTATACTAGCATTTTATACTACATATAAAAAGTGCACACCAGTACTTGTGATAGGCATATAAAAAATGTACCCATTATTAGTTAATGTACAGCCTATAATATGCATCTTTCATTAAAAGTACAAGAGAAAAATATGGCTGTACTATGCTCTGTATCTTACATGTTGCAAATTCTAGTACAGGGCAGCCTTTAGGCTGCACAAAGCACGGATACTATACGAAAAACTCCACCACTCAACCAAAAAATTTTCTGTATAATTCCTAAGTTCGCGTTTTTAATTGTACCATGAGCACAGTTTCGATGGGTCTTCATACAAAATAGTAACGACGTGATACCGAAAATAGGGCCGGGTATCAGTACAGGGGTACCCGTATATCACTACCAAAAATCTGTGTCCTAAAATCCTAGTTTGTGAGCATATATCGTTTCCTTCATTTTGATTGGATATCACACGATTGTAGCACAGGCAGTACAGTTTTACATTCTTGCATTACAGCATGCGAAAAAGAAACTAGTTTTCAAACATGGTTTGGTTTCGCGATTACTTTTGTACCCGTACTGGAGAAGTGTGAACCTAGCTGTGGTACAGGAGTAAAATAGTGGTATGATGGGGGGAAAAGTAGCCAGAAATTTGGCTAGTATGGTGGAAAAACATAAGCCTAAATCCATCAGAAGAGCATGGTGCAAAATGCTCATTCAGAAAAAAACTAGCAAGAAAAGACAGGAATGACTGTGGTGAACTGGCTATAGCGATCGTAAAATGGTTAGAAAGCATGCATTACGAAATGACCACATCTTTATATACAGTCACTAGGCAATATTTAGAGGAAACACTAAAAACTAACAGCAGAGTAAACGATATTCGGTAGTAACTATTGGCGAACAAATGGAAACATAATCACCACAAGAGTGATAGCAATCTTGTAACGTAACTATTATATTATCACCAGCAACCAGTTGTAGTGCAGCTTCTATTGATCATATGGGTTTAATTCTTTGTCTATTGCACAGACAGCATGGCTGGGTGCTTCGTCTATTGCACAGACAGCATGGCTGGGTGCTTCATCCACTGCACAGACAGCAAGATTAAGTGCTTCATCCATTGCACATACAGCAAGACAGGGTCCTTTAATTATTGGCACACATGAGGGGTGGGCACTTATGCTAGTGGCAATAGAATGTTATAAAGTGGCATACGGCAATACACATGGAACGCTTAGTATATTAAGAGACGTATTAAATATAACACTGACCATATAACACATACATCTATCATATTAATACCAGTAAACAATTGTGTTACAGAAGAAAAAAGAAATTTACATAAAATGAGGTTGACTAATTACACTGATAAAAACTTAGCACTGAAATGTTGCGGCCCTGATGATACGTAGCATTACCTTAATATCGCCTTCATATACTGGGACATGTTTCCGAAAAACCTTTATGATACACAATACAATGAACAAGGGCTTATGGTAGCAATGAGTATTAGTTACAACCTGTAATGGTTTTACTACCAAAGCATAAATATATATATATACTTTTTATTTATAGCCACTTAAGCTCCCTTCCCATAATTTTTTAACTGCTATGCCCCGGGCCATGACCATTACAACCACCGGTGTTTAAGACCTGAGCAATAAATATAAAACGTCCACATATTTCACTGCTTTCTTTTATACATGCCAATAACATTTTGGACATATTTATAATTACTTTTGTGTTCACAAGTGCATATAAATGTTTGAGTTTATTCATGACACGCTGTGTAGCAATATTAATATCTACGATTACAAAAAATTAACACATCGTTTGAATAGGTTTATTTAACCATATACAGCTCTTTTGGTAGTCGTGTGCTACAATCGTCTGAACGATGACTAATGCAGCTCAATATGTGATACCAGGTGGTGATGTCTAAAATGGCATTTATGACTGAATGGTTAGGAAAATACTGAAAAAAGGCTGTGAGATCGTTGAAGTATCATTTGTTGTGAAGTAGTTTTTCTAAACAGGAGAAATAAATCTGGTTCGGAAAAACATACTTCCCATTTGGAAGAGCCACTCCACAACAAGAGATGCTCTAATGGTCCCACAGCCTATTTCCAGTAGTTCCCTAACCATGTAACCGTAAATGCCACTTTAGGCAACATCACCTGTCGACGCATGAATGAGAGCTGAATTGCATCAGTTGTCATTCTAAAACTAGTAGCATATGGCTACTGAAACAGCTGTAACAGATTAAATAAACTTATTCAAACTGTGCATTAATATTTGCATAATCTTGGTTATTAATAGCATGCAAATGTATTCACAGGTACTACAAAAAGTATACATAGAATGCATTTATTACACATAGCATTCATGGCATTAATTACTTCGCTATTCAAGTTTTCATATATTTGTAGCTCCGATTTTGAATACAATTGCATTTGGTAACAGCACATGTACTGTTGCCCAAACTTTGAGCATCAGTGCATTTGATAACAGCAAACACATACTGTTGCCCAAGCCAAGGGTGTTGACAGCATAAAAATATTGGAGGGGGGGCGGCATACTAGAGGAAGGCTGCTTGTTGTTAACCAGGGCCGTACAGTGGGCCCAAAGACCCCCATTCTGAAATGTTTTCGCTACCAATCTCATTCATCAGCAAGGTTCTAAAAATTTTTTGCCTCCCTTGAAAAAATTTATGGTTAAGGCCTTGTTATTAACAACTCTTTAAAGAGATAACAGATCCAACAAAATAGTGTTCAAATGTGCTTCTGCTTGATGACAATAAAATCAATATACTAGTTACATTTCCAGTCTCATTTGCACATGCAATGCACCTTACTAAATTTGGTATTTATTAAACTGATGGTGATATAGACGGTCCTTTTAATTTATGTCATTAATAATACGCTTACTGGGCCAGAAAGTCATTGAGCTGGCAAGATTAAAATAGAAAAACTATACTTGCAGTTGTAACGTTATTAAAAATGTTCAATCAATGAAAACGCTGCCATGCAGAAAAAAGAAATATATAATACAATACAACAAAAGGTATAATTACATCAAATAAATGACAAAGTGCATTTTGAAAAATACAATGTTCATTAAAAGTAATGTATAGAGAAAGTATATATTAAAGTAATGTACAGGAAAAGTATATATCAAAGTAAGGTATACAATGTATACAGCATAGTGCATGGAAAATGAAACAGATGGATCTTTAGGTAATTAAAATGGATTTTTCAAAAAATGGTCAGACATGTCAAATTTACTTTCAAGGGGAAAGTGCAAAGTCATCATACAGTAAATTATTTGCTGGACTGCACCCCCCCCCCCCTAGCCACCCCAAGTTTAAAATTTCAAATGGCAACACCTACTTTGTGATGCATCCTTTCTAAAGGACGTAAAAAGTGCTATTGGTGGAATGAAAAAAAATTGAAATCGCTGCATGTGTTTGTGAGCAAGAACTAAAATTATCATTTTCATCTATTCAAAGAAGCTAGTGAGAGTATCTTTCTTTCATATGTATCTTTCATTCTAAGAATGGGTGAAAGTGCATTCGCTATCATATTTGAATAGGTGAAAATTATAATGTTATTTGTTTATAAACACCTAACCGCACTCCTATGCTATGCCACTGCCGCCATTGAAGGCTTTCAGAAAGTAAAAGACAAAAGCCACGAATTTGTTGTAATTTTCTCTAATGCTGGGGTGGAATGAGGGAGTGAAATGCATGTGTCCTCATCCTCTTCGCCAGAAGGAAAATTGTATTTCACACTAAATACACTACACAGGAAAATATAACAGCATTCCTTAGATTTAAAAAATATATATAAATATTTCAAATTTTGAATGACGTTACCTATTATAAAATTATTGTTTGAAATTGGGGGGATGCCCCACCGCCGCCGCCAACAGCACCCATGGCCCAAGCTTTGAGCATCAGTGCCTTTGACAACAGCATGGGGACTGTTTCTTCAGTTTTGAGCAACAATGCAACTGATAACTACATGCACTGTTTCCGCAATTTCCAACACTCGCATATTTGATAACAGCATGTGCATAGCTACTCTGAGTCCTGGTGCAACTGACAGATTCATATCACATAACATATTCAGATCACATGGAAATCAGTTTCTGGATCAGTTCCTTCCTACTAGGCAGGGCTTGACGAATTATATGGCAACTAGATTTTTGCCGATGGAAAGTAGGAAATTATCTTTTCTCATTAGGTTCCTGGTTTTCTTATTGAGGCAGGTGAATACCGTTCTTGTCTGGTGAGTATAGTTCACCGAGATTCGCCAAGCCCTGCTCATGGGCATACAAATTTTGCGTTGCTTAATAATAAAATTGAGTTCTATAAACAAGGCTGCAACATTGTGTGTTCATGCATTTACTGTCATTATGGGAGGAGATGAACAGGTCAGCTGCGAAACCTGGTTTACAGCCCATTAGGGAAGGTTCCGCCTTCCCAGCTTGGCGAGTCCGCTTCTGACCAAATAACTGTTCCAAGCACAACTCATAGACCAACAAGAAATTTTCTATGTGGCATCTGTTTCTGACAACAAAGGCATCATAAAAATTATTTAGGACCAATTTCACCAATCAGAGTTAAAAGGGAACCAGAGCTTAATGACAAGAATTACCCAGAGTTTAACGACAAGGATTAGCCAGAGTTCACACTTTAACTGTGTGTTTTCATCGAAAAATCTAAATCTCCGTTAAAGCAATTTAAATTGGAATTAAATTCAAGTACCCATTTTTGACTACGTAACGCTTTGAGTTCAGCTCATCATTGGGAGAATGACTGACAGCCATCTTCATTTTTCATTTATTTTTAGGCTTAACAAAATATATTTTAATTAGCATGTTAAGCATACAGCAGATAACCACAACAATTTATCGTACTTAAAATGTTGTTAATATGTTATCATCTATCTCCGTGGTCACTCGTTACCATCTTCAGAACGAAACTGACCATGTTTTCTCCATGTCAATTTCATTCTGAAGAAAAGTAGCATGTAGTTACTGAAACAGCTGTTAGCGTACCAAAAACTTTTTAACTGCAATAATTTGTGATTACTCTTTGTATGTATGTATATGTGTTCCTTGTATTGTTGTGTACATATTTTCTATGCAGTGTACCATGAAAACTTAAATACAATAAGTCACATATTTATAGTTAACTCTAAATTTAACCAAGAGTAGTGAAATTGGCCCTTGGGTTTCTATACTTCGCTCATTTGGTTTACAGTTTTTCGCCTGCTCACTTAGCTTGCAGTTTCCATTTGCTCATTACGCTTACAGTTTTGCCTGATCACTTGGCTTATAGGTTAGTGACAAAACAGCCTTTCTGTCTGCTTGGCCAGTCCACCTCGTACAATTTAAATGTACATATTAATTATGGACTGTTAACAACATGGCTTATTCTGAGGGTCATTAATCACTGATTAATAATTAGTCAAATTAATGAATAATTAATCCAGAACATGTGGATACCTCAATTATGATGGTTCAAAGGGTAAAAAAGTTTCACTGGCAGTGAGAACAATTTTACAGATAGGTCGGACCTTGCAATTAGTCGTTCGATGGGCACAATTCTCTGAAAACAATTTGAGCTATTACTGGTTCATAGTTTAAGTGAAATTCAAACTCCTAAAAACAAAATTAACAACAATGAAAAATATTCACAAAGAATGCTAAACAGGTCTACCTCTATACCCTTAACATGAACCACCTAACAACGTTAATAAAGTGGCGTTAGAAGTGACGTGAAACAAAAACTTAAAAATGTTCAAAAACTATATCAGTAACAACTATTTAAAACAAAACACTGAGTCTTCAAAAACCATTTCAACACATCAGTCGTTTATTTAAGACACATACATGTCACCAACGTTAAACAATTGGGTACCATGTGTGTGTGTGTTCTGGTGATTTGAGCATCAATTGTATATTAAAGATTAGGATATTAAGAATATCGGGGACTTGAACATTCATCGAATTATAGAATTAGATATGATTGCAATGAGGAACCAGATCACTATGCCCAATGTTAAATAACTGGTCTGATGATTTAAAGATTGAGTGTATATCAAAGATTAAGATATTAAGAATATCGAGGATCTAGACATCCATTGAATTACACAGATCTAGGTAATGATTGCAAAGAGGAACTGGATCACTGTAATGAATATATGGGTGTCAATTATGCACCAAAGATTGTATACTGGAAAAAGATTGCGATATGAAATATACTGAAGATTTGGGCAATTAAATTATGCCCATATATGTATATTATATGTATGCCCATATATGTATATATTATTATATGTAATGAGGACCTAGGCGATAACACTGTAGTGACGACTGCCTGTATGTTGAAATTTTCAGCATATATACAGGCAACCCAAGTACAACTTAATCTTCAGCGAAGATTTAAGTTAGTTGATCAGTTGAATTTTTATGGCACAAACTGAAGATCAGAAGTTGTGAAATAAGCGTACTTCAATCAGAATGTTAAGTATTATATTTGAAAGCCATTTCATTGGCTATTTTCGTTTTCTTTCACCGAAACAATTGTCGATAGAAAAACTAGGAGAAAAATGTTCCAGTTGTCTGCTACAAATACATGAGATGAGAAGAAGGCTGATAGAAACTTCTGAACGTTGGCAGGACTTGTATTCTAACACACATAAAGCATTTATTGCCAGGGGAAATTTATTAATTACTGAGCTTATGTGCAGTGTCAAAGTACGAGGGCGAATCAGAAAGTCTTTGCCCCTATTTTTTATTAGCCAAAATAAGGTACATACAGGTAATTACAAATATACGTACTATTCTACGTACCTTACACTATTTTTCCACATAGTCCCCACACCGGTTCAGACATTTGTCCCATCGCAGCACTAAATTTGAGATGCCCCTGTGGTAGAATTCGTCTGACTGTGGAACCACCGTCGGACTGCTGTCTTGGCTTCATCGTTGCACGTGAATCGCTGTCCTGCCAGGAACTTCTTCAGCGGACCGAAAACGTGGAAATCACTAGGGGCGAGGTCCAGACTCTCCCAGTGAAATGACCGGAGCTTGTCGGCGGTTCTGATTGCATACAGTCCGGACCTCGCCCCTAGTGATTACCACGTTTTCGGTCCGCTGAAGAAGTTCCTGGCAGGACAGCGATTCACGTGCAACGATGAAGCCAAGACAGCAGTCCGACGGTGGTTCCACAGTCAGCCGGACGAATTCTACCACAGGGGCATCTCAAATTTAGTGCTGCGATGGGACAAATGTCTGAACCGGTGTGGGGACTATGTGGAAAAATAGTGTAAGATACGTAGAATAGTACGTATATTTGTAATTACGTGTATGTACTTTATTTTGGCTAATACAAAATAGGGGCAAAGATTTTCTGATTTGCCCTTGTAGAAGCTTGATGTGTTGAGGAACTGGTGAGGACTAGACTTAGGGAGAAAGGATCCTCCACTTGCCACCGATAGTCTTTAAAAAATGACTGTATACCATACAATAAAATGCATGGGAAGTAATTATAGTATACGTACATACTTTGCTTGGATTATGCCAATTTACACATGCTTAACAAAAACTAAAATTAGTTCAAAGATTAACAAAAATTGTGTGAAATAATGTGTGTGTATAATGTATGATCATCGCCTCACATTGAAAAAAAAAATATCCTTGCATTCATCCTTTAAAAACGACCCACTCAGTCCTAACGCCACTTTTTTAAGTGGGTAACTGAAAAAAAGCGTGTTTTAAATTATACACTTGTATCTACAAACTCACGCTAACAGTAATTCACAATACAGTTTTGTTTTCAACAAAACACCAAAGAGTGTGCCACACCAAACATTGTGGCACACAGAAAATTGTGCCATGCCATTCAATCAGTGCACCATGTAGGTTGTATGCGAGGACTTGGAAGATAACTGAGGTGTCAGGGGAACTTCCTCCATCGTAGGTTGCGGGAAACCTATCGAATAAACAAATTAAACCAACTGGTTAAATACGTCATAATACCAACTATGAAGAATTATTGTATATTACGAGCAAAGTTCAAAGACTAGTATTAATTCTCAGCATTTTGTATTCCAGTGGTTCCCAACATGGGGGTCGCAAACAGGTTTGTGGGGAGATCAATGCAATTTTTATAAAGAATTTCATACCAAATGTTTCCAATGCTTTTATATTTCAACATGGCTACACATATTGCAATATTCTACTAATGGTTGTTAACTTTATATCTATAATATACATTAATATATATATATAATTGATATAATATATAATTAGTATATGCCATTATTATAATAGTGAAACCTCGTTAAGACAAACCCTATCGAGAACAGAAAATCTATTTATATTAACAGTAATTCATCGTATCAGGGAAGGATGGTATGCTATGCAATCTGATGGGAATTCAGAAAACGGTTTGTATTAAAATTTATCTTCAGCGTGTTCTTTTTAACGAAGTTTGACTGTATATATAATTAATATAATATAATTTTATATTTAATGTGTTTTCTTTACTCTGTTAAAAATGCTTTTATTATGCAAATATGGTGGGTGGTGATAGACAGAGGAGGAGGGTCATGGATCTTTTGGTTACTATGAAAGGGGGTTGAAGATTACTTGGCCACTATCGAAGTGGATCGCGGCTTGAAAAAGGTTGGGAACCACTGTTGTATTCAGCATATTGAATGTGGGTAAAGTGTAACTCCTGATCGCATTAACTTAGGGGGCAGAGAATTTTTTTGCTTATATTTTTGTGGCGCAAGAGCATTAAAGGTCACACCGCAGCAGTACCTATGGTTTTTTGAGAAATCCCGACCTCTTACAACTTATGAAACTGAGCTCCAGATTACTGTGAATAATCAGCCAGTAAGCATTTGATGGGTAGGTAATAACCCATGACTTGTCCTTTTGAGTGGACTATTACCCATGACTTGTCCTTTAGAGTGGACTATAACCCATGATTCGTCCTTTTGAGTGAACCATAATCCACGACTATGTTAAACACAGAATTTTTTAATTAAAATTACGAAGTTAATACAATTAGATAATAAATGAGGATTGATGAATAATTTGAAACAAATTTTAATTACTAAACAACATAACAAATGAGAGTCGAGAGGGATATTCAGGCACAAAGGCAGACAAGTTGAAGGGCAGAGCGCTTAATAGGTTCGGCAGGACATTGCACCCTTCTATTTTGCTTTAGATGAAACACTAATTAATGGCACACATATAATCAAACCAACTTCTCTCTACTTCAGGTCATATTAAACTCTCCAGACAGACTCTAGGGCCAGTGACAGGTCTCAAAAGTAAATGTAAGTTGAATATTAATCACAGGTTTCCACTCTGAACAGTGCAAAAAAATTCCCAGACTTTTCCATGTTTTTTTTCCTTGACTTTTCTGACAAAATGCCTTGACTAGCTGCTAACAAAATTTTGAACTGAATCTCAATTTCAAGGAAAATAGTTTCACGTTCGCGTGGAATTTAGCTATTCAGAACAGACGTTAGGAAAATTTTTCCTGACAATTACAGATTCTCCAAGGGCATGGGAACACTGGTTAATGGTGCAAGGACAACGAGAGTTATGCTGCGACAACAAGAGTAAACTGTGTCAGAGTCTCAAAAGTGACAGCTGCATTAAATGTCTGAAAGACGCTTCATGGGTGGGCAGCAGAATCTGAATACGAAAGTAGTTGGAGGATGATTTATTGTGAAAACCCAAGAATATGATTTGTGTCTTCAGTCTCATATTCCAAGACTATGAGATGGGGCAAATAAGCACACAACGCTAATAAATAAATAAAAAAAAATTATTAGGAACCAAATCGACATGACAATAATGACTTGAGCGAAAAGGCGTAAGGAAGGTTGACCATGGAAGGCCGGTATCTCTTATTTTCTCTATAAGGTGAAGAAAGTAAAGACCGCAGATGAATTACACAAGCAGAATACACGGAACACTCTGACAATAAAATGGGTCTGATACAATGGCCAGATGACCCCAAAGGGGTCCGAAAGGGTTCATTTCTGAATAATAAGGATCGGCAATGCACATTGAACAGACTCCCACACTGATGTGGCATCGAAACAGAATGAGAAACGAATCCAGAAGGTGGGATCAAGGGATAAAAGTCTCACAAGGTGATAAAGAAAAAAGTAACACTAAATAAATAAATAGCGTAGAGAGGAAGGCCAATAGGGAGTAGAAGGAAACATGTCTACTTGGAAAGGCGACTAGAGATCAAATCCATCTTCACAATTTCAAAATTCATAATTTTTTTTTGTTTACAGTCCACAAGGTGTCTACCAAAATCTATGAATCCAATTTGGGGCCTTTTTGGGGACCTTAGAAATTGGTATTATTCACTTCATTTTTAAGCATTACTATTGGTTATATATGCAACATTTATATACAGGGTGGTTAGTGAAGTCCGTATATACGCCGATAACTGTCGAACGGAGAGAGTTATATGTATGTGAGGTATAGGTATGGTAAAGTGACTATGCGTTATAAGACGAGACTGCGTGCAGCGCCCCTAGTGGAAAAATTCAGAACTCAGAGTTGCTATCTCGAAAAACATGCAAGATACGGGAAAAGGGTCAATTACAAAGTTGTTAAGCACCAACTAATTAGTACGAAACGATTTTTTTCACCACCTTAATAGGGCAAAAATCGTGATTCAGGAAGTTTAAGGGGTACAGGACGTCCCTGTCGTACAGCTATGCATAGAGGGGAAGCTTTGGGTAGGGGCGATACTTTCATTGCACACACACGGTTTTTAATGTGGTTTAGTAAAGTCATTATACACGCTGATAACTGTCACACTGCGAGAGATAGATGCATGAATATGATATGTATGTACGTACTGTATACGTAGTGAAGTGACTATGCGCTACAAGGTGAGACTGCGTGCAGCGTACAAATACAAATTTTATTTTCATGCCATTTTTACATCTATATTTTCCATTCTAACATCATCAGTTGACATTACATACCTAGCGGAAAAATTCAGAACGTAGAGCTGCTATCTCGAAAACTATTTAAGAAACGGAAAAAAAAAAGTTAATTACAAAGTTGTCCAGCATCACTGATGCAGTACAAAATGGTACATGAATTGCGGGAATAGAACACGTCAAACGCTAATATGTGGGTATTTGGTTCGGCAAATGTGAACAGCGTATTACTGTATGTCATTATGTGGACTCGATGTGGCCATCGTCGGCCGCAATACACGTGTGTGTGTATCTGGTAGAGCATTTATTCTCGCACATTCAGCAGCATTGCAGACGTGACGCTTGTACAGGCATTGGTAATGCGACTGCGGACATTGTCCACAGTCGTCGGTTAGGTGTGATAGACCTGTCTTTTGAGATAGCCCCAAAGGAAGAAACCAATGGGATAAGGTTCAGTGACCATGCAAGCCAGCTCACACTACCACCCTAGCCAATGACCTGTTGGCGGAATGTGTGGGACAAGAATAGTTGTGCTGTGAGGAGGAGCGCCGTCATGTTGGAACCACATGGTTCTCCGCTCACTCAATGGAACATCATGCAAAATATCCGATAGTACGCTCTGTAGCAGATGCAAATATCGACGTCCCGTTAATGTGCCCTCATAGAATACAGGTCCAATGAGTCCTGTTGTTGAAAATACTGCACCACACATTAAAAGACCACCGTACCTGATGTCGGACTGGTCGTCTCCATAAAGGATTTTCGAGAGCCCAATAATGTCCGTTGTGTCTATTTAACACCCCGTTGCGGGTGAATTTTGACTCTTCCGTCCAAAGGACATTCGCTAAAAAATTCGGCTGCATATCTAAGGTGTTCATAACAAAGTTGCATCAACAAAAACGTCGCTCAGCATCCCCTGGAACTAGTGACTGCAGCAGTATTCCATAGTAGGGGTGAGCTCCCACTTGCTGCAAGATTTGCCGCACACGACGGCCTGTTAGGCCACACATCATACCAACTTCTCTTGAACTGCACCGTGGGTGGGCCAGAACATAAGCTAAAACGTCCTCTGGTTGCACACCCTGACTTACACATGCGTGGCGACCTGAACGGGGACGAGGTGTAATGCTACCAGTCTCTTTCAGCTGTCGAACCACATTAGTGATGGTCATTGCAGTCGGATGGAGTCCCGAAGGAAAACGGACGGCATATTGTTGTGCACTTTCTCTTGCATTACGACCACATTCCCCATATAACAGCACCATCTCGCAATACTCGTTGTTGGAATAATTCGCCATATACTATGTAACTACAGACGTTTAATGCACGGTTTCACTTCTCACACTGTCTTACACTCCTTGCCTGGCCACTATTTTATGCTTACCGATAACGTATCACGTAGCGTACACATTTGCATATCATGCGCTTTGTAACGAGATTGTGTGTGCAATGAAAGTATCGCCCCTACCCGAAGCTTCCCCTCTACGCAGAGCTGTACGAAGGGAAAGCTGTCACGCAGGGGCGTCCTGTATCCCTTAAACTTCCTAAATCACGATTTTTGCCCTATTAAGGTGGTGGAAAAAAATCGTTTCGTACTAACTAGCTGGTGCTTAACAACTTTGCAATTGACTTTTTGCCCTTATCTTGAATAGTTTTCGAGATAGCAGTTCTAAGTTCTGAATTTTTCCGCTAGGGACGCTGTACGCAGTCTCATCTTGTAGTGCATAGTCACTTTACTATACCTACACATCACGTTCGTACATATAGCTCTCTCTGTTCGACAGTTATCTGCGTGTATAAGGACTTTACTAACCACCTTGTATGCTTAACCATTTAAAACATTCAATTTTTCAAAAACAATTATATATATATATAAGATATTTTTTTTCTGCAACTTACAGAATTTCCTTTACTAAAGGGAAAGAAAGATATTTGCTTGAAAATAACGTTTATGACATAGACTTAATACAGGGTTCGTACACATTTCCTTACATGAAATTTAAGGACTTTTTAAGGACCAGAAATAAAAAAAAATGGGTTAAGGACCTATTAGCAAACAGGAATCAAATGAATCAGAGATAAGCTATGCAACTTTGTACTTATAATACTATTTTAAGAATAAAATGGAAGTTAAAATTTATTCAAGGCCGTAGCCAGGATTTAATTTCGGAGGTGGTTCAAAAATTTTTACAGCATGTATTGATACAATCACAGCATGCAAGTCCGTAGCCAAGTCCCATTAAAAATTTAATTTCGGGGGCACCAGTCCTTAAGATCCCCCCTTTGGATACGGGCCTGGATGTACCATATAGTTAAAACATAATCTCAGAATTAACAATTATGAAATAAGGGTCGTGGAGGATAAAAAGCAATTCCTTGAAAATGATCCATCCAGTAGTTAGCTTTAAATGAGATAATACAAATCAAATAAGGTCGATAACTAAAAGTTAATGGGTTTCATATTTATAATAAATACTTGTTTGTTTGTTTGTTTTTTGGTTTTACGGCTCAAAGACTACAATGGTCATGCTGCGCCGGGACCTACTGTTTTCCGAGGAATCCGAACCTCTTAAGGCCTAGGGAACCAAACCCCGGACTACAGTGAGCAGTGCGATCTTTATGAGATCTCTGAGTAAGCGTTCTTTGCACTGTTGGGATATAATAAATACTAATCCAATGTATAATATTTATAATTAAAATATCCTTTGATTCAACGGAACTGAACGTCAAATCAGCACAATCCTAACTGCAGAGATTTTTGAGATGGTCCAGTTTTTAAAAAGTTTGGCGAAATTCCATAAAGGAGGTACTGTGCACATTTTTTTTATTCTTCCCATTTGAGATA
Organism: Dysdera silvatica; assembly: GCA_006491805.2. Taxonomy (NCBI): domain Eukaryota; kingdom Metazoa; phylum Arthropoda; class Arachnida; order Araneae; family Dysderidae; genus Dysdera; species Dysdera silvatica. The sequence continues at coordinate 49,563,088 of QLNU02014802.1, forward strand.
AGACGGTTAGTCAAAAATATGGCATCATCTTCACGAAACCACATAAAAACAAAAAAGTTCCAAAAATGTCGTTAGGGGCAGCACCGTCACCTAACTGAAGCTCTCTCAAACGGCGGAATAGATAACTGGCACAAACATTGTGCCGCCAGTTCCAGCATTTCAAGAAATAGGCTGATTAAAAAAAAAAGATGAAACGTCACTGGGTAACATTATTGTCTATTTTCTTTCTACCTTTACGAGAGTTCTGCCTTTGTTTTCTAGCGGACCACCGTATCAATTGTTTTAGAATTTCATGGCGCAAGGACATCAAGGGTCATGCGGCCCTAGGACTTATAGTTTTCTGAAGATTGCATATTTCCTAAGTCCTGGGGAACCAAATCCAGATTGCAGTTTGACGGTAATTCTTTTGGGGGGATGGGGACAGGAAGGATACCATTATGAGTCAAACCCAAGATAATGGTGAGCTAAGCGAATAAGTTTCCACTGCACCACCGCAGGGTCCACCGTTGACTCAATGCAAAATTTAGTAAGAAATTTATTCATTTCCGCAAAATCTTAGTCTGCTTAGATAGATAGTATTATTGATAAAATACAGTGACACATTAGGGCATTCTAAGCCCATCCCTAGCGTAACTACAACCCTGAACTGAACGGAATATCTCCACCATCCCTGTTAGTATGGGGAGAAAGAAAGCCCGGGTTTATTATAAAGAGGCACAAAATTTTAAAAGGCAACTTTTTTTTTGCCCTTTTTTAAATTGTATAGTCAATCTTTACTGTAGAATTCCGTCAATCTGCCTTTCTCGGAAAATCCCCCCCCCCCTAGTTTGTTTTAACTTAAAATTATGAAAAATTCCGTGAAACACAGCTAAACTACCTTCCCCAGACAGCAGAAAAATAAAAAATTTCGTTACCAAATAAAATGAATTTTTTCGCAAATACCGTTATTTTATACTTAATTTGTTTTTATTTTCTAATTAATTTCAATTAATAATGCATATAAAGTAATCATGAATGCTTTTCCTCACTCCCCTTCCTTCGCAATTTTCTGTCACAAAATATTTTCTTGGGCGACTAGTTCAACTTTGAAGACCAGGTAGGCTGATTCGCCTTTCTAAAAACAGCTGGGATCAACACTGTATATATACACACATAATACAGAGTAAAACTTTTCATATTAGAAATATCTAGTTACAAAATACAGAATGGGGTGGGGGAGGGATGCCAAAAGACCATCGCTACGTGTCTAAGACACCTTACATTTTAAATCTAGGGGCTGGAGTGGAAGGGGTGAGATGCACTTATCATTCTCCTTCTGAAGAAATGTTCAAGCAAGTTTCTAGGAGGAGTTCTCTATGCATGTTCCTATTGTTCACAAAAGGCATAGAATCCACATGGTGTAAATTTCATGTTCATTCTTTATGTTGATTCACACTGTGTGAAGAATGTCAGTAACAAAAATTGAAACTAAAATATGTTACAGAAAAATGTTGAGAAATAGAAGAACAAAATTAAGGACTTTTTGCAGACTTTGGGTGAAAATAAGGACTTTTAACGACTGTACGAACCCTATTAATATTGTGCAATAAGCCATATTGTAAGCATTTGCTTTACTGACTGCCAATCATGTCACGGATAAAATATTATATTGCATAAAAATAAGCAACTTACTTATTTTTTATTTACTTACTAATACATGTTAAAAATTATGAAAAATATGCTTTCGTGATTTCAAATTACTTAAGATCTAAGTACTTACAAAAAGAATAAATACACCAGAAGAAAATCCTTATTGTTTGAACTTAACTTGTATGCATTGATTGCTCCCCACCCCCCCGGTTGGAAATAAAAGCAAAATTTAGCGATGAAAAATTGAATTTCATCAATTTTTAGGGACCTCTTTTCTAATTCAGGGACTTTTAGGGGAATTTGGTGACCTCTTACCTCATTTGGGGACTTAGGGGATTTCGGGGACCGGTAGACACCCTGGTGCAAAAACAACAAAGGTCATGCCGTGCTAGAACCTACAATTTTCCAACAAATACTAACCTCTTAAGGCCCAGAGAACCAATCCCCAAGACTACAGTGAGTAGTTCAGTGGAAAGCTTTTTTTGGGGGGGGGACACATCATTTGGAATCCAATCTGGGTTAACAGCATGTTAAAGACAAACATATTACCTTTGTACCACCACAGGGAATAATCCACGGCTGTATTTTTTTTTTTTTTTTTTTGGTTTTAAGGCTTAAGGACTACAGTGGTCATGCTGCGACGGGACCTACTGTTTTCCAAGGAATTCGAACCTCTTGGACTTACAGTTTTCCAAGAACCTCTTAAGGCCTAGGGAACCAAACCCTGGACTACAGTGAGCAGTGTGATCTTTATGAGATCTCTGAGTAAGCATTCTTTGCACCATTGGGAGTCAAACTCAAGTTAATGGCGCACTAGGTGAATGTGTTACCACACTGAACCACTGTAGGGCCCGGCTGCATTTATGGTTAGAAACTGGGTCAAAAATATCATGAAGGGATTGGTCCAAGAGACAGAAATGATAACACAATCTGGCAATACTTTTGACTCAAGTGTTTAAAAAATTTGAGACAGAATGAACATTTTGTATTGCTAATAATTAACTGCTATGAACGATTTTGTGTTGTTAAGAGAAATGGATATACTTACTAAAATTCTCATACAGTTTTGTAGGAGATAATGGCATCGAACTGCACAGATCCAATCCTTCCAACTCTTTACAACACTTGATGCTATGTACTTTACGGAAAATTTGGGAGTCTGTCGGAACGGTAGGAGAGCTCAGGCGGCGGCGCTCCTTCATTTCGGCGATAGAGGGAAGATCGAAGGAGCTACTTGTCGACAAGGTTAATGATAACCCTTTACGCTTAGCCATCTCTTTGCTGCCAACTTTTACCGGGTCTTTATCCTTGATATCTTTTAGTCCATTTAACTGTGGTGTAAGTGTAGAGTTTAGTGGTGAAACTGGGGCATTTGTCGAGAGTTGAGCCTCATTAAACTCATTACCACAATCAGGTGACTCTGTAATATTTGGATCAGCGACTGCGAGGAGGTCATTCTTCGTATTACTGCCAGATCTGGTTTCAAATTTCCCTGGATTGGCATAATTTTCATTGTAGTTTTCCAGCCACTTGGCTCTATTCGCCATGGTGTTCCCAACAGAGCGAAGAGGTGCAACATTATCAATAGTTCCCTGACTAGATTCCAATGGCGGGAGTTTCTTTATAACATCTTCAGCGGAACCGTTGATGAAAGTACAAGCTGGGGACATGTTGAAAATGGTTCTTTCGGGCTTGGCCGCCTCCTGTCTCTCGAGAAAAACGGGAGAGACCTGGAACCGGCTTCTTTGACTAGTTTTGACATTGTCACAGGTATTTGATATAGAGGGACTATTAGGCTGGGAATCAACGGGCGAGGAAGAAGGCAGTACACGTGAAAATATGCCATTAAACAGTGTTGATAAATGAACATCCAGTGGCGGTAAAGATCTCATTTTTTCCTTGTTTCTGACGCAATGCTGGTTGATCAGCTGCAGATCATTGATTCTCTCTTTACATTCACTCTAAAATACATCCAAGCATAGTACCATTACAACATCAATATTAAATAAATCAAAATTAATTAACATTGAAAACATTAGTAGCAGTTAGGTACTGTGGCAACATCTACATACTCATCCTGAAGATATAGTATCGGTCCAGTTACAATCCAATTTAACCAAAAACCTGGTTAAACTGGATTTATTTGTGGTGTTAGTCAATGAGTGTAACATTATTTAGTGATAAATTAGTCCTATTAAACAATAGGAGTGTACATGCTTATTCCAAAGATATAGCGGTGTTCCAGTTCCTGTGGATGGTAATCAGAGATTATAGTGTTTTGTGGTATTATCATGTTGGCTTGTGTTTTTATGGCACCGGGACAGCAAAAGTCACGACGGAGCTGGGATCTACAGTTTCCTGACAAATCTGAACCTCTGTTGCCAAGGCAACCAAACGCCAGACTACAGGCAGAAAAACGGCACACATTCTAAAATACCATTAGTAATCAATACTCGGTTAATGGTACAATAGATGAATACCAGTGGCATGCAGTCCTTAGAAGCAATGTAAACATTGCTTGTCTAACATCAATTTAAAACACATTTCTATTTTTTCCTTAATTATAAAAGCTCAGCAAATCTGTGTTATGTACATGAACTTTCATCCGCGGTCCAATTAACTACTTCACAATTTTTTTCACTGGATGGCGCCACGGTCTAAGAGTGGGGCTTGTGACATCGAATGAAAAGCAATTTAATTCCTGCTTCCCAACTAGAAATATTAACTATGAACTACTCTATGGACACGGCTCCGTAAGCCCTTTATTGTTATCGTATTTTTATTTTAGATTTTATCAGGATTTTTGCTCGAAATTTGTGAGTTTGTCAAATTGAACATCAATTAAATTTACAAATACTGTTTATTTTAACTTTTTTAGCCACATAAGCATGAAATAATTTTAATCCGATAAGCAATTCTCTAATTGCTTGCATTAACGATAATGCTGCTATCTAGTAGCATTGATACGAATTTGTATTGCATTTTGGACAGTTTGAGGGCTAGAATTTTTGTTCAACGAAGCTCTCTCCCCAAAAAATATATTGCTTGCCTACAAGAAAATGTCACCAACCGCCACTGATGAATGCAATATCACTGTGGCACCATAGGACAATGGACTTGCATTTTTCCAAAGAATCCAAACCATATTAAATCTTGGAGAACTGACTACACGGCTACAATGAACAGATGCTGTTCGTTCACACAAAGAAGCCTGGTGGAAAAGCCAGAAACAACAGGTGACGTCACAAAACCGTCTTTTTTGCTGGACTTCCTCTTGTGAATGGACAGAAGTTAACAGAATGCTATGTGAACGCATTCCACCACATCATGAGACCATAATATCATGGATGGCAATTGGCACACCACATCATGCTCAATGTAATAATCCGATAAGGTGCAGCACTGTCACGTAAATTTCATAACGAAACATTACATAACGAGTTTTACCAACTCATCCCAAGTAAAAACATTTTTAAAGTTACCATTAAAGTTAAATTTTTATAAGTCAAAAAGTTGAAGTTTTTAAAGTAAACTTCCAATTCCTCTCCTATCCAGGAAAATACAAACTATTGAAATTCATTACGAATGAAGTTTTAATGAAAAGCTGTGTTCATAAATTTAATATATATTTTGCAGTTAACTGTACTTTAAACACATCACATTCATATCTACCAGATTTAACAAATGTAAACATGCCACGGTTCACTATTTAAATGAATATTCCTGATATATTGCGGGAACTCCATATATCAAATGAATATTCATATATTTTGATGAATCCGTGCTTTGATGTCCACATAATCATTAAACAGAAAAACTTTCTGTATATTGATTTATTTTTTTTAATAGAACCATCAGCTTCGATATATAGAAGAATATTTAAATACACCACTTGTCATAAACACTGCTGCAGGAAGACACCATTCAATCTGGGTGGGGCAATATCAATGATGAATGTATGGTGATAGTCTATTGTAGGAAATCCTCATGTTCAGATAAGCTGAACACGTAGCCAATAAGATCGCCAGGACAAATGGCTAGTCGAGGTTGCGCTTTGGCTAAACAGTCAAGATAAATATACGTTACCAAGTAATTCACCTCTTGTGATGAGAATTACGAAGATCAAAGAATAGACGACATAATTAACAAAAAGATTTAATCTCTGCAATATTAAAACATAAACCAGAAATCAAAACTATCCATCGAATGTTAACAAACATCTCCGTTCTATATTCTCCTCAGTTTTCTTTTCTTTTTTTCATAAAATCATGTTAAATCAAACCATCATTTCCTACGGTTCGAACTGCCCATAGACATAATCTGGAAGGGGCAAGGGGGGGATGCTTGCCTCCCACTTTTTTTTAGAAAAGAGGCAAAATCGTACTTTTTCCCCATATAATTTCCCCTCCCCCAGTTTACACTGTATTTAACACCCCCAAGTTAAGTCATGGAATTGCCCCACCCGTAATTTCTATCCTCCTACGTGGGACAGTCTTAAACTACTACCACTGAAGCTGCTGCACCAAAAAACAGCAGTATACTTTGGATGGAGAAAATTTTAATGTCGAGGAAATATGAATTAGATAAGTATGTCTAACACTTACCAAAAAAAAAAAAAAAAAGGCCAACTAGTTCATTTTAAATTTGTATGTACACCTACTGCTTAAACAGTTAAATCAATATTTACGATAACTTACAATAAACTACTACAAAGTAATGATAACTCACCAAATCAACAGATGTGTGATCAATCAGCAAGCTGATAATGTTGTGGTTGTTCATCAAACTATCGGATAGCGCTTTCACACCTTCCAAGGCAATGTCATTTCCGCGGAGATCTATTTTTTGAATGATGGTGTTTACTGATATATACTCTGCTATGGCAAAAGCAGCTATGGAAATAAAATTAACCATTTTACTCAACACAGATCTATAGCTATGCATACATCATGTACAATTATGCATATACGATCTGTAATTATGCATATATGATCTGTAATTATGCATATATGATCTATAATTATGTATATATGATTCGTAATTATGCATACATGATCTATGATTACACATAATAATAGTAAGATCCATAATGACGAGGAATGAGAGAGAGTGTTTGTTTGTGGTTTTATGGCTCAAGGACTACAATGGTCATGCTACGCCGGGACCAACTGCTTTCCAAGGAATCCGGACCTCTAAAGGCCTAGGGAACCAAACCCCAGACTACAGTGAGCAGTGCAATCTTTATGAGATCTCTAAGCATTCTTTGCACCATTGGGAGTCGAACCCCAATACCAAAGAACAGAAACATCGCCTTAGACTTCCTAACAACGACCGGTGGTCATTTGAATTTGACTGCAGTCAATTCCTAACATGCGACAGCCATGTCCGAATGGAACACGGCGATACATTCGTCAAAAACCATACTTCATGCTGTTGTTACTCACCATTAATGAAATAATTGGTTCATGTTTCACGGAATAAGGAGTGTTCAGATTGTGTTGTGTTAAGTTAGTTTGTGGTTTTGTGGCTCAAGGACTACAATGGTCATGCTGTACCAGGACCTACTGTTTTCCAAGGAATGCGAACCTCTTAAGGCCTAGTGAACCAAACCCCTGACTACAGTGAGTAGTGCGATCTTTGTGAGATCTCTGAGTAAGCATTCTTTGTGCACTGTTGGAAAATAAACCCAGATTAATGGTGCACTAGACGAATGCATTACCAAACTGCATCACCGCAAGGCATGTTGTGTTAAGACCCTATTATTTTCCTAGGTTGGTTGTACTTTTATTGGGCAAGGACAGCAAGGGTCCTTCTGTGCCAAAGGAAGTGAAATTTTCCGAGGAAGCCAAATCACAGTTGTTGAGGGAATAAACCCTCGGAATTCAGATCGACGGATAAGTAAAAAAAAAGGCAGGTGCTTGTTTACACTGGAGGGAGTCAAACATGAATTGCCTACCTGGTAAACAGAGTACTTTGACGCCCCAATATAGCTTGGTTTCGATAATGATTGAAGATCTATTGTATAATGATTCGTTACAAAGAAAACAGAGAAGTCACTAAACAGAAACCCACCATTTGTGGTCACTTTGCAATTCTCCAATTCTAAAATCTCCAGCGTCTGGTTGCAAATGAAGCTCTGCTTCAGCTGCTGAATGCCTTGACTGGTGATGGCATTACTGCCCAGGTTGAACCGCTTTATGGTTCTAGCGGAATTCTGAAAATAAAAATAAACAAAACTGAGAGTACAGTAAACTGACCGATTGGTTACGTCTTAAGTATTTTGTCTGTCTACGAGAACCATAACAGGATCAACAGCTCAAAATTTTCCAACCACAAGAAACAAATGATCAGTCTTTAACAAGGATATGTCAAATATCGGTACTTCCGCATTCCAAGACTGTCTAACGGGTCATCTGGAATGACTTAACGTTACCTTCGAAAATGACATGTCCACGTAAAAGCAAATGTATTAGGAGTACAACCTGGTAAAATTGAGGGTGCTGACCATAGTCATTAGGTTACCGAGGCAACAAGAAGCACAATGACAAATAATGTAGACAAAATCTGTGCAACTAACGTATGTGTATTAGCCATATTTGTCTTATTATAACTTTTGTGCT
>QLNU02014802.1:49576430-49591063 GCA_006491805.2 Dysdera silvatica
TAGACCTGGATAACTGGAACTTGACAGTAGTTGAGCTAAATAGCATGCGTTTCGAGCTAAATAGCCTAATTTTAGTACTGCATAAAATAATCTTTATATCCTGGAAATAATAATTCCCACCAATTAATTTACAAACAACAAAGCACTTGGTTTTGGAATGTGGTTTATAAATAGGACAGTTATCAGTTATCACACCATACTCATCAATCCCTAAACGCTAGTTATAAAAAATATTATCCTGCCAAAGCTTTCAACCTAGTGACCTATCTCTAGTGATAACAAAATTTCCAGTGATAATAAGTAATAATGTAAACAGCTTATCAGGGACAGAAGCCAATTTAAAAAAAAAATACAGTAAAAATAGGAGTAATTTTACCTGAAAACAGGAAAAAATAGGAAAGATTGTCGAAGAAAAATAGGAAAGCTTAATGTAAAAAAAAAAAAGAAAGCTTCATGAAAAAATAAAATAATTGAAGAAAAAAAAGAGCCGCAGTATAAGAAACAGGAAAAAAGTTTGAAACTAAGTAAGCTACAACACAAGATTTATAATGGAAGTTACAGTAGTAACTATTATTTCTAAGGAACTATAGTACAAAAAAAAAAAATAATAATACAATTAAAGTAATAAATTCATATACAGTCGGCCCTTCTTAATCAGATCAGAGATAAACGAATACCCTGTTTTGTTTGAAGATGGAAAGCTGGCTACGCCCATGGAGGGGGGGGGGAGGGTTTCAGGAATACCTCTACTTCATTATATATATATTACGTTCTCAATAAACATAATAAATAAAAGCTCTTTGTTCATAATGGGTATTAAATCAAATAACTAATTATTACATTTTATAACCGTAAAAAATTACAGTGTAAAAATCTTGGAAAACGTCAAATTCTGAAATATATAAATGTTTATAGAACAAAGGAAACAAAGTAGCAAAAGTTAGATTGCATTGTCACTATTGTTAGCTGTCGATAATGCTAGTCAAAGTAAACATTCAAAGAAAGAATTTGGAAAAGCCAAACCAAACTCAAGGTTGCCCCAAAAGGGTGCAGCTATAAGCCGGCCAACATTGCGTTAATGCAACATTATTTTCTTTCTTCAATATTGCGTATTTATAATTATCATTTTTTGTAATTTCCATTTTTCACAAACTGTTGACATCTGAAAGATTATGTTTAAAAGAAAAGAACGTTGATATTCGTCAATCAGCAATTAATATACTTTTTCAAAAAATGGGTCTTTGAAAGTCCCTCAAAACACTTAAAAATAAAGAATTATAAAGCAGGAAATTTAACTTCTTTCCATTTGCAAAAAATTATATTTAGTAAGGTCAAATCTTTCTGAATATGATATGCCAAAATTTTAGGGGAAAAAAAATTAATTAGGAAATAGAAAAAAATTCCCGAAAATAATGTTGCATTAACGCAAAGTTGGCCGAAAATGGGTTAATGACTTGCTCACAGCCATCCCTGAATAATGAAATACAGACTGGAAGATCATAGCATAAAAATCAGTGCTTAAATGAGGGAACAGATTATGCAAAGAAAAAATTTTTTGTACGAGGGTCACTCCCCACCCATACATTTCAAAGTCTCTCTTTTGAAAAGTGTAATACAAAGGCTTCGACAAAGTTCTTTCAGTATAAATAATGCAGCATAGGCATGCAAGTCCACAATTTTTATTTCCTTAAAAAATACAAAAGTACATATTAGGCCATGAACAAAGAAGGGGGATTGTAGGGTTAATCCTCCCCCACCCATGTAAAATATATTAGCTGTATAATGAAATTTATTATGAGAGAAAATTTTGTTTCGGTCATTCCCCCCACCTCTTTTTCATCAAAAGCACTCCTTTTAAAATTTAGAGCAAAATCTGGTTATGCATTTTTTTTTTCTTTTTATACATAGTACGGTGAAATTTGTCTATAATGATAATTAGGGGACCGGAAATCATTACAGACAAGGTTGAATATGATATACTATGTTTCATGAGACCAAAAGAAAATATTCGTATAGACGGATTTCAGTGTCTTATCTTTCTTAATACCATTTCATGCTTACTATGTATGAAGTCAATACTATATTTATTGTACTAAAGCAGTTAATTAGATATGTCACTGTATATTTATCTCCCCCACACGCCATCCTCCCTCCAGATAATTGAATATTTGCAGAAATTGGGGCTGTAGCCAGATTGGAGCCCAGGGGAACTGCACCCCCCACCTCTGAAAATATAATCAGCCCAAAAACCTTATTTTATTTTTTCTTCAAATAAATCATAGTAATTTATTTTTAATTGTTTAGTTAATTCTTATCAGATATACTAAAATTATACATTTTATTGTGCCTCCACACAAATTTTCAAATACAACATTTATGTTAAAAATTTTATTCATTGATATTAAATGGATTAGTTTAATTTCATGGCTAAAAATGACATGTCCACAAACTATTTTGAACATTATATGTTCCATATATATTGTTGAATGTTTTTTTAGGTTTTGCAGAAGCATAAAGTGATAAGAATTAACTAGATCAAAAAATTTTATGTCGATATTGCAGATATTTAACATTATATTTTTTAAAACTTAAACATCAATGACACTTAGCTTCTCCCCCCCCCTGTAAAGAGCTTCAAGCTACGATCCTGGCTCAAACCATCAATATTTATTTAAGCAGAGCTGACTGTACTTGCTAAAATGTTTACCATGCTTCTGTATTGGAAAAAGAAGTAACTGCAACATTATTTAATATATATATATATATTGTTCCTTATTTAAAGAAGGGAAAGTTTACCTCTTTAATGGCCGCATTAAATTCTGGCACTAGTTGAATGTTTTCAATTTTCATTTTCCATATGCAATCTGATTAGCGTCAGTTATTTGATGCCAATAATCATTGCATATAAAAAGAAAATGCTTCGTGGGGCTCTCCCCCCCCCACTTTGCAAAAAACAGGTTTTTCTTAAATTAATTGAAAAGGACAACAAATTAACACAGTTTAATAAAGTTAAATCGTCTACAAACTGTTTCAATAACCCAGGGCTATTTTCGTTAGAGCTCTGAGGTTTTCATCCACAGATGAAACACTCAAAACTGAACTACATTCGTGGAATTACAGATGACCGTAGATTCGAATCTTCCATCATCGATCAAACCCTCACGCAACCTAAACTATCTACTACTCTTGTTGGTTCCTCTTCTCCTGTGCTGAAAACTGTCTGTATACCCTTTGTGCCAAAAATATCTACCAAGATTGCTTTCAGACTTTGTAAATTAAATTTTTGTGTTATCTTAACTCCAATTAATAAACTGGGTTCCCCAAACTCAAAAGACATCATTCCTGACCTTGATTTTTGGGGAATTTATCCCATTCCTTGCCAATGTGATCAGGTCTACGTTGGCCAAACACACAGAGACCTTCAAATTCATTTAAAAGAATATGATGCTTATGTTCGGAAACAAAACTCCACAGATCCGCTTTGGCTAAACACTCGTGGGAATCTGACCATACATTTTTATTTCATAAAGCACAACTTACCCAAAAAGTTTCCTTTCCACTGGACCTCAACTTTTTTTGAGGCCTTACATACAATTGCCAATGCAGATAACGCCGTTAATGATCAGCTGCCATCTAATTTCATTTCTCTCTTTTGGAAGAACTTTCTTCCCACATCGAATAATGATTCTTCATCAGCTGTTTTTACTGACTCACGGCGCATTTCCTCCCATACAGAATAATTTTATTCTACTAGTCTGTTTCTTTTTAAACTCATGTTTTACTACTAGAGACGTTTCTTTAACTTTAAGTTCCATTACCAGAGACGTTTCCCCTAACCCATGTGCTTGATTTATTTTTACTGTTCATTTCATTATACCTGTAACCGCCATTTGTAACAAGTATTTGTCATTACACGTTGTGTTACCATTGTGTGCAATCAAGTGATTACTATTAAAAAAAGAAAAAAAGTTTTGATGAAGCGAAGGGGTGGGAATGTGGATAACTCGGTTATTCATTATACCCATAAATAACGCCTTGCCCATTACTCTTTGTGGGCACAATACTGCTTTGAAAACAAAGAATACAGTAAGAACATGACCTTGAACGATATCCACAAGAGATGGGGAGGGGAAGATATTTAGAAAGAAAAGCAATCGCCATCTTGTTGGGCATATCCCTAATGGCAATTGCTTTTCTTTCTAAATATCTTCCCCTCCCCATCTCCTGTGGATATCGTTCAAGGTCATGTTCTTACTGTATTCTTTGTTTAAATATTCCAAAAAGTTTGTATAACCAGGCACTCCGATAAGTAGGGACAAATGATGGTAAATGGAACCCTAAACAGCGAACTGAACTATGCTTGCTCGCCTCGATAATAAGACTTGAAAACCCTATTCAAAAAAGGGCGTAACTGTACAAGACGCAACCAACTTCTCTCTCTATCTTCTTGAAATCTTACAAAATTGCACTAGATCACATAACGTCACATACATCTCTACGATGCAGTGAGTACTGGTGTGATACACCATTTTCTTTTTACTTCATGTTCGTACTTGTCATGTATTTTGTTGCTCGTTGAAGCAAAAATGTGTGAGCGTCTTTTCTCTCTTTTTTTTAGTGGATTACACATGCAAAGTAAGAAAATTGTGATTGAGGTAATGTGAGGTGCTGTCAATTAAAACCATTTTTTACCACAAACATCCGATCCCAGGAAATAAGTACTCGTTTTTTACTTTTTTAAAGTTGGGAAGGCAGGAGGAGGAGGAACAAAAAAACACCGTAATCATGATGGCTAATACTCATTTTTCATTTTTTAATTAGGAGGAGAAGAAAAAAGAACGGTGTAACAACAACGGCGGCTAAGCCAATTGCCAGTTTTAGAAACACGAACTAGAATTCAGTGGGTTGCATCTCCTGCAGTAACAGCATAAAAAAGGTTTCCTACTCACCAAATACACAAAAATTTAGAAACCGGTGGCGACTAGGCAATCAGATTTGTCAAACCTCACTAATAAGCATTAGATCTAATAAAAACGAACAGTGCATCCATTTATTAAAATTTGGTATAATTACAGTTCTTTGCTTATCCTGAAGCAACAGGTTATGACATATGGTAGAAACCCCATTTTCCAGACAAATTGGGACCAGAGACGTCCGGATAATTAAATACAATCAAAAAATAAATAAGAAATCGGAAAACCAGGGGAAATCGCAAAAAAAAAAAAAATGGTATAACAACTTTATGTGCATTAAACATATTTAAAAAAAATTATGATGCCTCAAAGATTTTAAACTACATAACAAGAACCAGCGCACGTGCCACATAGAAAGGGTTTCCGTTATCATGGGAGGTCAACTTCAATCTCTCCTTCCCCCTTTTCGCATGGGGGTGTGCTAGTTTCAATAAGAAAAAAAGGTACTTCCTTATTATAGATGCCCCCGGAATTTAATCGCCAAGCAACTAAGATAAATCACCAAACCAACAGTACAAATTGCTATGGTAGTACTTAACTAGCTCTCTCACTGGTATAATAACTAATTGAATATTTTTCATGCAATTAGTACACTTACCTGAATCACAGAAAGTGAACTGGGGGGAGACCCCACCCCCTCCCCCCGCTTGTCGCTTCGCAACCGTTCAGATCACATTCAATGTGCGCAGCCTGAATCAATATTAGGTTGCAACTTGGCTGTGATCTTGGCGTAATCCTAAAGTCGCCAAGTAAGGTCGGACGCTGCTATAATAAGGAAGTACCGAAAAAATCTGAGCTCTGCATGTCCAGATAATTGAGGATCTGGATAACTGAGGTCTGGACAATCGAGTTTCTACTGTACCAAGAAACTTAGCGTTTTCTCCATTTTCAGAGACTTTTCTACAAAAACTACTTTCTTCAACAAGAGTAAAACATCCCGTCTGCGATTTTTATTTAATTTGATTGAATCCGTGATAAAGCCATAAACTATCGACAACATAGATCAATCAATCGATTATATATACATACAAATGGACCCTCGATTTTTACAAACATGCAGACTCTGATATTAGTACAGAACATGTCCCCTGGTGTTTATCTCCTCTTGAAATGAATAGGAAAGTCGCTAGATTTAGTACACAGGGTTGTGACGTCACACATTGACATCTACAGATATTTGCACATGTTTCGTCGTTCTTTTGACTGTTTCATATTACAGTGATTTTTATTATCTCTGGAAAGTTGACGTATTTTTTTGTGGAATTGTAGTTGAGAGGGAATAGATCTGGGTGACATTACAGAACACATACCCTAGTGCTTTTTTTTTCCTCTTGAAAAGAGTCAAAAGTAGTTGGAAATGGGCTTATGACGTTATGCACTGTGTGACGCCACACATACGGGCATCTGGACCTGCAAGGGCATTTTCATGTGTTCGTTGCAGGAAATTGTATGTGTGAACGGTTGACATATTTTTGTGTGGAATTTCGGTTGAAAGAGAAAAGAAATGTGCTGGAGTGGGTTACAAAAAAAGGATTATTTTTGTCCGGATATAAGTATGAAAGAGATCGTGGGCTAGGCCTCGTTTGAATGACACTTTCCAGTGCTGATCCCAGAAAGCATGATAGGTGAGGAGGGAGGTGGAAAGGGTCGAGGAGGCGTGAAAGGGGGAGATGGAGGAAGAAAAGGACTTGGAGGAAGAAGAGGACTTGTGAGGGGGTGAAGGTAAGGGTTGTAGTGGGAGTGAGGATGGTGGTCAAGAAGGGGGTGAAGGGAGGTTTGTTTGTTTGTTTGTTTGGCTTTTTTTTATGGCGTAAGAGCATCTGGGCTATACTAGCGCCAAGGTGAAGAGGGAAAAGTGAAAAAAGGTCAAGGCTGAAAGAAGAGGCAGAAGGAGAAAGTAAAGATAGGAGAGGTAGGTAATAGAAAGGGGTGAGTGGGGTAGAAGGGAAGGGGTTAGTGGGAGAGGTGGCATGGGAAGGCTAGAGGAGGTGGTAGAGAGTAAGGAGGTGACAGCGAGGGGAAGGAAGTGAGGGAAAACCCTAGTCCAGAAATCGTTGAACGCCATGGCCCACAAGGAGGCCAGAAAATGTTTTCCACATTTTTAAACGTCCCCAAAACCACACATGTCTGACAAAGACCAATAAAGGTTAGTGCTTGTTTTTTTAACTTCACTGAATCAAAACGGTCATGTTGTTAAGATGACGTGAACAACACAGCAGTAAGTCAGTGTCACAATTGCTATGCATGTTGGAAACACTTCCTACTAAAAATCGCTAGGGGTCATGTTGTGCATTAAAGCCCAGACCCCCAAAAGATGTAAAAAAAAACCATAGCTCACAAATGGAAAGTAACGTCAGTTCTATGGGATAATTTTCAGGATCAATACAATAGTTCTCTCTCTCCCTCTCTCTCACACACACATATATATATATATGTGATTTCAAATCTTAGGTTTTGAAATATTCAGAAAACTAGCATGAACTCAGGATCTATAGCTAATGCCTCCGAAATGCTTAGTATCTTTCCAAAATCATAAACTCAACCTCAAAGAGATTACGACCCTTTATTACATTAAATTTTTTCTAAAAATCACCCCATAAAAACGAGGGGGAAATCCATTCGGTAAAGTCGTCTTATCCAGAAGCTGTAGCTAATAGATCCTAAAGATTTAATAGCAGTGATGATCCGAACCTTTGGACCATGGATCGGGCGGATCAAGGTAACAAGTGACGAGCAGATCGTCCGTGGGAAAGTGGACCCTGGGTCTCTTCTTTTTCTTCGTCTTGATCGAATTATTTGAATGGTGCTTAGTCTGTTCGGTTGGCGTCGACGGCGCGGAGACTGATCGTTCCATTAAAGACGAATTCATAATTGATTTTTTATTAACGTCTGAAATTAAAATAATTTCATTGACGGCCTTTTCCCAGCACAGACTTTTGAACGTCGCAGAAATATTTTAGTTCAGACGATAATAGCCTCGCACCGTCCGACAAGAGATCGCCGATGATACCGCCACCTTCAGGCATTCGCAGTTGTTTGCTTTGATTTTAATAAAAATATGTACTGAAGTATTATGGTATCAAGTGTCGTGTACAAAAGTTAAAAAGGAAGGGATGTTTGTTGAATATGGAGGGTTGATAGAATTTCTCTCTCAATTTCTTTCTTGTTCAATTGTAATGGTGCAGGTGCAAGAACAACAAAGGCCATTCTGCGCCAAATAAAGGGAAGCCGTATGTAGGAGACAGCATGAGGTAGACTAGAAAATACTTTTTGGCACCTAGGTTTAAGCTGGAACTAGATTTAGAAAAAAAAAAAGAGAGAGAGAGAGAAGAATAAAAGGAAACACTGTCCCATGCTGAGACGTTGATAGATCAGCATGTTAAGGCACACCAGTTCATGCAGAGGGTCTTGATTTGATTCAGGGCTGGGACAGTGTCGCTTTTTATTCTTTGAAAAAAAAAGGAAAGGAAACTCTAATTTGAGCTTAAAAACGTGGATATAAAAAAAAATAATGTCCATCATAATTCTCCTAAAAAAAACTACTTTTGTCAGGTGACCAAAAAAAAATAAAATATTCAATGTTATTGAATATTAGAACGTTGAAAATGTATTCAATAACATTGAAGACTTTTTCTTTCAGGGTTTTTTTTTCTTTTTTATAAAGATTTCTTCATTGGTGAATGAAGAATAACATTTGAATTTAAGCGGAATAGTCCTGTCTGGGATAACTGGCCCGGCTCCGGCGGCCACCCTACCCAAGTCAAGTCAAGTAAGCGGAATAGAAAAACTACGTGCGTACCCGTCAAAACTTGAATGAATACTAATAAACAAAAAGCGCCCTCCGGCATTTCGTGCCTTTCGGGTTACCATGACAACTAAAATTGAAAAGTAAAGAATTAATCACAACTAACATTTCTTCATGTAGCTATGATTCATTCCACCAGAATATAATGACAACAAACATTTTCCATTAGTTTTAACATAAATAATTATATTATTGATACAACTACAATAAAGTGGCAATAACAGACCTTTATTAAAAATAACGAAAAAATGGGGTTTTTTTTATTGTTTTTTTTAATTGACCTACGTAAAAAGATTTTCAACGTTTAAAAAATAAATAAATAAATAACTGCTTTGGTGGCTTCATGTTTTGACCATTTGGCAGTTCTGTTAATCCTAAGAAGGCTAATAATATCTTACGAAAACTCCCCATTTATGTTATTTCATTTTTTCATAACCAGTCTGGAGAAGACTGTGTCTGAGTTAGGTATTGTTAATCCTTTTTATGTAATGGGATATTTTTGATCTGGGGGAAAAATTTAGTAGAAAATTGTTTTATTAAAACATATTATTTGAAATAACGTTTAATATTACTTAAAAGCAATGGCGGATACAGGATATCGTTACGATGAGGGGGCGGTTTCGGGGCCTTACCGGTGAAATTTTTAGTTTTGGACTGTTAAATAGTTTAGGTAAATGTTGTTATATTACTAGCCTTCCTTTATATTCACCAAAATATTTAATTTACAACAATGAAGTAGAGTTGGGCTTTCCTTTAATTAAACTATATGGTTTAGGGTAGATTATAGTCAAGTATGACAGAAGGATAACCTAGTAAAGGAGACATATACAATAACCAAAATCATAATTTACAATGTAATTAATAGAACAAGTTTAAATTTAACTCTTTAACGCTTTGGAGCCGGTCGTCCGGCCGTTAATGCAAACGCACCGGGTGCCGCCCGAGATAGGGAACAGGCATATTTTGAAGCAGAAATGGAACGGACGGGACCCCCTGTGCATAGCAAAGTCGTCTCCATTGTGAGTGAACGAGCCCACCTGGGAATTGAGACACTGGCTTTATGCCCTGTAGTTAGATGCTTTCTTGCGTTTTGAGCGGTAAAGATTTTTTCTTAAGCGGTGAAGGAACTAACTCGAATTGGCGAGGTGAACGCGCAAATTGAAAATAATATTTTTTTCTTCCTTTTTAATTGCTGGTTTGCATCCCTCACCCCAAAACGCTTCTAATGCTAGAACAATGTATTCTTATAGCCTTCTGCTCGAAGCATTGCCACTATATAATAATTGGAACCCAAAAAAAAAGAAGTTAGTGACATAATTCTTTGTAATTATAATATATAATTTTATTTTAGTTTGCCACTGGAAATAATTGAAAAATAAATAACTTGGAGGAAAAATTCCACACATTTTTTTTAATAATAAAATAAAATGTGAAAATAGCTGATATTGCAATATGTGAAATTCTATTCTCCGTTTCTTTTTCCCAATGTAACTCTTTTCCCTTTATCACCGAAATATAGAAACAATTTTACCTGTAGTTGGGAAAACATTTGACCGTAACCTTCTTTTTAAAAAAACCCTGCAATGTAACAAGAACTTTCAACGTAGGTATATAGATAACTTTTAGTGAACATATTATGTCTATGGAAGTTCTTGATCAGGGCAATATCTGGAAGTATCAGCGTTATATTTTATTTCTTTGTCAGTTGTATAAAAAATCACCATGACGCTATACAATAATAACCAACTTCGAGGGGGGGGGACTAGCACCTCCTTTTTAGAAGAGATAAGGGGAGTAGTTCCTTACCTATTAGAGAGGGGGGGGGAAGGAAATCAATTATAAAGCTGTAGAGCTTCAAAAAACAATTGCTAAATATTTTTACCCCGCAGCAACAACAGATGGAAATAAACTCTTAAAACCACTTTATATAGTCTAACCCCCCCGTTAAAAAAGAGCAACCGAACATTTTGACTGCGGCATAAGAAATTGACATTATTATTCACAACGTTCCAAAGCATACCTTCTAAAAAATCGGCTTTGGTGTCTTCAATCGCAGCGTATTCTTGTACCAAGAGTTTTATTAACATTAGATTATTGTGATCACCATTTGAAAGTTCTAGGGGAGCGGTTGTGGTAAGAGAACAAGTCTGCTGCATACGACTTATGGGCGTTATATTAAATTAATTACTGAATCAGGGAAGTTGCGGCAATTAGCAACCGCAATCAGCTTAATTCTTTCAGGCTCAAACTATGAAAATAATTTTTTTTTTTCTTGTGGATATCTAGTATAGATAGTATTGCATAAAATAACCCAAATTTCGTAAAAAAATGTTAGCAATTTTTTTAAAAAAAATCTATTTTAAAAAGTGTTGGAGAGTTTCCCAAAGGCAATAATGTGCTCAATCATTTTACACATCGTTAAATTAAAAAAAGGAGTTATTTTGGGGCATCTAGAACAAAATCTATGTATTTTGTTGTTTATGGATGCTTATAGATATGTTGTTTGTGAACAACACTGGGTCGGAAAGGGTTAAATCATTTATTTAGATCATAAGTTTGACATGGACGTTGGGTGAATGTGAGGTGGGGTGGGGGGTAATTTTGCATGTCAATTAAATTTCGTATTCTATGCAATATAAGGTGACCTATTTCAGGCAGAAATATGAGATTAGACAACAGAGTGGCAAAAATGGTAAACATTTTGGATATGAAATTGCACTTCCTGTGTTCTAAGACGGATTCATGGGGTGGGAGCATGGGGCCATGCTCCCCACACCCCAAGGAAGAAATTACATCTATTTTTTTTGTCCAATTTTCTATAAAAAGGGGTTGAAAATAGTACTTTAAGTTAGTGATGCCCCCCCGAGTGGGTTACTGGAGCCTCCCCTTGTATTAACACACGTGTTTGAACAGCTGGGTCAAATATACGTCCGCTCATAAAATGAGTTGAAAATATCAAATAATTTAATAGATTAAATTGAATTACCCATACTCAAAAGAGTTCATAAAGGAAGAAGGGGAGGGGGTATTCGCAGAGCTAAGGGAGTCATAGCCCCATCCAAAATTAAATATTTAACAGTGAAAATGTAAAGGTCCATTGAGGAGTCAATCATGGCATTCAACCCTTTCCCCAAAATCAAACTCTGACTAGATGCCTGCAATACAGCCATTTTCTTCGGCGCCCATTTCCTCCGGGGCCATTTTATCCCGGATTCCTGCCGCTTAGATTCGTTATTCCGGTTATGACCCTCGAGTCTTTTGAAGTTACGCACTAGTCAATATAGACCATTTACAAGGCCCGTAGAGAGCAGAGTTGGGCCCATGGTTAAGTTTTTAGCCCTCCCCCCAACTTTTTCATATCCGGCCGTCCAGGAATCTGTTGTCCGCGTTCTTTCCAACACTGGGCAATCACCGGATATCCCAGGATCCAGTTATACCTGTCACCAGGGTCTGATCACCGCAAAGGCGTCAAAAGCCCGGGCTTTGGACCCCACAATTTTAGGGGCCTCAAAAAATATCATACTGTTAATTTTTATACATAAATTTGTTACGTTTACCAAATCTTTTCCTAAAAATTAAAAGAAAAATTGCAGCGCAGTAGCATTAGACCTTTGTTATAGTGTTACGTCTCAATAGCGGATACCCACGGGACAAGATATTTTGTCCCTTAAATAGAGGTGTCCATTCTTCGGAGGTACATGTGTTGATATATACATATGCTACAGATCAGAGTAATCATCCCTTATTTGGAGGAATCCCTTTCAAGAGGTAACACTGTATTTACCTATCCAACTTATGATGGGACCAATTTTGCAATATCCCTTCGAAATGGGCTCAGCTGTCTACTGAGGGCATTTCCAAATTTCCGTGAAGACAAGGGCCCGAAATATGTGTCTGGCCTGGGGCCCCGTAAAGGATTGATCGGGCCCTGCCTGTCACTGCCTCTCGACGGAGTTTTAGAAAAATAATGGCTCACACGAGAATTCAGGGAAGTATGGGTTAGCACCGCCCCCCCCCCCCGCGATAAGTGACAGTAATGTAAATATATAACCATCGACGCGGACGGCATAAAAATATTGGGGGGGGGGAACAGGACAACAATGGAAGGCAGTCAGTTGTTGTAACAACTAGCCCTATGTCCAACATTGGGAGCACGTGAGCCTGTCTCACCCGCTTCCCACCTGCGCTTCCGTATTAATAATTAGTATGCATGCATGTCCCCACTATGTACAGATATTATGATTTCCGAGTATGCAATGCACAAAAATTTTAACCAAATTTGAACGATGATCGACCACAAAGATTCACAGGTTACCGACTTCTGCTGTAAAAGAACTAAAAGAAACGTAAAGCATACAAAGTACGCATTACATTGCGTTTGAAATCTATTTGTCAAACCGCAATTCTTCTGCTAGACATATGCCATGATTTCAGAGTAATGAAAGAAAATCAGGTATTTGAATGAAACAGTCACTAGAGACTTCCTTTCATTATGTACTTCAGGACACGAAAGTCGAAAAGATGGAGTTTCACGTTTTAACAGTAAGGGGTGCAGCCCTATATACATATGCACCTGCATGCGAACAAGGCTGCACAAAAACAATGGGAAGATTGTATGGGCCTACGATGAAAGGAACAGCGATCCATTTACTGAACAAGTAGCACTCGTTCTCTCTACTGAAGATAAAAGTATAAGCAAGTAAACAAGCTACAAGAGAGGGTACAATAATAGAGCATTTAGGGTAGGGACTGTGACATGAATCGACGGGCCCTCTGCGATATACTATTCGTAGTGACATTTTCATTCTCGATTCAGTCAAGTAATTTCAGGGCACCTTCTTGTGATTGGAAAGAGTAGTACTGAACTAAACTGATCGTTTTTCACAAACATTTAATTTTTTCAGCTGGGCAGACGCGTAGATCGTAGGATATTCGTACTTCGTTATTTTATTTTCATGTTTTTGATCGAAAGTTTTCATTTTTGAGAAAAATGTCGTTTTTTCGAAGAAATCGTTTGAATGACGAAAATATTCGCCAGCTTTTGTTTGTAGGAGGCGACGAGTCTGATATTGATGCATTATTAAGCTTCGACTCTGATTCCGAGCACAAAGAAGCCATGGAAACGTGTGTAGATATTCCGGACCTAAATGCCTCGTTCGTAACACCAAATTGTGCCAACTTTCGGCTGTTTTCTGGTTTCTCTATGAACATGACACCAGGCGCGGATTTAATGAGGAACAAAATTGTTTTAATGAGGAACAAAATTGAACAAAATTGAGGAGAAAAATTGAGGAACAAAATTTCTATGAGGAACAAAATTGAAGTTGAATGTTTGGGCCCCTTCTTTTTGCTAATTCTGTATTCATACTGCTAACATCTGAAGAACATAAGCAGCATCATTTTTATCTTCGTGAAAAATAAAGTAACCGCATATATTTTTTTATAAATTATCGACTTCATATGCCATTAGTTTTAAATTGAATAACAGTGTGTGCAGGGACTGATTTCCGACAGGGCCAATGGGGCACGGGCCCCGGATCTAAAGGGGGCTCCCAAATTATAAGGATAGGTATCGACAAGACGACATTTTAATATTTTAAGTTAAAAAATTTCAATATTTGAATATAGATGTAGTTTTTTTTTATGGCTAAATTTAAATAATTATAACTAAATTTGACTAATTATAGTTAAAGGTAGTCATTTACAGTTTTTGTCGTTTACAGTTATTGTCATTTACAATTATTGTCATGTCAAATAGAGAACGTTTGTGTCTGATAAACGAAAACTAAGAACACGACTCGGTTGGTAAGTTTAGCACCCATCCCCCAACCCGATAAATACTTGTACTCTAGGCC
>QLNU02014802.1:49591163-49603982 GCA_006491805.2 Dysdera silvatica
AATGATTCTAGCTGCGCCACTGTCTTACGTATAATACACACTAAATAATTTTGAAAATTTTGCACAAGAATTTGTATGATGTTATATTTGGGGATTTATAATAATATATATAATTTTTTTTTTAATGTACCCACACGCAGTGAATCATCGAGGCTTTTGTGGCAGGCTGGGATCGCCTGCAAATAATAATGACGCATCAATGCAACATGCTCGGGAAGATTATAAGTAATATGCATTTTGCATGCATATTTGAAACGGACGGACAAGTGATTTATACTTCTCCCCCCCCCGTCGCTATAGACACAAGTTCTTGTTCATATTTAAATTCAGAAATGCGAATATAATTTTACATACTTATCACTTTTAAACTTTTTTAATCGTACATCTTAACCCTTTTACGCAACTTAGATAGCGCGATTTTATATTACAAATTAAATAACAGCAGCTACACATTCAAAGTGCTAGAAATTGTTGGCCTACGCGTTACGCAAAAGCCAACAGCAAGTTGGAAATTCTTAAGCACTTTTTAATTAATGCATTATCACGATGTGGAAATGCAGCGCTATCAGTTCTACCAACCTTTTCGTGCTTACTTGCACAATCAGCAACAATTATCACACGACAAAGATAAGTTATTTCTGCGTCAGCATTTTGAACGCATTGACGTAGATGTAACATCATCATATTAGAAACATTCTTTACCGCCAGTGGTAAATCTCAGTGAAAACGCAATAGAATACTACATCATGTGATATAGATGGTTATTTTAACCAAGCTCGTCAAAGAAAGAAAGAAAGAAAGAAAGAGAGAGAGAGAGAGAGAAAGAAAGAAAGAAAGAAAGAAAGAAAGAAAGTTTTATGCTTAATAATGTTGTTCAAAGGGGGAGGTTACTTACCCACTTCTTTCACAGCCCCGATTTTAACCCAATGCCTTTCAGTCATGGCCGCGCATATGCGTACATCTAGGGGAGGTGGCTGAGAAAATTAATACCCCCCCCCCTTCTCAAGGCTGCTGAATATTTTAGTGAATATACAAGATACCAAAAGGCTACAAAAATAATTGATACTGCTTGACAATTAGTAATGAGCTAAAAAGTACCTTATTTTAAAATGTGACTGTAAAACTTTTGAAAGTAAATGCATAGCAGAATCGGGCGAATCAAATTTTTAAACGGCTAGGGGGGAGGGGCTCGAGTCCCCCTGCCCACTTATATGGACGCCCGTGGTCTTAATGACAGCGAGGAATTTAAAAATTAAATTATAAAACAAATGTAAGGAACGCTTGAGCCTTTGTTGATTATTTTCTTGAATGAGAAGAAATCGGTGGTAATAACGATTCACTTTAAACATGGGCATATATGTCACGTTCTTAACTATATAATAACCAATATTTTGTAACATTAGCATTTTTAAAGTTATTTATAATGTCAAGGAAAATTCAAGGAATTTTTTTTAACGTTTTGCTTGCCAGCTGGGGAAGGAAGGTCAATTTTTAAAATAAAAGATTGGCAGAGCATATACTACAGACCAGGTCTGTAGCTAGGATAAAGGGGCAACTGGGGAACAGGTGACATGGAGAATCATGAATGTAAAATAATTGCCAGGAGCGGTAGAGAATTTAGATGATATGTCACTACAAATTCAAATTTGATGCTCTTTTTATGACTTTTTCAGTTTATTGCAATTACAAATATTGTAATATTAGCACATATACCAAGGTTTGTATTTTTAATTTTATGGATGTAGGATTGAGTGGGAGAAGAAAAATTTTGTCCACGGCGCTTTTATGCGTGGGCCCAATGGCCTCGTTGAAAAATTCATGTGACCATAAGGAAAACGTTAATGTTCATTCAAATTTAGCACATTTTTATATAAACATTATTAAATAGTATACATATATCTACAAATAGTTTAATGGGGCCAGTAGGACACAAGCATGGGGTAACTGGAGTCATGCCCCTGTGGGCTACAGGCCTGCCACGGACACTGTACAAATAGATATTAAACTATAACCGTGGAGAGGTTTCCTCCCTTTATCCTTCTCTTGCGTCCCCGATGTTAATTATTATTTTTTGACCATACCGTGACAAGAAGGCAAGTTGCCAGTAAGAACAAAGAAATGACAACTGTATAATTAGGACAGGGACATGACAACAGGCGATTGATTGTCAGTAATATTTTCGTATTAAGATTGCATTATTGAGCTGAGATTGAAAGCTTAACTTACATCTGACCACAATATTTTTATACTCAACTAAATTTATTGACATCGAATCCAGCGCTCAGTGTATTCCCAGCCGTAGGCTTCATGGTAACTTGCTTACATAAGTGGTAAAAAAAATTCTGTGCAATCCTCCCCTTATTTTTATTTTTTTATTAACAGTGAAAACGTAAAGGTTAACCGATTTAAATACCGCTGTGTGCGGCTCAAATTACATAAGTGAATGCCGAACATTTAGGGTGGGGGGGATTGCAGGATTGTAATGGGTATTTACAGAGTTACAACTCCATATATTCATAAGTACATATATACAAAATTTCATCAGCTAAAATTTAGGACCTTATCTTATCCCAAGAGTGGGAAACTTCGGATATCAACTGTGGTTCAGTAAATTTTAATCAATGGTTTGGATTTTGCTTGATATAATGATTAGCTGCTATACAATTTAATCGTTTTTAGAGAACAAAACTTTGACGGATTCCTAATTTCATGAGTAAAAAATGGCAAAAGTTTTTCAATGAGATATAAACAATTGAAACATAAATTATTTAAAAAATCAGTGATCGCGCATGTTTTTTTTTAACTGGGGCGAATGTGAAAACAAATTTTCGAACGAAAAGCGTTGCAAATAATCCATATAAAAATGCTTTCCTATCTGAAAGTTAGGAAAAATTACGTTATTTTTTTAACCTTTATAACTTTAGTTTTCTTTAATGTCAATAGATGACGCCACTGTCTTACTGTTCTTGCATAAAATAGATAGCTTCGAAAGGCTCTTCGAGGCTCTCTAACCTTAAATGAGATGCACTTCTTGCGATATATCCAACGTTTATATAACGTATATATCCAACATATACGCATATTTCCAAATACAGTAAAAATCGGTTATAACGACCTCCAAGGGACCGTGCAAATTCGGTCGTTATAACCGATAGTCGTTATAAACGATATCTTTATAACGACATCTTTTTAAAACTGCGCTGTTAGTGTTTGCCTGCTGTCAGTTTTTTAGCGGCGCAGAGCATTCGCTATAATTGCGCCAGCCAATAGTAGTGCACTCCAGAGTTTTATAAATTATTTTGATAGTAAAAAGTATTAAACTTTTTGGTTTCAAAATTAAATAAAAATATATTGAATTATAATGAATTTAGTTTCCGTTTAAATTATATTTATAGCCACACTAAATACATAGTACTTTCTTTTCTTTTTTTTTGAAATTGACAAAAATTCTAGAAAATACTACTAAAGTATATAATGTCGAAAACAAATCTAATGAATTATATTTATTATATTATACTAATGACTTAAGAACAGTGCCGGTTTAAGAGTTTTATGGGCCCTACGCTGAAAAAATAGAATCGACCTCTTAAGAATATGACCCTCGTGATATTCAATTAATAAATCATTTTATTTTAAGTTCACTATCTTTAATATTTAGGTTTAACAGTAATAAAACTTTCTCAGACATTTGTAAATAAACAAAATTAGAATAACACTTAAATTTTAATAACTAATTTTAAGGCTTCGTAGCTAAATACATTTTTGTGATGAATCATGATAACAATGGGAACAGTGCTAATACTAGTAGCGTAAGGAAATTTGATGAATACACAAATAGATGTGCCATTTTAGATGGCAAGTACTTTACAATTTCTTCAATTACTGGTACAATAGAAAAGCATAGTGCCAATGATGCAAAGAAAGGAAGAAAATTTCAATAATTTGCACAACCGTTGTGGCAATAACCAACTTCAAAACTACTTAACGGCAAGTTCTACATATTTATTTAATTTTATTATAAGAGTGAAAGTCAAGGATGAAGTGGAGTATCTTCACGTCCTTAAATTCATTTACAATAAGAATATGAAAAAGACAAGGCCTTTTCTGGCAAAGTGGGGGTCGCCACATAGGACGATCTATTTATAACGAAAAATATAAATATCTCAGAAAATATGCATCCAATTCAAAAATTGCTCAGAATAAAAGTTTAGTATTTTCAAGTTTTTCTTTAAATTTTGTAACAATCAAGCCGCCCTTTTCAAAGGAGAAGGGGATAAAATTTCAAATGGAAATCTCTATATATTTTATTTAGAATTGGACCTCGATATAAGATCACCCCGCATGTGCGGTCATTTTTGAAAAGTCCCGGTTTACTGAATCGGAATTCTGTGTCACACGTAACTGCTTATGCAGTCAGACTCAGGACGGAAACCCGTTTATAAAGTCACTTCAAGTTCTGAGAATTCAATAATACGATATTGTCAAACACTCATTACTCTGTGAGGTGTGTGTGTGTGTGGTGGGGGAAGTCTTCGTAGTAAAATAGAGAAGGGGAGAGGGTTTAGTGGGTGGTGTTTTTTCTCAAGAATCTGTTCTTCCCTTCTCCAGTCAAGCTTTTGGGACTAGATTGAGCTAGAGACAAAACAACCACGGGATGTATTTGCAAGGAGCAATTTCTCATACGAATGAGTGAATTTTATCTGCTTCACCGCATTTGTGTGATATGTCATATGAAACGAAAAACGTTATCGTTTGCGAATAACAAAAATTACCACTACTTCTAAGAAATATAGCCAATTAAAAGCAGCTTTTGCAAAACAATGCAAGTTTTTCTCTATTCCTTGCTATTTTACATTTTTAAATACAGTAGATTGCCAATCATTTGAGCTAATTGCGACCAGGATTTGCCCGGAAAATTCGAAATACGGATTATCGGAAGTTCAGATAATTAGATGTGATGATACCAGAACCGTTTCTAGGTATTTTGCCGCCCTAGGCGCTAATTTAAAAATACCGCCCCGACCCCCCACCATTTTACTACCACCACTACCATCCTGCGGTACAACAGTATAAATCTTCTATTATACTTTTAATCATTAAACCCATTAATTATATTTATATTTTAGACTTATATTAGTTATTTTGTAACATTAGGGTATTGTGAATAGTAAAACAATTGCTACATGTTATAATTGTTTAATTTCAACATTTTATATTTTTGAAAACTGAAATATTAAAGGAGTAATATTTCAAAACACAACGTTGTATTATCAGAGCTAGAAGGCTTAAATGTATTAGATATAGAAAAAAAACTTGTGTGCAAAATTAAACAATAAAACATTTTTACATTTGTCAAAATAAAGACTTATTAAGTAATTGTCCCGTATGCTTTTGAAAACAATTATATGTTTTAATTTTTCTTCTTTTTCATTTTTTCTCCTCATTTGCTCAATTTTTTCTTTGTTTGATTTAAAATTAAAATTTTTACGCCATTTTGCCGCCCTAGGCAGTCGCCTACTCTGGCCTAATGGTAGAAACGGCCCTGGAAGATACCAAGGAAAAGGCGGCTGTCATCTAGGCTAATTGCGACCAGGATTTGTCCGGATAATTCGAACTACGGGTTATCGGAAATTTAGATATTTGGATGTGATGCTACTAAGGGCAAGGCGGCTGTCATCTGGGCCACGATAGGGTCAGGTGACCTTCTGGATTGGCATCTGACTGACGGACTGAAGGATCGGGATCTTACTGACCGACTGAAGGATCGAGATCTGTTGACTAGACGATCTGATTGATCGAAGGATCCAGATTTGACTGACCGGATGATTGGGACCCGGAAAGAATTCTACTATCCCCTAATCCTATCTGGTCAGAAGACGGCCTAAATATTAAGCAACGAAGATTGGTAAAGAAACATCTGATAACAAATACTATCTACCAGATGAGTTTCTATCTGTGAAGAATATAAACCGAAGTTGTTTCTTCTGTTTTGACATCCTTTTTTATTTGTGGAGTTTCCATCAACACTCAGTGCAGCACAACGCCGATGTTGTAAGTGTTATGGGGTAAATATTAAATTTTTTTATTTTACGGAAAGCAAGAAACGCGATAATTTTAAATATAATATAGGTGTCTCTCCATAATTACTTTAACAGAAATCATGAAAGGAAAACTGAAAAGGAGGATTTCGGCAAAGGGAAGCCAATTTTCCCCCTTATTAAATCAATGAACACGAGTTCATCCTTTGGACCCATGCTTACTAATCAAAAACGATGCAAATGCCTTAATGAAACTTGATTATTTAATTAGCCTTAACTAAACACATATCATATGCATGCATACTGATAAGCAACGGAAAATTACTCAACAAGGGAAACAAAGGATTAAATAATTTTTACACATTTAATAAAACAATTTTTAGGTTTTACAAAAATACCATTTCTTCTACATAGGGGCATTACACAAAATGGTTAGTTCCAGGGTGGGACACAATTTCCCAACCAGATATTTACAAAACTAACAAGACTCAGACATTAATTCGCAATTCACACACTAGAATTCTTTTCACTTGACAATAAACAAGGAATGACAAAAAGACCCGAGCTATTAATTCCATCTAAACAGAGATTTTCTACTCTGAATGAAAATGATTAACTACCCAATTTCGGGTCTCACTACGAACAGTTGTTCATCTGAGCCAATTAATTAAAATAAAATAAATTTCCTACCAAAATTAACTAGGGCACAGGGGAGTAGTTAATTTAAAGTTAAATAAACAGAAAAGAAAGAATGGATATGTATTACCCGGTAAGGTAGCCAATGAATCAAGGTGGGGCCCAAGGCCCCTGGACTTTTTCCCAGAAAGAACTACATGGTTAAGTTGAGGGAAAAAAAAACCAAACATATGTTAGTTGGTCCAGAACTAGAATAAGAGTGTCTCGACGTTTGGTGACAAGGCTATCTAGTAAGAAAACTTTTCAGTCGCCAAATAGCGCCCGGGTCCCGCCAAGCCGATGCGATGGACCCACTGCCTCATATGATAGCACAACTTACAGATTTGACACCAGAGTCGCTGCAGGCCATACAGTAGCGCCAGGTCGCCAAGGTTTTAGCGGTTATTCTAGAATTTTCGGCGGCTAGTTACAAGATTCCTTGGGATAGATCACCGGCAACATCTTAGGACGGCTTGGAGTATACTTGGACAATTGAGACTGCCTCTCGCCACAGTGTCATTTCCAGACACCTGGCGCCGAAGTATATTTTTGGATCGGTTTCAATAGTCAGGCAGTACGTCGGTATTTCTGTTGTAGACAAAAACCACACAGATGCTGGAGGTATGCATTCTAGGATGGTCTTCTTCTAGGAGCTTCGTTATTGTGAACTTGGCTGGCGAGACCTGATGATGAATGGTGATTTCGCCTTGACCACCCAAAAGTAGAATAAATGAAAGGAGGGAGGAAAAGGGTTTCTAATCTCGAACCATAGACGAAAGGATAGATAAATAAAATACTAGAATAATTGATTAGATTAAAAAAAGTAAAATAAAGATTATTAGATAAATAAAAGTAAAGAATTTAATTAAAGTAAATATTAATTGAAATTAGTCACTAACTAAAAATAAGATAAAGGGTCAACCCAAAATATAAACGATGACCGAAAATAATTTTCTGTTGGTGACTACATTTCACAATACTTCACAAATACATTCATATTCACTTAATTTATATGCACATTATTTGCGAGGCTGAAAAGGAAAAGATTAATAATGTCTAAAAGCTTATTTAAAATGTCTATGCAGAAGGCTGGCTACTTCATAGAATCCTCTTGAATTTTGGGTTTATTAAAACGCGGTTAATGGCCGAAGTCCTTTATTTAAACTTTCAGGAATCGTAAATCAGTTCATCTATTTGTTGTCCCAATGGATTTATCTCAGTTTCAAAGAGGCCCCGGTTGTTGAAAAGCACTTATGATTGTGAACTCTTCATCATATCAGTAAGGTCTAGGTAGGTTAGGGACTGTAGTACTGCATATATCTTCTTCACTTATTAACTGTTCCACTTTGTAACGTTAAGGGATGGTAATTATTAGGTTGTCGTTCATCAGGCAGTTGCTCCAATTGGCTTCCTTTCCTAAAAACAATCAAAAGAGAGCGGCAGAATCGAATAATATTTACAATGTGTGAATTTTTGTGTCTCACGGTATACTATGTAGAAATTTTATGAGATGAAGAAATATGTTATTATGCAAGATGGTGCAACGAAGCCACCCATATATTTAAATAATTAAAAAGTATAATTTTCATAAATTTTTGCGACACAACATAAGTATATTAACTTTTCGAATATTCATTTACTTAAAGTTCTTGATTTCATTGGCATTTCGTCGAATTTTAAACGTCCTCTTGAGTTCATGGACTCAACTAATTCTGAATAATCTCTTTTAAAAATCTCCTCTCCGTTGAAAGATGGGTGATATGGAGATAATACTAGATTAAAAGGGTGCAAACGTAAGATTATCAAGATTACGTTCATGGAAAAAAGTTGCGAGACCTTCTTTAACGAACATCTCCATAGCGCAACTATTTTTTTTCACAGCACAGCCCTTCAGTGACGCAGAGTCTACGCGTTCATTTTACCGTGCCGTCAATCCGGAGTTCATTTTAATGGTAATGTATAAATACCCGCTATTTTTTCTTTTCGCGGATTGGTTCTTTAGACAAGAAAGGGTTTGGATACCTGGGAAATCACTGGGATTACAGCGCCGCCTCCGGCGGCCACCCTTCCCAATGAAACCCTTGCACAATTCCTCCTCCTCTTCCTACCTGGGAAATCTGTCGGCACCCTGAGACACCGTGAATCTTATCTGTTCTCTTGCGCTGCAAAATGCAAACAAAAGGTTTATTTTACAGCAGTACAGATTTTTTAAAGGCACTTTTTTGCTTACTGGGCGAAATTTAGCACGCTGAATTATTACACCGAGTTTCTAAGAATGTGGCTATATGCTGAGTTACTAACGATACTATGCCGAATATTTAATTACAGCTATTAGCTGTAATTAAATGCTATTCATTAAATGTAATTAAATGCTAATTAGCTGTAATAAGATGCTATTCACTGTAGAATAAAACAAAAGATTTATTTACAGCAGAACCGATTTTTTAAAGGTATTTTATGTTTACTGGACGAAATGTAGCATGCTGAATGTGGTTTCTAAGAATGTGGCTATATGCTGAATTACTAAGGATACTATGTTGAATAATTAATTATAGCTATTATCTTAAGTTACTATGCACTGGAAAATACAAGCAAAGATTTATTTTAGAGTAGCACATATTTTTTAAAGGCATTTTTTGCTTACTGGACAAAATTTAGCATACTGGATTATTACGCCAAGTTCCTAAGAATGAGGCTATATGCTGAATTACTAAGGTTACTATGTGAATAATAATAATAATACACCTTTGTTTATTTTTCTCTGGTACAGTCATATAAACAGTCGGTATACAGCACAGCAAAAAAAGAGAGAGTGAGAAAAACAAAAAACCATGACCGCACCCAGAAATTTCCCAAGAAAATATCATTAGATATAACGGACTTGGGACCTTGAACTTATTTAAATATTATGACCACCGGCAATCGACATTTTATACAAAAAATAAATAAATAAAAAACATTCGCTTGGATATTTCTCACTCTACTATTTATCCCATTAATACTCTCTTTGTTTTTCTCAGCATCATTTTTTAATTTTTCCCAATTGTTTTACATCTGCATTATTAAGTATTTCTTTAGGTCCTTTTTAAATTTTCCAATATTGTTCAAGGTCTTTAATGCATCTGGTAACTCCTTTCAAAATTTAGGTCCCATATAACTAATGTTGCACCTTTCTATTTCCGTTCTAATTTTTGGAATTGACAATTCAATATAGTTTCGATATCTTTCCTTATTTCTTTCATTGAAGCTTATTCTCAGAATATCAATGTGTTTATTATCCTTTATCCTCTCATACATTTTGACCTATTTTATAGCTATTATATTAAGTTTCTATATTAAATTGTTATGTTGAGTTGTGTTGTTTATGTACTTTATATCTCAAAATTGCACTGCGACGGTCCCAAGACTGATCCAGAAAGGGACCGACGACTTCACGGAACGTGATCCACGAACTGCGATATAGTTACGCACGAACTTATTAAAAGCCGAATCAAGCGCAGATTAGAATAAAAATTTTTAGTTTTAGACGGTTAAATAGTTTAGGTGAATGTTGTTATACCTGTATTACTAGCCTTTCTTTATGTTCACCAAAATATTTAACTTACGACACTAAATTGAAGTAGAGGTTTTCTTTAATTAAACTACATTACATATATACATTATGGTTTAGGGCAGTTTACAGTTAAATATGACAGAAGGATAAGCTGATAAAGGAGACATATAGACATATACAATAACCAAAAACGATAATTTACAATGTAATTAATAGAGCAAGTTTAAATTTAAACTACAAAAACATCGTAATTATTTTACTTTTTTTCATAACAAGCAACTTTTTAAAAAACTTGAAGTTTATAGTGCAAAGTCAAGCCATCTTGGTTTCTTTGAAAATTTGTCAATCACTTTATTTACATCAATATGAATGTCTCTGTGGGTGTGTATTAAAAGTCTCTCTTCTGTCATCCGCGTTCGAAGCCAAGTTTAACGGCGCTTCAACGATAAAAAACTACGTTCTGCTGAAGCAACACCTACTGAAAACGTAGTTTGAAAGACGAGTAGCTTGAAGATTCGTGGAAAAACGTCTTGATCGCATTTCTCCAAGACTTAGAGACTTTGGACACCAGTATAAGACTTTTGTTTATTACAGTAGTAACAAACAACACATAAAATATTCTTCATCAACTTTATTTTTTTAACCCTCGAGGGAGGGGGCGATGGCCCTGTTTGCCTCTCGCTGGATTCGCTCTTGGTTACAACCTACAAAGTAATTTTTCTAGCCTTTTATTTAGTGAAGTTAGCTATTCAAATGTGAAAAGTCTGAAGAAGGCAAGTCATTTTAAATTGAAACAAGAGCTAAAGCGTTGAGATGGGAGTCAGTCATTGACTACAAGCAGGTTTTGTTAAGTTTCAATTTAGTGAATAAAGTTCTGCAGAAACTACGGTAATAGGGATTGCCAGCAAAATTTTGAGAGTGGTCGAAACGTTTGGTAAAGCATCCTGGGAACCCTTTTCAAATAAGTACTTAACAATGATCAGTGGTGAAGAAGCTAGTGTTTCCGGAATCGATCAAGTAAGAACTTTCTGTGTTCAAATCTAATCCGTTCAAATGAAAAAGAAATGATCACGTACCTACAGTAGTTCAATATTTCATCGTCTTTCCATCTTTTTTAATACCGGAATATCAAAAAGAAATCAAAACGGCCTGCTAAAGTTTTGAGATCCTAAATTTATTTTTACCACTATTTAGAAGCTGCATGGACATTATGGGAAGTATGACGTCACACGCGCACTGGCGTACATACCTTGGGGCCCGCACCCCTCCTTGGGTTAATAAAAAGAAAAATTATTACGCCAATAAATAGTGAAATTATTTTTTAAAAGTAGTAAAATTGATAATGGCGATGGTCCTAACGACATTTCCTTGAACTGTGATGAAATTGATGAGACTGCTGTTGAGGAAAGCAACAGCAGATGCTAGATGGCTGTCTTCAAAAGCTTTCCAGGAGATAAAGGTAGACCAAAACACAATATTAAACACAGCTGAAATTCTGATTGCAGATATTTCTAATTATGCCAAGATATCTAACCTCACTGATGAAAATAGGTTAACAGTGCTAAAAATTCTTTGGGAATCATATGCAAATTGCAATTTTCCCACGACCGTCACTAGTGCTGTATAAAGTCAAGGAAAATCTCACCACAGTCTGAAGTTCTGCTCTTCTGAACTGAGTAAGCATAACTATCTAGCATACCCAAAGGTAGAAGACAGTGCCTATAGCAAATTTTGTGTGTTCTCTTTTCACCCCATGAAGTCGGTTTAAGATCGACACAAGCCACAGGTCAACTTGTTTCAAAAGAATTTAATAATTGGAAGAAAATGCCATTGAAGAAGTTCAGCCAACATAGAACTTTTCTCTATCATAAGGATTCAGTTCACAAAGCTGTTGAGTTTTTAAAGGTCGCAAAAGGAAAAAAGGCTTCCGTAGATCAAGTATTGGACAGAGGGCAAGCAAAAGCAAGTTTTGCACAATAGGGTTATTCTTAAACCTATTACTAAAACAGTAATTTTTTTTTTGGAAGACAAGGGCTGGCCATCGTAAAATTGTATAAGCATAATCTACTACTACCTCTAATTATTTAAGTATCTTGCACTGTAGAATTAGTAGTAATTTAATAATGATAAATAGACAACAAAAAAATATGTCACCTGGCCATTTTTTCCACCAAAAATTCCTTGCACCAGTGCCCCCCCACCCCTGGGAATATTTTGGGTGCGCAACTGCACAAGCGAAAGGCAACTGGCCAAATATTCTGTCGAAAATATACAAGGGCCGCCAAAAACTGATTTCTTGGCACTACAAGTTTTTAGCGGCACTGGACGACTGCCCAGCTCGCCTCCCCCCCATTCCAAACACGGCCCTTTTCATAACCATTGAACAACTGTGATACAAACCGAATTAGTCGTTCTAACTATATTTATAATAAAATATACAATTATTATACTAAATTCCTAGGCTTATAATAGTGGCTGTTCTAAGCTACGCCCGGGGGCCATGGCTCCCCCAAATATATCCGGATTTTATTATTTTGTGCACGGGCGCTGCAG
>QLNU02014802.1:49604082-49616063 GCA_006491805.2 Dysdera silvatica
CCAACGACGGCGTAGATGTAACGCGCTCTTCGACCACGGGGGTCGATTCCAATGGTACCTAGAATACGTGTCACTTTTTCTGTACACCGTTGTCTCGGATTTATTCTCTGAGCAGCAGAGGTCCGGATCAATCGGGAAACTACAAATCTGGACGCCGCAAACCACAAGCCAACAAAAAGCTCAACTTACTAGGAAGAAATTGATTTTTTCATCAACAAAAAAACTATTTTTATCAGGGATGAATCGGACGCCTTCAATGGCGTAGGAAAAGGGGGAGGGGGCTCAGCGGCTCAATCCCCCCCCCCTTGAATATCAAGACACACTATTTTCTTTAAGGCTGCACCATATAATTTCTTTAAGGCCACTTGGGGCACCTACCTCACCACGTCTTGGCGCAGTATAGCCCAGATGCTCTTGCGCCATAAAAAAAATCCAAATCGACAACAGCTAGTATCAAACCCGGGTTTAATTCTTACTGTAAATAAACATGGGATTCTTCGCATAGTGCGTCGCCACTGTGCCATTGTAGGAAAACGTTCTGGTCCATCAGGCCACATGGGAGATCTCTAGTGAAATATATAGTACGCTTCTTAGACTTGAGCATTTAAAAAACTGTCGTAAACTATCTGTGCATAAAAACTTTCGCATTTATATTCGGTCAGTCTACGATATATATATTTATTTATTTATTTATTAAATTTAACAAAAATTATTTATTATTCATTACATTTTTTAAAATTAAATTAAAATGTTCTGATGACCCTTTGCATGAAGAGACGTCATCGACCTTTAAAGAGGCATCGAAGATTAATTTGTTCAATTTGTGCAGCTTGGCATTTAGCACGAATATCAGGGAAATGTTGGCAGAGGCGTAGCCGGGGGGGAGTTTTGGGGGTTGTAACGCCCCCATTGCAATGAAATTTTGTATATTTAACATAGGAATATATGAGTTGTAGCACTGTAACCCCAC
The DNA here is from genome assembly GCA_006491805.2 of Dysdera silvatica. Lineage (NCBI taxonomy): Eukaryota > Metazoa > Arthropoda > Arachnida > Araneae > Dysderidae > Dysdera > Dysdera silvatica. The sequence continues at coordinate 49,605,053 of QLNU02014802.1, forward strand.
CCATTAAGCCTATAACCCCCTTTATGAACTTTCTGCCAACGCCACTGAATGTAAGTTTATATTTTTAATATAAATATTTCCTTATTTGACAGATATTGGAGCTTGCAAGAGATGGCCACTCCACAGTTTCCAACCTCATGGACAAAGGTCAGCAGATTCTAGGTAATCACTTTCCCAATCAATATCTTATCGATATTTATTAACCAGGAAGATATTTTTAGATTAATTTGCGTTTTACAGCCCAAGGACAGCTAAGGTCACGCTGCGCTGGAACCCCCCCAGCTTTACATTTTGGTTTCGATAAAACGATGAAGGTCGGCATAAATGTCGTGAACTTTATCAAATTCCAAGAACTAAACCACCGAGAGTTTAAAAACTCTTTATCAGAGTTGAATTCCAAGTAGGGAGATGTTTATTTTGACGATGTTTGTCAGCTTTCCAGAGGAAAAATATCAGAAAGAGTCTTTGACCTAAAGGAAGATATATTCACTTTTATGGCGAATGAAGATAAACCTGTGTCTCAATCAGAGGCGTAACTACAATTTTTGGGCTCGCAAGCAAAATGTATTTTGGGCCCTCCCCCATTCTCGCAAACTGAAATTTTTAAGATGAATGAAATATATTACGAAATAATTTACAACTGAGTAGTTCCACGAATGTATATGTATTTATCATAATCAACAAATAATTATTAATACAGAGTTGTACATGAAAGAGAGCATGCAACAAAACTTCTTCATGATGTTTATTTAAAAAAATGACATTTATTTAAATAAATCGAACACTACGCAGATTAAATTAAACAACAATTTTAATAAATTTTTTTTGTTTATTGGCGTAGTGATACCAGCGCCGATGTTATGGCGTGATTAGATGGTGAAACATTCGAAAGAAAAGTAGTGGAAGGTCGTGGGTTCAGGTCCCATCGAACGCAGAAATATTTATTTTCTTTCAAACGTTTCACCATCTAATCACGCCATAACATCTGCGCTGGTATCACTACGCCAATAAACGTTGATTGATATTGTTGTTTAATTTAAAAAATGATACGTTCTTATACCTAAAAGAAAATAGAAATCTAAATAAACATTAATGATGAATGGCTTAAAAGCAAGCTAGTAATGGTAGCTTTTGTTATTTAATTACAATTAATAAACGAAAACATAATAAAATTACAATTTTAAAGAATTTTTCGATCCTTTTCAGTCGCCAATTTGGCAACAAGATTTGCCGTCTTCATTTTTCTCGCCTCACTACTTTCCATGTCTAGAAGGTCCTGGCGCAGTATAGCCCAGATGCTCTTGCGCCATAAAAAAGCCAAACAATCAATCAATCAATATCTAGAAGGTCCAAACCACTTAATAGTGATTCTCCGATGGAATTTCTTTTATAATTTTTTAAAATTTTTAATTTATTAAATGTTCCTTCAACGGAAACTATAGTGACAGGCAGAGTAAAAAAAAAAAAGTAATAAGACAGAATATACTTCAGAAAAATCGCTTTCCATAAATTTGTAGCTATTAATTAAAACTTCTGAAAATTGCTTAGTAGTCATATTTGATTCGAGCCATTCATCAATAATGTTCTAACATGTGCAAAGCGAATTGGGAATCTCACAGAGAGAAAATCGGAATATTTAATTTGAAAAATTTTGCATTTTTAAAATAAATCATACTCCGTGGATTTCAAAATTTTCCTTGGTTTCAAAAATCCAAAAAACGTCTTTAATTTTCCGCATTCTTCTGAATTGTTGTTGAATTTTGGTATTCATTATATCTATCACACAATGGAACACATTGACTCAAAAATTATCTTCTTGTGTATTAAATCTGTGATCAGTCACTAACTCATCATAATGACGTTTGATTTTTACTTGTCTTTTGTTCGAGAAATTTGGGGGCATGTTCCATGCGCTGATATTTTTTAGCTGTTGTTTTTACTGTTTGATAATCGGTTTTACTCGATTTCAAATACTCCTTCACACGATATAACACTGATTGAGCTTTTCGATGTCTATAGTTTTCGTTTTTTTTTAATTTTCGATGTTACATTTACGTGGCTCGATAGTTTTTGCATAAGCAAGCAAATGGAAAGAAATTTAAATTTTTCCATTTTATTTTTAATTTGTTGTGCTTCATTGCGTTTTTCATCATTTTGCGTAAGAATTATATATGTTAAGGTTTTTATTTTATATGTAAAACGTATTTTGATTGCTATCAAAGAGGATATACTCCCCAATTGACGAGTAGGGTTTAATTTTTCCAAAGTTATATCATACTCTCCTGTAAACTTGTTAAGCAAATTCCATCGTTTTATACTGTTTCCGAAGCACGAATAAATGGCAGCAAGGGTTGAAAAAACGACCCAACTTCCTTGCAACGTACAACTGCATCTTTTACAACAAGGTCTAAGTTATGACTAGCACAATGGATGTATTTAGCATTTGGTTGCAAATATTTAATTTTTTGTTGCAAACCATCGAAAGTTCCTTCTATGATATTTGCACCGTCATAACTTCGCTGAACACATTTTTTAATTGGCTTATTAAAATTATCTAAAAATGCAATTACTTATTCCTTTAAAGCTTCTGCAAAGCGATCTTATTGAGAGAAAAATCCTAGGAAATTTTCTTTAATTTCAAATGTAACTGGTTTTAACTGCCAGTTTCTTTTTATATGTATATGTCAAATAAATTACCTGTGATGCACTAAATTCAACGTGAAATAATTAGCAGCGCAATGAATTAAATGAATTACTTCACGTTGAAATAATTCATTGCGCTGCTAATTATTTCATGTTGAATCTGTGGACTTAGATACCTCACTGAACTTGCTGGCATTTCAACAATTCTCTTCATAACATTGACATATTTCACCAATAATCGAACTTCCGATAAAAAGTTTCCATTAGTTTTCGTCAAAATTTTCGTCACGACCAGGAAACCAGGAGCAATTTTTGGTAAGCTTGAGTGTGATATTAAAAATTTAGAAAAAAATAGATTTAGGGAAACGAGTCTTCTTTCAGAATAAAAACAAAGACGCTGGATAAGAGGCCCCCCCCACTGTGTGACGTATCGCCGTTTTTTTCAGCTTTGGATATGGTCCCTCGCACGGCTCAGCCATGGGCTGTATTTGGGGGGGGGGGTTAACACCCACCCTCTTTCCCAAAGACCATATTTTTCCCAGAAATCATAGAGATAGCTTTAGAACAATAGGGAAAAGAATAATTAAACACCAGAAATTAAAACAAAAATCTGGCTGACCGTTTGCCCTCCACGGGCCCCCCCTCAAACCTGGACCCCCCTAAGCATTGCTTGCTTTTGCTACTCGGTAGCTACGTCCCTGGCTTCAGTTCACTGATCCAAAGTGGCAGAGTAACTTTGTATTTTTGACTGACATTATTAGGCATTTTAATGATTTAAATATATGTCTGCAAGGGAAAGACAGCTTAATACGCAATCTTTATTACAGAGTTAAATCTTTTGAAAACGAATTCAAGTTATGGGAAATACGAATCTGAAAAAAAAAAAAAGATTTCACTCACGTCCCAAAACTGTCCAAGTCTGAATGTTCTGACGTGGATAGGCATGTCTCTGAATTAGCTGCTTTGGAAGAAGAATTCGTCAAGATTTACAGACTTCAAAGTAAATGAAAGACAAAGAAACTTTTGAATAGTTTGTTATGTTTTTACGTAATAAGTTTATAAAGGCAAATATATATGTCAACAGGAAATGGAAAGGTGCATAAACTGGATGATGCGAGATATTGTTACCCTTCGCAGGGACTACACATGGATTCACATAGTTATTCAATTGAAACGTTCCTTTTAAAAAGAAACCATGATTCCTCTCCTATAAGGACTCGAACTTAACTTTTAAAACACCAGAAAGCATTAACTGAAAGTGACGCATTGAAACTTCCAGAACACTTCACTTTGTGGCAGTACGTGCACATATTGCATGCCAGCCATATATTTTTTATTACTAATTGAAGGATGCTCTACAACTTCCTAATTGAAAATATTTCTCTATCTTTATTATTTTTCGAAATAAAATTTTTAACTTCCTCAATTCGCCACCAGGGGCGCTGCTGTTCATCTCATCTGATAGTGCATAGTCATTTTATTAACTAATATCTAACTTTCTTTGCAATATCTGTCTTGGTTCAAAAGTTATTGGCCGCATTCGGACTTCCCTAGGAGATAAATTCAGTCCTAGGGGGTCATGCCCGTATCCAGGGGGAGGGCATCTTAGGAATTGTCCCCCCCTCGAAACTAAATATGTAATAGGACCGTAATAATAGGTAAGTCTCTTTGCGGGTATGTGTATTTACTTTTCAAGCTTCGAAAAGGTCTCGGGGAGGGAACCCTCTCAAACCTTGAATAATTATTAAAATTCTGACCACAAGATCTCGTTTTATAAACCACTAATTTGAGAATACTTTAAAGAAAAAATATATAAAAAACCATTTCCTTAAACTGGGGGGACAATACAAAAAATTAAATTTTGATAGCAGAACTACAAATAAAGCTTTACAATAAGGTTTAAAGGCAAAATTGGTATTTTTCTCCTATTTTTGTTTGATGTATGTATAATTCTTCTTTAAAATAAATGAGATTCACCTCTATTCAACCCCATTTTGTGTATTTTTTTTTTACCCCATACATATTAAATTTTGACTATGGCCTTACCAGGGGTCGATCCAGAAATTATTTTGGCTGTGCAAAATTAATATAGGGACTTAAGAAAAATGGCAACAAAAGTTGATCCGGTGTAGAAAGGTGCTCACTGCGCCATCCTGAACCTGCCTTTGTTCAATCCTGATGATACTACAGGCTACACAAAAGTTTAGACACAACACAAATTTGAGTATAACAAAATACTATTAAAACTGAAGAAGTAGGAACTTTAATATTACGAAGTATGAACACATGTAATATGCAAATTAAAAATTTGAGAACAGAAATCACATCAGTAGCGAACTTGCTGCAATATATAACTTAAAATAAGTAAAATATGTGGCACAAAAGTTTAGGCACAAACATAAATTTTAGCACTTGCATAAGGAAATGAACAATTTTAATAATCAATGTAGCCACCATTACTTCGTATTAGATTAAATACGCGGTCGTTCATTGAAAGCACAAGATTTTGAAAGGTTTCTGGTTCAAAATTAAACCACGCTTCTTCTATAGCCTTTTTAAGTTCTAAAACGGACGGATATTGCTTTCCATTGGCATACACAACATTCGTTAGTATGCCCCATACATTTTCGATGGGATTACAGTCAGGACTAAGAGCAGGCCAATCGAGAACTGTAATATTTTTAGCGCTCATCCATTCTTTTGTTGACCTGGATGTGTGGATGGACGCATTATCTTGTTGGAAAACCCAGTTTCGTCCACATAAAAGTTCGCCAAAAGGTAATAGGTGACTTTCAAGAGTTGCCTGGTATGCCTTGGAATCTTGTTTTCCATTCAAAAACGCCAAAGAAGTCTGTCCATTGAAGCTAAAGGCTCCCCAAACCATGACTGAACCTCCTCCTTGACGTCTGCTGAACCGACTTAAGGGGCGTTTTCGAAGATCGTGCCAGTAGTGCGAAAGGCCATCGGGACCATCTAAGTTCCACTTTTTTTCATCACTAAATAACACCTGCAGCCATTCGTCACTGTATGATATGTGCTGCCTTGCCCATTGTAGTCGTGCTTGTTTATGATGTAATTGCAAGCAGGGCTTGCGGCGCATTTTTGCATATCTCAAATGCCTGCATTCTACAATCCTTCTACGTATGGTTTCTCTTGACACTCGCATTGCTAACGTGTTTTTTATTTGATTTGCAGACAGGCTTTCATTTGAAGCCAATCTTCGTATTTGTCTATCATCCCGAATGCTGGTCACTCGAGGCCTCCCAGATCGTGATTTTGGTTGATACTGATCACCCCGGGATAACACTCGATAAATGCCTCGCTTTGAACGGTTCAATGCAACAGAAATTTGAGTAACAGATTTACCTTTAGTTTTCAGCCTCCAAATCTTCAAAATCTCGTCATTCGTAAATTGCTTTGACTTCGGCATCGTTCTAAGCATTCTAAATTATTTCAGGCCTTATATAACAACTCTGGGAAACGCCCCTTCGATCACTTGGGAACTTCGCGCCGTTAATTTGCATAAATCTGACATATGTGCCTAAACATTTGTGGCATGCAGATTCCAATATTACGGTGTTGGGATATTTTGTTTCAGTACTTTTGGTAATCTTTTAAGTTGCACAATTTATTATTGGTTCTAGGATTATTTAGATACAATATCGGCGAAGTTCAATGCAAATTCTCGCTTTTATTTATAATTTGCCTCTGTGTCTAAACTTTTGTGCAGGCCTGTATTTATCACACATCGGTACGGCCCATGGAGCTACTAACAATTATGAGAAAAAATGGCTTTTGGACTGAAAAAGGTTGAAGACTCCTAATGTAGCTAGATTCGATGTTTGGGAGATGAGCTAGAGCCTCTATATATATTCCGCATATATTATATTTATTTATAATTTTTGTTTTTCTAGGGGGGGTCACAACTATCCCCCTCCTAGGTCCGTCATCGCAACTCACAGATTTATTTATTATGATGTTGTTTATCATGGTGGGGCGCTATATATTATGATGTAAAAAGAATTATCATCATGTGTGTTTTATCATGTTACAAGGAGAACTATTTTTTCTTATTATGCAAGGAGTTATTAATTACCATGGTGCAAGTAATTTTGTATTTTTCATAATATAAAAAATTATGCTTTTTTCTATTTTTGTGACGTACATTAGGAAGAAAACAAGTCATGGAGGGTGTAGGCGAAATAATTCACGAAGTACAAGTTGAAGCCACTTTTCCAGATGGAACGAAAATGGTATACCTGGCCTTTCTTTTTTTTATTTTTTAATAGTGTAAAAACTAACATACATCAAGAAATTTGGTCGCTATAGCAACACGGATCCCATAGTGTCAGAATAATTCAGTGTGTGGTGCTGAATGCTCATACGCCAAAGTGGTATAGAGAAAACTTTATAAAAGTATAACACAAATAAACGGCAGCCAGTGGCGCCAACATGCGTTCTTCTGCTGGGGGGGCTGAGAAAAATTATTATTATTACCTGCTCAAGGCTGTCAAACATTTTGGTAAATGCACAAAATAACTAAAATGCTACAAAACTAATTAATACTGCTTGACAATTAGTAATAAGCTAAAAAGTGCTTCTATTTACAAATAAAGTTAAAAGTGCCATCTTGATACGCATAGCAGAATCGGGCAAATCAAATTTATGAATGGCTAGAGGAGCTGAAGTCCCCTGCCTCCCCACATGGGCGTCCATGGCAACATCACAAAACATGGACAAACATTAACAAATCACGAATATAGAAGGTTTTGTGGAGAACAGGTGCCTACACAACTGGAATCGGAAGGCGTCGAAGAAAGCGTATTGTAGAAAAAGTTTAAAGCAACAAGAATAGGCTTCGAAGAAGGAATTAGTCTTTTTTGTATGTTTTGCGTTATTTTAAAGTATTTGAACGAACGATCTCTGTAGACTAAGATTTCACAATCAGCCTTTCACGAGAAATAATGATTAAAAAACAAACAAAGAAGATTATAACTGTGACAAGAAGCACGGGGATTGGCTAGAATATGGTTCCCCATGTAACGTCGTTTGTGGTCGGTAGGTTCAAAGGAAGTCAGAAATGGATTGTTACATTTATTGTTACACAGACATCGTGGTTGACCTCGCTACTGACGCTATCATTTTTACGTGCCCTGCGTCTCCTGACCCTCTCACCTCACTGACATTGGTGTACCGCTGGATAGCTGCTAAGACACTCTTTCAGCTGCTATACATATCTGTATTTCATGTTGGCATTTGCACGAGTTTTGGCCGACGTGAGACTGCTCGGACTCATGAGCTATAATGATTGGAAATTTCCACGGACGTCCGCATTGAACACTGGATGTCAAGCCCCGCCCCTCAAATACTGCGTATGGGCGGCGGTGACCCGATATTTTGGGGTGGATGCCTATATTGGCGCTATGTCAGTATCACCTAAATTACTAGGTGGTATTGCATTACCCCCCACCACCCACCCCCCTGCATATGCCGATGTCTGTAAAGTCCTTAGATATAACAGTTTTTATGCAGAATTGGTTGAGACATGAAAATTATTTCAGTAATTTTTCCAAGATGAAAATAATTGAGAAAGCTTTCTATATGTTAAGAGTCGTCAACCACTTTTGGTTCATAAGCGCATGAGGATTTTCATTGGGTTGTTTCTTCGGGCGCCAAGACTTTAATAATCTCACGTATAGAAATTCCCATTTTTGAAAATACGATATCTTTCTTTCTCTCATGTGCATATTGCTGTAACTTCAATTTGCTTACTTAATTTCTTAAGTAATTATTACTCTTTATCCTTGCTGTTACACACTATGGGCATGTCAGAGACGGTTGGCGATTATTGCATTAAACCAGCAGTGAGCCAAAGCGTTTGATTGAACCACTGGGCGAAATTGATCGAACCACTGAATGAAATTGATCGAATCACTGAACGAAATTGATCGAACTACTGAACGAAATTGATCAAATCACTGAACGAAATTGATCGAACCACTGAACGAAAATGATCGAACCACTCAATGAAATTGATCGAATCACTAAACGAATTTACTTGCTTATAATAGATCGGCAAAATTGTTCAATAAACCATTATGCCCGTCTGTCTTCTAGATCAGTAATCCCCAACGTTGGCCGTAACGACTCCTTGGGGGATTGTTACCGTTAAATTTAATTTTATTTAGCACGTGGATTATTAAACTGCTTTATTCTAAGTTAGCTTGTGTGCGTTTAATGGTCTTGATGCATGAAAATAACATTATACATAGTGTTTCAGTAAAGAAATTAGTGTTTAAATTTAAGTTTAGTGAAGAAATTAAGAAATTTACGAAAGTTTCCTAACAGGGATATGGAAAATCTGTCACTAACATGACCAGTGTGACCATTTTGCCTCTCCCGCAGAGGCGGGAAGAATCTTTCATTGATTTAGTCAATGATCTATTTTGGCCATCTCAGCATCCCAGGATTTAAGATGTTCGGACTCCTCGGAAAATTGAGCAGGATGACTTATTCTGTCCTTGCCAGGTATGGGCGCCCATACGAATATTGGGGGGGCTGAAAAAATTATTACCTCTTTCTGAAAGCTATTGAGAATTTTAGTGAATGCACAAGATAACAATACGCAGCAAAAATAGTTAATACTGATTAACAATTAGTAATGAGCTAAAAAGCACCTTATTTTAAAATGTGACTCTAAAACTTTTGAAAGCAAATATATAATAGGTTCGGGCAAATTAAATTTTTAAACGGCTAGGGGGAGCTAGAACCCCCCCCCCTCTGCCCCCATAAGGGCGGCCATGTCGCCAGGGCTTGATCAAACCAAATTGGGGTCCAGGGCTTAATATTCCTTCGGGGCCCTCCTCACCCTTTCGCAACAAAATTATTTAATAAGTAACAAATACAAATTCTTGTTATATATATATTATCTGGTTAATAAATAGTTTAAAGCTATGTTCAATGACGCCTGTTTTAATTAAGAAAAAATGTAATATTAATAAACTACTGAGTCATAATTTTAAAAAAAAAATAGGTTTCAAACTGATGTTTTAAACTTTCCATTCAATTGTCAAAAAATACAAAATTTGGGGGACTCAATAATATGGGGGCCCATGGTCGCGGTTCCGGAGACCTGTGCGTTAATCAGGCCTTGGTTCTTGCGCCGCAAAACAAATAAATAGATATTTAAACCTTTGTCAGCTCAGCACTGGATCTAGAAGCCATTCAAGGTGGGGAGGGGACGATTAATGACTTGATTTTTGAAAATGATACCTCATTGGACCTTTACCTTGTACCTTTTCAATGTTAAATTTTCATTCAAGGGGAGCGATCGCCCCTCCTTAAATCCACCCTGTGGCATCTCACCACGAATTTTATTAATTGCGGCGAATCCCACCTACGCTCGTTGTATCAATTTGAAAGTGTTCCATCGTATTAATGTGGTCCGGGGGGGATGGTGCCACAAGGAGTTCAGATTCCTCAAAAACGTAGGTTCCGTCGCAGTATGACCCCCCACTATCCTTGCGCCACAATACTCGCAAAAAACAAATTCATTGTGTTGGTGAGGAATAAAAGAGATGATCCGAATGTATTTTCTTTTCAGGTAACTGTTCACTATCCGATATGCAGGGAGAATGGAGATTTGAATCTGGCTTTGTATGGTAGTTTCCTTCCCGTTCCAAGTCTGGATCGTTTTGAAACCGTAAGCACGATAAAGTGTCGATTATCGGAATTAATTAGAACCTAATCATTGGCGTAACTGGGGTGGGCGATAGAGGTGTCCTATCCCCCCCTAGAAAAACGGGATTATAGAGGAATGCTATGTGCTAAGGATTGGAATGGAGCACTGATGTATCTATGTGGGAGGCGATGGCCTCGTCCCGCCCCTTTGAGCCGGGATTATATAATGGAAAATGAAATGAAAAATACCAGATACTTGGCTAAAAATAAGAATCGGAATAAATCGCGAACCCCCTCTACCCAACTTGAAAGATTTTTGTATCCGCCGTTGGGGTGGGACAATGTCACGCTGGCGTGATATCATCGCAGGAATGTTTGGCGCAGTATAGCCCAGATGCTCTTGCGCCATAAAACATCCAAACAAACAAAACATCGCAAGGATGCCAAAAGACGCCAGAGCAAATTCTGATCACAGAAACCACGTAGAGCAGAACCCCGGTAATCCGAAATAAAAGAAGCGGGTCCGATTTCTCCATAAGAAAAATTTCGAATAATTCAGAAATTTAATTTTCAGCTTAAACGAGCAAGAAAGTTATAACAACGGTTGGAAGGAGTGGAACTTATGCTCTCCCTACCCCGATATGGACATCCATGTATCCTGAAATTTTACTCTTTATAAAAAAAAAAA
>QLNU02014802.1:49643244-49653900 GCA_006491805.2 Dysdera silvatica
TGACATAAATATAATAAAAGCAATCAGACAACTTTGAGCGGTTTGTTAGATTATTGGTACATGAGCCGGCTTTCGGCTGCGCTAAAGGGCAGCCTTCATCAGATGTATATGGAGCGAAACGAACATACAGCAGATAATATAATTAAGGAATACAAATGGGGGAAAACATAATGTTTAAAAATAGCAAGCGAACAACGGAAATCCTATTTCTTGTGTTAGGTGAACTACGCATCCAGCACGTAACTCAACACAATCCAGGTTTTAAATTTGATATATATTTGACGATTGGAGTGAAAAATCTTACGGCGTCGAAACTTCGCACCGGGAAAGAGCTAGTGAGTGAAAACTTTTAGCTTTCTATGTGCAAAATCATTATTGTACTCTGTTGGATAATTAAATCGTACTTATTTCATATTCATCGTCTTCGATAATGGTATTAATTAAATTAGAAACTTTTATTAACGTATAACAATTACCGTAACAATATGACTCTTTTCGTTAAATAACGTCACATTAATGACTAGTACACTAAATGAATGAATCGTTCTTACTACACAATCAGCGTTTTTTAACGAAGGTATAGTATAAGGAACGCATGTTGGTGATTTGAATTTTATTTAATCATTTAGATTTAATTTAATTGGAGAATAAAGGTGGATACTAGATCTTACTAATATGATAAATATTTTAATTAGAATCATTTTTAATTCTCTTTATTCATCAGGGACATAATGGTAAACCATAATAGATGGATTGAACATCCGAATGATTCGATTGAATTTGATAATATTGTCTTCTATAAAAACTTTAATCAGTGAGGATTTTAATATTCCCATGAATATCCAATTTTGCTCATGATTTCTATATAGTGTACGAACTGGGTTTTAGATTGATTTTAAATTTCAACAAAAAATAACATTATTTTTTTCCCCATTTGTATTCCTTGATTATATTATCTACTGTATGTTCGATTCGCTCCATATACATCTGATGAAGGCTGCCCTTTAGCGCAGCCGAAAGCCGGCTCATGTACCAATAATCTAACAAACCCCTCAAAGTTGTCTGATTGCTTTTATTATAAAAATATGATTATGATTATATTGAAGATTACAGCTATTTCAAAGTATTCAATTACGATTACAGATATGATTCCGCAAAATATAATCAATTATAATCACTTGATTACGATTACTCGGAGTCTAATTCGAACCCTCAAGTAAAAAGTAAAATAAGTATATCAAGAAACACATGGAGAAGAGCTGTAGGAGACAAAATTTAAAAGAAGGTAACAAACCATGTGGAAATTTTTTTAATAAAAAGCAGAAATCTGAGGAAAATCTTTTGTGAAAGCACTACGGACCCCTAATTAATATTTATAATAATATTTATTTATTTATTAATTAAGAATAATGAGGAGGAAAAGAAGAAGAAGAGCATCAAAATTTCATTTTAGAGGCTCTTATGTAATTATCCCTTAGTTCATTAACAATAATAATTAGGGCTCGACAAAATCGGTCGCTCGATTGCCATTGGCGACCACATTTTTACAGTTGGCGAGTATAAAATATTTTTTTTTTTACTGGGTTTCCATATCTTATTATTAAGGCAGGCAAATACGGTTCGTCGCAGTTTGTGGAACTCTAATAATGATAATTAAAAAATATAAATTACCATTATTAATCATTCGATATCCGTGTCGTAAGAGCTGCTAAAATTACAAATAATCGACGTACAGTAAATATCAAATTATAAATATCACACGGCGATATTTAACCAAATTTCAGAACTATTTTCTCTAAATAAAACAAACGAGGCTAGTAGAATAAGGGTTACTAAATTAAACAAATTATCGCCACAATTTGGCTGACAAAAACCTGAACAATGGCGATCTTTGCAACTGATTGAGAGATAATAGTTTATTATCATGAAAACAATATATTAGCACTATTTATGGCAAAGGGCCTTAATTTTAAGAGATTGGGCAACTTGCTGTACAGAATGGCCTGCATTTAGCTTCATTTTACAATATTATATTCATTAAGTTTATTCGTTGCAAAATAATTTAATTAATAATTTCGTAGTAAAATATTTAGCGCAGTGGTTCTCGAACTCCACTCCCCCCCCCGTGTCCCCCACTTTACATATGGGCGTTGCACCCCTTTCCGCTCGACATAGTGTATTAAAAAAAAGTACTGCGTTTGCTTAGTAGGCGTATTTTTGCATATACACGTATGTGCATATTTTAATTTTATTTTTAAGAAAATGGACAATATGTCGTTCAAACAAAGACTGTCATTTAAATTTTCCATGGGTGACACAGGTTTTGTTAAGCCTTTAGTATTTTCTTGTGTCACATAGGCTTATATAGATATCGCTACTCTTATATTATTTTTATGATAGATAGATAGATAGATAGATAGATAGATAGATAGATAGATAGATAGATAGATAGATAGATCGGACGGACAGACAGATAGATAAATCCAATGTCTAGTATAGTCAACACAAAATAATATTTTAACTCTTAAGCACATCAGTAACTATTGAGATCGAATTAAAAATAATAATTTCACATAAGAAAAGTGTCTGGCGCCCCACAATTTAAGATCCTCTGACTTAGCCAATTTTCGAAATTAAAAAAGAGCCAACAGTGATAAAAGAATATAATCGGTGCAATTAGCAAACAAAAGTAGGTTCTTATTGGCTTTAATCCCAGGATAGCCTTATTATGTTCACAGACTGCAGAGATCATAAAGGCCTGGGACAAGACCAACAAAACCTGCTTAAAAAGATAACCAAAAATTAATGAAATATGTACATGAAAACAAGAAGGTAAAATTGTAGTATGTGTGTGTGTGTGCGCGCGTGTGTGTGTGTGCGTGTGTGTGTGAAAAACGCATACAAGAATTACATCTGAACAATGACCTACAATAATGACTGAGAAACTAGTCTGAAAAATAGTCTAAACGTAAGTTCTGAAGAAACGCTAACGAAGGAATGCATCTTAATCAATAGCAGATCACTCAGTGCATTTCGCTTTATTCATTCGAAAGGACAAAGAGGAGAAATACTCAGAAAGACAGGAAAATTTTTGACGAAAATGCATATTTCTTAGTGCTTTTTCCCAGTATTTTCGAAAGCATTTTTCTAGTGTTTTCTTCAGAATCTTCTAACTAATGAGCATGGCAAAAAGACACTACAGTAGAAATGAAATTTTTTCATTATGTTTTCTCAAAACAAGCAAAAATAAAAAGTGGTCAATGGTCCTCAGTTTTGAGTACAGTTTTCCCAATATTATATCTACAGGTTGTCTGCCCAAATTCTGTTTCAAACTTCCCTGACTTTTCCAGGTTTTCTAGACCAAATCTTAATTGATTTCCAGTCCCTAATTACAATAAACAACACACAATGGATTAAAATTTGCGTAATCAAAATAAGTTTTAAGGCTATAAAATCCATTAATGCAAACCCCAAAGCCATTTATGACTTAATTACAGTGAATTTACAAATATAAAAACTATTAAAAAATGCATTTCTTTACACTAAAAACTTGCATTAATTAAATATTTACTAACACTTTCATTCGGCCCTTTTTGAGTTCATTATAAAAGAGTTTAACTATATAATTGCAAAGCTGATGCTTCATCTTCTATTCCATTTAAAGTGTGTATGAATATAGACTATTTAAAGGAAAAGAGATTTGTATGATCAAAATCCCTTACAGATTAGAAAATTTAGCTATAACTTTTTTTTTCAAGTTTTAGTTATATATTCGACAAACACTTTCTCCTGAAAAATATATGGGCTTAATAATTTATTTACATACAAAAGGTTAAACACTGGTAAAATAGCAATGAAAAAGATCACTCAAGCTTTCGGACGCATCAGCAGCAGTCCTTCATCAGGAGTAATGACGATGTTATGTTTCTGTCTCTTTTTTATACTTGAAATTTCTGGAAAACCCTTCATCAGAGTAGTCCCGCAGAATGGGAAAACCCAATGAGAACCAATGGGAGGCCTCCAATAGAATCATGGAAAACCCCAATGGGGACCAATGAGAAACCTGTACTGCGGGTTACCTAATGTTGGGAAATCCCATACATTTCAGAGTAAGAGTTGTTTATAAGTTTCTGGAAGTGGTTGTGATGTATTAATGGCTTTCCCATGTAGTTTGTAAGTTTCCCAAGATTCTAAGAAGAGTCTACTATTCTTGTTTGTGATGTGCCGGTGTAGTATTTTTGTTGAGTTCCAGTCGGGTTCGTGTCCGTGTTGTAAAGCGTGTTCTGCCAGACGTGAGGCTATGTCTCCTTTCGCGAGTGCTTGTTTGTGTTCTTTTCTTTTGTTTTAGTTTTGGTGAAAAATGGTAAGTTTTGTAAGAAGTTTAGTCAAAAGTACAAGTTTTTCAAATTTTTCAGTAGGCAATGTGGTATGAAAAGCACAGTTCAGGAAAATTATTTTAATAAGTTATTTATTATAACAATGAATTACGAATTTCCCTGATTTTGGCCTTTGTATTTCAAATTTCCCTGACTTTTCCAGTCAAAAACACTTCCCTAACTTTTCCAGGTTTTTCATGTTTTCCAGAGCCCTTATCTATACCCCTTATCTATAAAATCAAATACAGCGAAATCTATTTATAACGATATTTGCCACTGGTCCCAACAGATATAGAAAGTCATGTTCAATCTTGTTTATAACATTATCTTTTCTTGATCTCTTGTGACGTTATAAGCAGATTTCACTGTACAATGTAAAGAGAAGTATAACTCATTTAAATTTTTATCCAATTTTTTAGAGAAAGAATACAGAAAAAAAGGGGGAGGAGAACAATAAAACCAATGGAACATTTTAGTAGTATAATTTTTTTGTCAAGATATTAAAGAAAAGTAGAAGTTCCGAGAAGAATAAGAAAAATAGGATATATAAACAATAGAAAAGGGTATAGAATGGCTGGATACAAAATGAACAACAATTCTCTACAGCATGCTGCCAAATCTCAAGAGCTAACTAAATTATAATTTTTCCATTGCACTTTCCCGCGTGAAACGAACAAAAACCTTAACCATTAGCTAAAGAAATTACTCGCTTTCGACTTGGCAACAATGCGTAACAAAGTTCACAGAAAGGTAATGGACTTTTTAAGAGTCCCTTTAAACAGTGAGTAAGCTTGGTTCACATCTTTCGCAAAATCGTCTATGAACCGAAGCCAAAACGAGCTTCTTCAATCCCCTCGCGAGTCATTAGGGAGGATTTACATCTTCCCATACGTTACCTCTATAACTGTATAACGTAATCAACTACCATTATTCAAATCAAAAGCAGACGACAGTCGGCAAGTTGAACATTTTCTCATCTTACTTTCGTTCGCCGTTGTGCGTTGATGAACCCGAAAAAATCGTCTGGCTTTTCCCGCCAAAAATTTCCGAAAAGAAAGAAATCATTTTCAGCCCCTGAAATCTTTAATCGGAGTACTTCTCCCCACAAGCTGATAAGCTGTATAACTAATGTATTTCTGGAGATGTAATGACGAATGGCCGCAACGGTATATTTCTGAGATTTCCCGGAAACGTCGCCACATCTCCTGTTTGATGCGATCCAGGCCCCGAACGGAAATTACTTCCCACCACTCGATTATTGACCCGCGCTCTTTATCGACGGACGGCCGGGATATAATCCTGAAGGTTTAAAAGGAAGGAAGAAAAAAAAAGAAAAGAAAAATCAGGATTTCGGGAAAAACACATTTATCACTTGTACAAAAACTTCCTTGCAAGGGGGATAAGTCGGCTCTGGGTAAGAATTTCTATTGGAGGAAAAAAATATGAAAACAAAATTACTATTACAAGCTAATTTATAGAGGTACTACCAATATACATATCATGTCAGACAGTTCTATAATTTTTAGATATATTTACTTTTTGTAGTAATTAATTACTTTTTGTAATAATATAATTACTTTTTGTAATTTTCTCTCAAAATTACGAAATATCTTTTATTAGGCAAAATACATGGTTTTTCACCTTATTTAAAAAACTTAAAGCCGCAACTACTTAAGTATGTTCTGCACTCACGCATTTTTATAATTGTCTAGGTTTTGCCTTTCGGCCCTTACCTCCCACGGTGAATAGATTGATGCAAGTGTAAGACAAAAAGTGTTATTGAAAAACACCTGTAATAGTTCAATGTGGTGAAATCTTTGAAGGTGGGGAATCTATTGCTTGAAGAATTAGCTAGCAAGGTATTTCAGTATGCATAGGAGGTAAAAAAGCAAATACGTGGGATAATATTTATAGATGTGAAGTATTTTCTTTAAATATGAAACAATTATCAATATTTATTTTCTTGAGGAACCCTTGAAATAACTCTCGAGTATTAGGAACCCCTTTTCAAACGTTATCGAATCTTCAGTTTATGGTAGGCTTACTTGCTCAGTATAAGTTCGTTCTCAATCGTGATTTCATACGGAAACCACAACGATGTCTTGCCACAATCCAGAGTTAAGTGGAAACCCAGTTTGAAGAATCTGGGATCAGATTATTGAATTTGCCAAATGTAATGTTTATATCATAGAGAAACATGGAGTCGCACTTTTCGAAACGGACAGAGATATAAAAAATAATAAATAAATAAATAAATAATATTCGCATCACGTATATTAACATTTTGACTAAACAAACCAATCCATAGCAATTTGTCTCAACACGTAGACAAATAACTAATAATCAACGTAATGTGGAAGGTCCGTAGAAAATATATAAATATAATTTTTTCCAGACCTGGAAAAATAAATATATATGTGCATACGGTCCCCGTCTGTCTCTAGAAAACAGCAAAAATAATAGTGATAATGCTTCTACAGTGGTGCACCCAGAATATTCCAAAAGAGAGGGCTCCAGTGGTGCAAGGAATCTTCGGTGGGAAAGAAATGGCCAGACGCCATATCAATTACGTTTGCCATTTTGTATACATTTATCATTCTTGAATTACTAATAATTCTATAATGCAACATACTTAAATAATTAGAAGTAGATTATGTTTATACAATTTTACAATGGCCAGCACTCTTGTCTTATCTCCATCAGTGAGGTTAGATTTCTTGACATAATTACAAATATCTGCAGTCAGAATTTCTATTTCAACTGTGTTTGATATTGTGTTTTGGTCTACCTTTACTTCCCAGAAAGCGTTTGAAGACAGTCCCAGACCACTGCTGCTGCTGTTGCTTGCCTCAACAGCAGTCTCATCAATGTCACCAGAGTTGAGGGAAATGTTGGGAACATCACTAATTTTATCCTACATTTTTAATAAAATAATTTACCAGTGTCTGTTGGCGTAATAATTTTTCTTTTTATTAACCCAAGGGAGGGGTCCAGGCCCCCTAAATGGATGCGCCACTCTGCTTCTGTACTGTTTTCAGCAACCGTAGTTGGATGATTTTTTTGCTCTCCTTGCAGAACCAGATTGCACCTCTTACAGAACAGCCCAGATTGAGCCACTATCCACACACATATTCTCCCGTATGAATTATTTCAGCTGATTTTACCCTCTCATCGCCTGCGCCCCTAGTGTGGAGCTTCCTCACCGCCCCCCAGCTACGGCCCTGACCATTTTCATAGATGTAAAATCATCTGGCTCCCATTCAAATCTGATTATTACTTAACCCCCACTCCCATCCTTACTATGAAAGGTTTGAAAACATCTCCAATATCTGGACTGTGACCAAGAACTTTACAAGACTGCTTCCACACAATAACAGGAGTGGAATGCGAATGGAAACGTCATGCGAAAAAATGTACAGCAATATTTTAAATTTCAAAATAGTAAATTATAATATGTATGCAAGGCTTTAGAAATTTTTAAAAATTCAAATAAAATATTACAGGACTCAGTGAAGTCAGAAGAAGAAGAGAGGTTGACGTACTTATAGACTCTGTGTAATAAAAGCAGGGAGACTAGTGAAAAATAACATAATTATAATATCAAGGGTAAATAATATCTTATAAGCTTATGTTCGGAGAAAAGGAACTTCGTTTCTGTCCTCGATGGTCTAACGGTTAAGGCGCTTCGGTCTCAACGGAGAGACCCTAAGTAGTGGACGATGTCTCTTTTCTCCTACAATAAAAAGCTCTAGTTTAAAAATCGAGTTAAAAAAGGTGGGTGCCGAAATTATCACGTTTAATTATTTCCCACGAAAAAACACACAAAAAACTCGCCCCGGAGGCTTTTCTGTGTTGACCATTATTTGGCAATTGTGTTATCCCTGTGAAGGGTAATAATATCCTGAAACCTATATATATATATATACAGAGAAAAGGAGATCTTTCTGCGTCCTCGATGGCCTAGCGGGTAAGGCGCTCCAGACTAAATGGAGAAACCCTAGTTCGAATCTAGATCATGGATGGTACCTCTTTTTCTCCTATAATAAAAAAACCCCTCTAGTTTGAGCTATAAAACGTGGGTGTTACAATTATCACGTATAATTACATTCAAGTACCTTATCTATTTCTTTAATATATCACATTATATATTTCGTTATATTATTTCTTTAATATAACATGAATCGCCCATGCCCGTATCCCGAGGGGATTTTAGGGACAGTCCCCCCCTCCCGAAACTAAATAATGGGATTTGGCAACTGCCTTGCATGCTGTAAAGTTTTTTGACCCCCGAAATTCAATCCTGGCCGCCTATACTTTTCATGTCCCCCCCGCCTTTTTTCCCGTAAACCATTCTGCATTTAATACAACGTTAAAATTGATTTCAGTTTGTGCAAGCACATTGCAACATATGCCATTATTGCAACCGAAACGAATGATTAGTTACTGGAAAGATGTATCACTAGTTACGGGGAGACGTACTATTAGTTATAGGAGAGAAACATCGAGAAAACTATTTCTCTCTTGAAAGCAGCTAAATTTTTTAAACGTGAAAGCAGTTAACGATCCGACAACTTTCTCACGGTGCTTAGTACAACGATGGAAGGAAAATTGCGTAAAAGTTAAATCGTTCACCCTAGACCTCTGCATGCCATTCTCTCTTTATATGACACGAAATACGTTACCTTGTTTCTGATATTTTAAAAAATGAAATCTTCGGCTTGTGACCCGGGTCGAAATTAGCTTCTGATACGTCGCCTTTTGAAAATTTTGTCGCGCACCATTACGACAAAGTCGATTCACTTTTCCAAGACGAAAAAAATGAAACTTCCTTCATGGTTAATCGCATCGTAATCTTTCATAATCCTTTCATCGATTAGTCTCATCACAATCTTTCTTCATGATTAATCTCCATTATCCTGTGAGGAGTTGTACATGTGTGATTTTATAAAACTTGGTTCTCTATAAAAAAGGCTTCCTTTTCACGATATTTATTCTCCTTAAAAAAAACGTTTCTCTAAGAATAGATTTTCTGTGGCGAAATTTGTTTGTTTGTTTAGGTGTTTTATGGCGCAAGAGCATCTGGGCTATACTGCGCCAAATGTGGCGAAATTAGCATCGATGTTATCGTAACTTCTTAAAGCACGTTTTAGTAAGCGATTAACTTCTTTCAATGTTTATTGATTATTTACATATCAAGGTTAAACGTTAGCAAAATAGCAATTAAAAAGATCACTCAAGCTTTCGGACGCATCAGCAGCAGTCCTTCATCAGGAGTAATGTCTGTAGAATGTTACTTCCTCCTTTTATGGTATAAATTTCTAGAAAAAAAAAATTCTGCGTAGTCCCGTAAAATGACAAACTCCATTCGAGACATTCATTTTTTCCAGAAATTTCGGATATAAAAGGAGGAAAAGACATTCACAGATATTACTGATGATGAAAGACTGCTGAGGACGCGTTTGAAAGTTTGGGTGATCTATTTTATTTGCTATTTTACCAGCGCTAATCTTTTGTATGTAAAACCCCTTCCTTGATAATTTATATGTTATTCCAATTTAGCCCTTTTTTTCTTTTTAGCCAAAATTGTTACCTTCGTAATTTTGGGAGAAATTAATCAATTGTGATTAGATCTGACCCTTACCTGTTTTTCATAACTCATACTATTCCAATAGTAACTATTTTGACACATAATAACCAAAGAAAAAAAAACTTTGACACACGTCCAGATTGCATTCGAGATTGCAATTGGATAGCATTCTGCATTACCATCTCAGTGCCTTGACTGCTGCACCACTGAATACAACCATATGAAACTCGTTTCTCATATATATATATATATATAGCAAAATTGTAGTATGATTGTGACATGTAGTACCTTCTAATGTAATATACATGAATACACATATCTAAATGTATATTAATTTAGACAAAGTTAAAGTTGTAAAGTAATATCACACAAGGTAGTCAAACCAAGTAAATTTAAGTAGTAGAAACATCTCAGAATAAAAATTGACATGTAGTAGTAAAAGGTGAAGAGGAGTAAAAGATTAAACAATACCAAGAATTTTGTTCTTCATCAGGGACCGCACAAAATCCCTGTTATTGGTTTGCTTTTTCTGACTACAATAATTGAGATTTGTGATCAATACTGAATAAACCAGCATTGACCAAAACTTAGCTAAAAACAGTATAAACCCAGAATATAATTAGTTTAACAATATTTTAGTAATTTAGAAGGGTCTCTTTATTAATACTGAGAACAATCTCAATTGTTGTAAGC
>QLNU02014802.1:49663559-49685335 GCA_006491805.2 Dysdera silvatica
ATACACATTTATTGGTTAAGTGATAAAACTTTGGAAAGACTATTTGTTAAAGCGGAAGAAAAAATAAATATTTTATATAATTGGTTCTTAAAAAAATTAACTATTTGTAAATACAAATAAAAAAAATTATATGACTTTCAGAAATATAAATAAAAAATTAAACTTGATTATGAATTATGAATTAAGTATAAATACTGAAGAAATTAAACGTATAAAAGATTGGATTCTTGGGTTTGCTAATTGACAATAAATTAACCTGGAACAGACACATAGAAATATTGTGTAAAAAATACATCGGGGAGTAGGAATTATTACAAGAATTACAGATATAATACCAGAGAATCTTGCAATAAAACTATAGTATATCCTGGTGAATAGTCATTTGATATACGGAAACTGTGTTTGGGGTAATATGGGAATTACAAAAAATAAAATTACACAAACCATTATGGATAAAACAATCTTAAATATGGCGAGTAAATCTAATAAACAAAAATTCGAAATAAGAAATAAATATAAAAAACTAAATGCTGCTGAAACTCATGAGTTTAATATCGTAAAGGTTATATACGAATGGAAACAAATGGGCAAACATATAAGTAAAATAAACTTTAAAATTAGGAAAAATAGAAGAAATACAAGATTGCAAGATAAATATGAACCTATTAATGCAAGGACAAGAATGAGTGAGAAAAATATAAATTCGTATGGTGTTAAATATTGAAATCGATTGCCTGAGCCGATAAAAGAAAAAAAAATCTTTAGATTTAAATCACAACTGAAAATGCATATATTAGCACGCACTAATTAAATGCGGGTGTAACCTTGGGAATGCATGTGTTAATAAATTTCATTTTGATGCATTTCTCACCATGCCGTGCACGTCTCCAGTAAATTTACTTAGTATCTGAACGTTTGGAATTTTGACATAAAGAATGATTGTACGTGCATGGAAAATAAACCTATTATTATTATTTCTTCTTATTATTATTTCACATCTATGCTATATTAATTTTCCCTTTATCTTCATCCACCTTCACATCTATGTTATATCAATCTTTCTTTTATCTTAATCTACCTTTTATTTTTATATATGATATCTTTTCTACTATCTTATAATCACATCTATGTTATATTAATCTCTCTTTTATCTTCATATCTAGCTTACCTTATATGAGAGAATTTAGCATGAGAAGCCCAACATAACTAATGAATCTTGTTCATTTTTATTTAGATGATACATATATCGTTTTTATAACCAATGACCATTTTGTAAAAACTTACGATTAACGAAAAATGACTGTTAAGTTCTTAATATCGACCTCAATGAGTACCGTTTTCGTTGAAATTCCTCTTCTACCCACATAAGGCACTATTTTTCGCGGACGAAGCAATTTCAACGTTGGACAACGTAATAGCAACAATATTCCCATATCATGGCAGTATACAAAATACATATACAATATACAAGAGTGAACAATCCGGCTGTGACGCGAGTTTCAAAACACAAGAATAGCTTCAATAAAATTTATATTATTCCCATTTTAATTCTGTATCCATTACTTTTATAGTATGTTATTTTATTCTAGCTTTATTAAAAATATTTTTTTCATACTTAGATTGAGATCTTTATTGCAGATTGCAACTAGAACTTCTACATATGGAACTTCCGTGTATCTGAATTTTGGAATTCTCGTTCCTTACACAGAAAAACTGATAGGATTTGACGGCGACACTATGCACTAATAAAATGATTGAAAAAGCAGCAAACTAATGCAGTTGAATAGTATATTTAACTAGTATATATGCAGGGGTGGATTGGGCCGTCTATCAACTGGCCGCAGGGTTGGTGCGCCCTCATGAGCGATAGGATAGGACTTGCGCCCTCCGATATTCTAAGGTATGCGCCCTTTGAAAGGACTCAGTCCGCCCCTGGATATATATATACTGCTTTCTCAGCCATCACCGAAAAGCTATTTCTGTATATTAATATTTCTTTTGTTATCTTTGAAAAATCTGAAATCTTTTGTGTCTAAATTGTGTGTTTGAATTGAGAAAATTTTTTTTTGTCTCACGGCTAGAGCAGACATCAGAATACACTTAACTCCCCCACCCAATCAAGTTTTGAACCGACGCGAATGCAACTTCATGGACGTAAACAGAAGCCGACATCGCTCTGACAGTGATAACCGTTTAGCACTATCGAAATAGTTAGCAGCGATGTTGTTGCTATAAGGTTTTATAAAATAACTGCACCATAAAAATTTGTATATTTTTCCTTCTATGACTTCCATTTCTATTGTTGTAAGTTCAACTTCGGTACATAGTAGTTCTGCTGTATATGTTGTGTGAAGATTTGAGGGAAGGGTGGGGGTCAAATCGAATCAAACTTTATTCAGACGAATTCAAATTTTTTTATATAACGAGATTAATTATTTACAATTTATCAGTTAGGTTAAATCCATCTAGGCAGCAAAGGGTAAAGACTGGGGTCCGACAAAGCCCCTGCTGCCCAGAATTGGATCTAATAAGTGGAAGTAATAAATAACTAAATAGACAATAAGAAAAAATAGAGCTGGTCAATTAGTAAAGATATGGAAGGTGTAAATAGAGAAAAATGTAGTGATATTACAATTCTCTATCCAATAGATATCTGGGGATGAGTTTTTTTATATGAAGTAAAGGACATACCTCCATTATTGAAAATATTACGTTGGTTCTTCATTGTTGACAAATTAAAAAAGGGATCTCGTAATGACAATCCCCTTCTTTCCATCGTACCCTCTCACGAAATACTTGCCCTGACAGTTTGGAAAAGGCAAGTTCAAATTTTAAGTGAAATGAAATGTTACTACAACCATTGTGGCAAATAAATAAAAATTGATTGAAAAAAAAAAGCTCTCTTCTGTTGGAAATTGAAAATGCCAGAAATTGAACATTATTGAAAGATGTACAAAGGATGTTATGATAAATGAAGAGACAAGGCAATTTTTTGGGACTGGTGAAAAGGGCTGCTTTCAGAGGCTCGACATCGGTGACTTCAGAGCCCTGCACAGTGTAGGAAGCCAATAGCGAATAAAAATCCAGACGCCGACCGTTTCATTCAGCGGTACTTGGTGACCGTCTGGGTTTGCATAATGTTAAAGCCAATCCTGGTGCATAATCCCAAAACCGGAGACCCTTAAAATCCATATTTTCTTTTTACAGCATTTTCTAAAACATCGATTAAAAGGTAAACAAAATTGTCCTGCCATCCATATTTTTTGTTGGATCTAAAATGCAGAACTAAATTGATAAATAATAAAAAAAAGGGATGCACAAGATGAAATCTTTTTACAGCAAATTTAAAGTTCGCAGTTTTTGTAGAGTTTTGTTCTTTTATAAATTAATCATTGGGCTATAACCAATTTGCGCTGTGAAATGCGTTATAGAAGAATTTGTTATACATTAGAAGGTTCCCAATTGTTTCATACACATAGTATAAATCTATCATGCTCTTGTCGCACGGTTGCATTAAAAATAATCCAATTTTAATGAAAAAAATTCGTTTTTTAACACTTCTTTATTATATAAAACTACTACAATGGACAATTACAACTTTTCATAAATAATTTTTCTGATAAGCGAAAATTTTGCGAGAAAAAATCTCCTTAGTTTTTAATTCATGTCAGCAACTTAAGACAAACATCGTAAATTTACGAATATTTCTTCATTCCCTCATTGAAAATCTCGTAGTATTCACGATTAGCGGCAGTTTTTTTTTCCCCAATACATTTATTTAACGTAGTGCTTAATTTTCACTCAAGCTTTAAAAAATGGGAAAAGTAGCGAAATCGTAAATTTCTGATAATTATTTAGGAGTAAGTCCGGCCATGCGACGTTTGTAAAAAAAAAAAAAATTTAAAAAGTTGGGATATTTTCAAATTAGACAGCACCACCCGCCATTAGTCTCGTTTCATAAGGCTTTAGGAGATCGGAGCAATAGCTTTAGGTAAAGTTTGAAGATTGAGTTTTTTGTGAAGCCATCAGTAACGAGTGATGTCTTCGTGATCTCCGCACGCGAGGTCTTCGAAATTAATAATTCTTTAAGAGTCCATTATGGCGAATAAGGCTTCTTCATTTAGCTAAGGGATAGAGCAACTTCTTGCATCTCCAAGACACTGGTTCCATTTCTTTATTATTCTGACCGTGTATGCGTTTATTCATTTGTAGGTTCTTTAAATTTCTCGTCTGGCATTGTTGTACAGAGTCCACGTAGTTGATTCGTCTGAGCACTGGTACAGATTGCGTTGATTATAGCTTCTTTTCAGACACAGGATGAAATCTTTTTCTTCAGCCACACTCTCGTCAAGACCAGTATATCTATTTATCTAATCTACATTCCAGTTTCCTTCCTTTAATTGGATAAAATGGACGACAGAATGATGCCTATATCTTCTCACTGTGATTACAAAAGCGTCTTATGCGGCCAACTTTCCTAACCGCCTATCTTATCTAAATCGCTATGTTTTCTGAAAAGGCGCTGTAAGCGAGCAGACGAATCTGAGAACAGTAACGAAACCACTCAACTCCTTCTTTAGCCCACTTTAGTATGTGAAAATATTCGGGAAAGATACAGACATGAACATAAATATTCACATAGACCGTGCAAATGCTTGGGTTAATGTATGCAGAATGCAGTTAAACCTGTGTAAATCAATATAAGGATTATATGTAATAAATATTTTAACCTCAGCTGTACGGAATTTTTCCACCATGACGCGTATAACATACCTACGAGCAAACATGGCTGGGAAATGCCTTCGTAACTTAGCCGTTATATCCATTGAGCGTCATTTCAGCAATGCCCTCAGGATTAATCCTGACACAGTAATTGACAAATTTGCACCTCGAAAGGGATAACGACGTCAGTTTTCGTTGTAAATATTCATTAAATGAAAGAATATGTTGAAAGAAATAGCGAAAATGGAGATAAAGAGGATAATAAATAGTAGGGAATAGAAAGATAATAGGATAGTGGAGAGCAGAGATATAAGAGGATAGTAGAGATTGAAGAAAAAACAGAAATAGAGATAAAATTGCGAAGAAATATGAGAAAGTATTAATTATAAATATTCGTTTTTCATCATTTCAGAGCCCAAATTAGCTTTGCTAAAATATTAAAACATTAAAATATTAAAAGAAAATATTAAAATATTAAACGAAAATATTAAAATATTAAAGAAAATATTAAAATATTAAACGAAAATATTATTAAAATATTAAAAAGAAAATATTAAAATATTAAAAGAAATATTAAAATATTAAAAGAAAATATTAAAATATTAAAACATTAAAATATTAAAAGTTGATTCTGAAGCGTGTTATTTTTTTTATTAGGTATTATATAGTAGAATTCGGAGTATAACCATGAGATATATGGTGTAATTCAAATATGTATTTAAGTATTTGTTCATGAAAACAAAAACTATTTTACATGTTAACATAACATACGTTTTTTATGGGAGTCATTCTACATTGTCCCAGAGATAGGTTCGTTATTCTCAGCTTTTCGTTCTAAAAAGGTATCCGTTAATGGAAGTTTTATTTTATATTTGTTAAAGCTAATGTACGAAAATGCCGCCCCCCACCTCTTCCGTGGCACCCACTGCGGACAGATCCCCCTTTCGTCACACAACTAGGAAGACCCTTCCCCAGTTAAACTATTGAAGACCCAGCCATAAAAAAAATTCTGAAATCGCGCCTGCCTATGTTCAAAAGAATTATTATAAAAATTGCAGAAAAATTTTCAATTTAATATTTTTGCCAATTTTTATAATAATCCCTTTGAACATAGTAAATATTTTTTCCGCAAGATCTGTATATTTACCATTTTTTCAATTGCTACAAATAATTCATTTCTTCTGATGATGATTCGCATATATCGAATCGAAACGTCAAATTTTTGAGCAATAAAAATCATTTTCCTAAACCGTTAATGACCTAACAATTGTTTTACTTATTGTAATAATATGCTGTGAACGTTTACGTGAAACTAATAAGATAAACTG
This sequence comes from Dysdera silvatica, assembly GCA_006491805.2. Lineage (NCBI taxonomy): Eukaryota > Metazoa > Arthropoda > Arachnida > Araneae > Dysderidae > Dysdera > Dysdera silvatica. The sequence continues at coordinate 49,669,610 of QLNU02014802.1, forward strand.
TTATTGTATGAATACATATACGAGGAAATAAGTATCAAAAGACACATAATCGAGATTTCCACCTAAATGCTTTTTCTTAATGAAAATGCTTTTTACTGACCGCAAAGAAGTTATACCATTATCGAGACATTCTAATGAAGGAATTAGTAAGCGAATTATATGACAAAGGACCACTGATTCATTAGTAGGTGAGGGATTATAACTTGTCTGATAAGCAAACAACTGAAATCCATCAAGTAACTTAATGGGTGAGCATGAACAACAAATGGCTAACGCAAAATAATACGTTTTAAATAAAAATTTGTTAAATAATAAATGGAACTTGATATATATAAACATGTCGACTTTAGTGATACATATATGATTTCACATTTCTTGAAAATTAAAAATGCACATTCTTGAAAATTAAATGACAATGCACATTTCTTAAATTAATGCATTGCACATTCTTGAAAATTAAATGACAATTGCATTCTAGAAATTAAATGACAATTGCACATTTCTTGAAAATTAAGAACAATTGCATTTCTTGAAAAATTAAATGACAATTGCACATTTCTTGAAAATTAATGACAATTGCACATTTTTTGGATGACTCGTAATTGCTGAAAAAGCATTTATCGTGAATTCTTACTACGGTTTTGAATAGGACGACAGTTCTAAAATTCTCCATTGTCTAGTGCTGGTGAATTTGTTGCAATGTTGCCTCAGTATAAGAAGAAAAAAATTATAATTATTTTTTCCAATTTTTCGAATTTTTACGGATTTTTAACAAATAAAAATACAATTCAAAATGTAATTATTGCGTATAACACTCAGGAAACACTTAGAAAACATTCAAAATGGCAATTCGGTAAGACGCTGGTCTTCATCAGATGTAGAGTCCCTAAAATTATAGGCCGACGCATAAGCCACCATTTTCTTGTACACTTCCGGTTTCATTTACCTTGGCGATAAAGGTTTTCCGCTTTGAATCAAGGATCACTATTTTGGCAAAAAAAGAATCAAAAATCCGCGATTATCCGACTATTGTAAACATTGGCGCAACTTTTAAGATGTCGCCAATAAATACAATTTGCAACCGTAACTTAGTTTCCGATTAATGTAAAATTATAATGCAGGTAATCAAAACAAACTTATACTGTACATGATAGCTGTACATGACAGCCAGGTATCCAAATATTCTATGTTTATTTCTCGAATGATTAGAACAATTCTCAGCGGAACACCCACCCATTTCACCTTATTTTATTAAAAATTACACACTTGTAAATCACTAAACTTTAACACAGCAGTGAATAGGATCACGTGATACGATGGTAAGAAAATGGCGGCTATGCTCCAACTCTCTTTTCTAGGAGACTTAATCATAATTAATTAATTAATTATCCCCTGATGAATCCCAGCGTCCGACTGGTCGAAATGCCATTTTAAATGATTTCTGAGTGTTATACGTTACGCAATAAATACGTTGTGAATCGTATTTTTATTTGTAACCTCGATTTTTCTTAGTACGTCAAATGTCATATTTTCATTGTTTTTACATTTTGTTTAAAAAAATTTCGCCATTTTTCTCATTGCAGGTAGGATCCGAAAAAGTCTTATTCGTTAAAAACGATTAAACTGTATTTCACTAAATCATTATGCCAAACAAAATCCCTATTTTCCTCGCTAAATGCGGGCTCGGTGTACATAGGTCGTACTGTGTATATCTATTCACAAAATGTTTTAAGAATTTCATAGCATTTTATTTAATTCAGGAATTTACTTTTGATAAATAACCAAAATCGGTTAACCATTCTTCCGAAAAATTAATCTCTGAAACGAAACGAAACTCTTCAAAAATTAAATTTTTGTTCGTCCAAAAATTTGTTTTATGAGCAAATTTAAAAGCTTTATTTTAAATATAAATTTGCAGACGATAGCTTTTAAGGTCTTTGAGATTACACTGTCATGAAAGCTTCGTAAATAGCAATTAAAAGCGATCATAAAAATTTGGCGTGCTTTATAATTCCCCGATCCATTTTCATTGTTAATTAAGCATCGTAGCTTAAATTGGATTCTGATGACTGGACGAGGTTCGTAACGACCCAAACTAAATCTAGCAGAATATTTATTAAAACAGCAATGGTGTAAATCCATTAGAACCACTTGAAATATGCCCAAGGCTTGAAATTTAGGCGCATGCGTGGAGCATCTTTCAAGTTATGAGGGTGCAAGCTGTAGGCGTCTTAACGAGAATGGATAGATCTTGCTTTTCCCACTTCCAGAGTTGTTGACGATTCATTATCAGTTAATGACCTCCAATTCCACATGCGTTGCCAGTTCTGTTTATCCAATTTAAATTAAAATTTAAGACATCACGTCTTCGAGTATTCTATATTTCTTGATGGATGCCTATTACTTCTCGTTTTTATTTTTTATTTTTACTTTAACTACTAGTGTTTAATTATTGTGATTATTGTATGAATCACTATAATTATTACATGTTGCATGTTTTTGCGCAGCCCCTTTATTTTTCGGGTTATAATCATAGTTATTCACATGAAATATCATTATATGACCATACTTGTGGTTTGTAAATTTGCTTGTGTATAATTTTTTACATGTAATTAAATTTTTTTATGTGCTTATTCGCTATTTTAGATCATTCAAGTATGGTCCGTTTGCGGAAAATTGGCGGCCAATCCCGTTAGCAGACTATATATATATACTTGTTATAAAGTATTCTCAATGTGGATAAATTTAGTGCTTTTATATATATATAAGGCCAACGAAGAAAGAAAGAAAGAAAGAAAGAAAGAAAGAAAGAAAGAAAGAAAACGGAGGGATTTTTCCCCTAGATCATGGGTCAGCAACCTTTAGGTGTCGTGCCAGAGTAATACTGCATTTTTCTTCCGCAGGTTACACTCACCCAAATTGTGAAACTTTAATTTACTACCTAGCTATTAAATAAAATTAATAGATTAGCTAACTAAGATAAATAATAATTAATAATTAGTAAGTTAAGAAGATACAAATTAATAATTAGTAATTCAAGAAGGTACAATTTAATAATAACGTAAGACGATGCAAATTAATAATTGGTAATTTAGAACGATACAAATTAAAAATTAGTAATTTAAGAAAATACAGATTAATAATTAGTAATTTAAGAAAGCACACATTAATCAAGTTACAAATAAATAAAAAAAACTTAGTCAGGAAGGGGATTTTTATATATACAATGACTTTTATTTTAAAATCACTTCGTGTGCCATCTAAAAGTGCCTGCGTGTCAAGTATGGCACAAGTGCCATAGGTTGCCGACTTTTTCACTAGACGCTAAGACAGTAGTTCGTTTTTTTTGCCTATGATCCATATTTTTACCATATCTCGAGATGTCCTTCCTGTCTTATTCTTTCCTTTAAAAAAATGATAATATGAAATGGAATAATAGAAAAATTGAAGAGAAGCCACTCCGGCGTTTTAGAAGTGAATTTTACCAAATATAAGAACATTTTACAGTAATAGCAGCATATGTGACAAAAATTTTAAGTTTTCCTTACAAAAGATGATTCGATGGTTCTCAATTTTTTTCGCTTGAAGCCCACTTCTGGGCTCCAGTTACTTCTGTAACCCCCACCCCGTAATTTGTAATTATACTGACCTAATACTTCTAATAAATATTCTTTATTGAATGCACTTTTCATCAATAACATGCCATTTGCTTACAGCATAATAAACATATTATAAAATAAAATATTTTGTAATGAAAATATTAGAATAATGTAATTATCCCTTTATCTGCTGATGGTAAGAATAAATAATTTTGCATATTTAGTATCAACGTTCTTAAAGACACTCAAGATGATTCCATAACATCACGACGACTGATGTGCTTTTAATAGTAGGTGAAGAATTCCACTAAATTCATTTTCTGCAAAGTGTAAAGAGGGAAGGCTGGTATATTTTTTTGGTAGTTTCGAAAGAGCAAAGAGTCTTCCATGTATACTTGCCTACCATCAAAGCAGCAAGATCAGTTGGATGAGCCATGTTCCGCATTAGTTTTTTATTTTCTCTTTTCAAAATAACTCGTAACTTGTACAATTATTGCTCATTTTTAGCGTTTATTTATTCCAACTTTTGGAAAAAAAGAAACCATTTCCTCATAAAGCTGAATACTGTTTAAATATCCAATGTATGGTATAAAAAATTGTAAGACTTAAACGTAAAAAGAAAAATATTAACACATAGAGATTATTGCTTTGACATATTGGTAATGATTATATTTGGGAAGTGGATTTTAGTGGCGCACTTAACTGTTTTATATGGCGTTCAATTTTACAATTTTTTACCTGTGACCTCCAATTTTAGAGCTTTTACCTGTGACCTCCTCCTCCTCCTCCTCCAGATATAGAGCATGGCCCCTTCTAGAAGTCAATATTCTCCAGTTGAGAATCATTGCTCTATATGAAGAACACGCCAAAACCCTCTAAAATATTGGTTCCAAAACTATGAGCCTCTGAGCCACTGCTTAGTGACTCGCGAAAATTTTTCAAAATTAAAAATTTTGTGCATTTAAAAAATTATACACACATATACAGTATATTATACGCATACATATTACATACATATTTATGCATACTCGGTACAGATATGCCGTATTATATGTATAGATGTAAAAACTGTTAAATTAAAATGTATATTTCATCTTCCATATCCATTCAAGACGGTTGACATGAGTCGCGGTTTAGTAAGCTTAGGAAGCGTTGTCTTCAACATGAATAAAGGCTCTTTACAGAAGCTACCTATCCAAACAAAGAATCATAGAATGTTCGATTTCTTACTTTCTCTCCTTTTTCTCTTTTTTTTCAAGAGAGAAAAAGACCCTGACAATGCAGATAGCCAAATGGCTCTCTCTTACGTAAACCACAAATGCAAACAGGAGCGACCATTCTCCAGAGAGCAAAGAACTAAAGGAATGAACAGTTCACCGAAAAAGAAAATTGTTCAGAGGGGATTTAAAAAAATCATTATCTTCAATTTTTTTAAATTCTCCATCTGAAATTTCCATAATACAGCACAGAATAATTAACAACTAAATGTTTCCAAAAATCAAAGTTATATTACAATGCAATACTTATGAATATAGGCATACGTAGGAGGAGTTTATGGGGTGGTTCATAACTTCCCAATAGGTGTAATATATTACATGTATGAAATAATTTTGCATTACACACACACACACACATATATATAAAGGTAAGTTTTGGAATAGACAAAAATATAATAAAAGCTATTTGCTTATACATATATATTTTTATTACATATGCATGTATAGTCCGTTCGCTGAAAATTGACCACTAGTCCCGTTAGAATTCATGGAAGCTGACGCCACAAACAAGTTGGTTCATTGCAGTAGAGGAAAGGGCGTCATTTCATAACTGTTTTTTTGCGCACGTTTGTTTGCTCGAAAATACAGAGCTATCGCATGCGACCAACTTTTCCACATTATTTTACTCAAAAAGAAGGGGCGAGTTGGAGGGGAAGGGAGACCAACAAGCTTTAAAGTACTGCTTCATCGTAGCATTTAAGTATTTTTGAAATTAAAAAGAAAGGGACACATCGTTTGCTTTCGTATAATCCAAATATATATATATATCAGATCGAGCAGCGAGGCTTGTTGTTCAACTAACCCAGCGATACCAACTTCAAATAGTACAGGTATATGCACCAACATCAAGCCATACCGACGAAGAGGTTGAAGAATTTTATGAAGAAATCAAAGAGTTACACACCAAAGGGAAACAACATATCAAGCTCATCATGGGGGATTTCAATGCAAGAATTGGACAACAGGAACAAGGAGAGACATCGGTTGGTAAATACGGATATGGGGAAAGGAATGAACGTGGCGATCAACTCATCGAATTTGCAGAAGCTGAAAATCTTAGCATCATGAATTCATTTTTTAAGAAGAAACCGCAAAGAAAATGGACATGGAAACACCCAAATGGGGGAACTAGTGAAATTGACTATATCCTGGCAAACAAGAAATCAATTATTGAAGATTGCAGTGTACTGAACAGATTTAATACTGGAAGTGATCATCGAATGGTGAGATGTAAAGTGCACTTAAATACTAAATTAGAACGACAGAAGCTCATTAGGAAACAAGTAAGTAAGAGGGTGGATTTAATGAAACTGAAAGCAAATACCGAGGCATTCAAGTTGGAATTAAAAAATCGCTTTTCTGCACTGGAAGGACTTATTGAAGAAATTGATATCTCAGAAGCAAATGAAAACATTGTTAAGACAATAGTTGAAACTGCTGGGGAAATTGGTGGTGTAACCTGTAAAAAGCACAATAGCAAATTATCTGAGAAGACGAAACAGCTCATGAAAAGGCGAAGAGATATGAAGGTGGACAATCGAAATACCAGTTCCAGGATTGAGTACATAGAACTTTGTAAAACTCTGCGCAAAAGCATGAAAGAAGACATAAGAAAATTCAACTGTGAGCTAGTAAGGAAAGCCATTGAAAATAACAAGAGCCTTAGGGTTGTTAAAGGAAGTTTATCTGTTGGGAAGAAACACATCATTGCATTAAAAGGAGAGGATGGCACCGTAACAAGAAATAGGGAAGAAATACTTAGAAGAGTTGAAGAATTCTACAAAAATCTATACGAAAGTAACAGTGAATTAAACGAAGACATTGAAATAGTCGAAGGAACAGCTCCTAAAATCTTAAAAGAAGAAGTTTCATTTGCAATAAAAAATATGAAGAAAGGAAGAGCCCCTGGTGATGATGGTATTACATTAGATATCCTAAAAGAAGCTGGAGAATATGTAGAAGACATACTTGCAAAATTCTTTACCAAATGTCTTAACAGCGGTAACATACCAAACCAATGGGATTCTGCAACAGTAATTCTTTTGCATAAAAAAGGTGATAAAGAGGATTTGAAAAATTACCGACCAATTAGCTTGTTACCTGCTATTTATAAAATCTTCACAAAAGTGCTAACACATCGCCTGCAGAAAAAATTAGATGCAGCTCAACCAAGAGAACAAGCTGGATTTCGAAGTGGATTCAGTACAGTGGACCATATTCAAGTATTAAGAGAATTAATTGAAAGAACACATGAATATGAACTTCCATTGTGTGTTGCATTTATTGACTATGAGAAGGCCTTTGACTCTATTAAAACATCAGCAGTCATCAACTCTTTAAGATCAACAGACATTGAGGATGTGTACATTGACATGGTGAAACGTGTGTATAAAAATGCAAGTGCAAAATTTCGGTTACATAAAGATACCAAAACTATCAAAATTGGTAAAGGTGTGAGGCAGGGAGATACCATTTCTCCAAAACTTTTTACTTCAGCTTTACAGATGATTTTTCAGCAGATAAATTGGAATAACAAGGGAATAAAAATAAATGGTGAATATTTAAATCATTTGCGGTTTGCTGATGACATTGTTATTTTTTCAACGAACCCATCAGAACTCCAAGACATGGTACAGGAGCTCTCAACTAGAAGTAAAGAAGTTGGACTCAAGATGAACCTACAAAAAACTAAGATCATGTTCAATAATTTCGTAGAGGAAACAAAAATACAAGTTGACAACATTGAGCTAGAAATTGCTGATTCATATATTTACCTTGGCCAGCTGATTTCAATGGATGGCAACATTATGAAAGAACTCAACAGACGTATTAAACTTGGCTGGAGTGCATTTGGAAGAAACAGTTTTATCCTGAAGGGGAAATTGCCTTTATGTCTAAAAAGAAAAGTCTTCAACCAGTGTGTATTGCCAGTCCTCTCTTATGGATCAGAGACATGGAGTCTAACAGTTGGAGCAATACGAAAGTTACAGACAACGCAAAGGAGCATGGAGAGGTGCATGCTTGGAATAACTAGGAGAGATCGAAAAAGGAACACTTGGGTGAGAGAGCAAACTAGAGTGGAGGACATCATTGTTAAAGTAAAAGGGCTGAAATGGCGATGGGCTGGGCATATTGCAAGAAGAACTGATCAACGATGGACAACAGAAATTCTGAACTGGATTCCAAGAGACCACCGAAGACCTAGAAAACGTCCTCAAACTAGATGGGTGGATGAAATAAGAAAAGAGGTTGGGGTGACGTGGAAACGAATGGCCCAGGATAGACTTGTGTGGAAAGCATTTGGAGAGACCTTCATCCAGCAGTGGATAGATAATGGTTGAATATGATGATGATGATGATATATATATATATATACTCCTAAATATATAAAACATAAAAAAATACACCCAAAGGACATATTTTAAGATAAAAAAAAGTACGGTTGTGAGCGTTGCCAGATATCGGCTAATGTCTGTATCTCCATCATGTTATTAATGATTGCGTTTTTATATCTTTCTCGTTATATTGATTGTCGTTCATCATCATCGATTGATTAAATTCAGCCACTAATAGCGGATCATCGATTTTTCCAACGCGCGAAAATGCGAAATACTTGTGCGAATGCAGACGTGTTTTATTCAACTGATTTCTTTTAACGTATTTGGCAACATACACTGGCAATCATACTTAATCGAAAAAAGAAAACATCATTCAGAAAAGGTGAAGAAATAAATGGATGAAAAACAAGCAAATATCGATTAAACATTTGGAAAATTTTCGATTTTTTATGAATTTTTTGGGAAATTTTAATGTAGAAAGAAAAGTTACACCACCATGGGGACGAATCTGGCAATGGGAAAAAGCGTCATCTGCATTTAATGAGCCTTTTTATTTTTTCTTTCCTGAGTGCTTGTGCGGGAAACAATATTAGTAATAGTCGATTAAATTTATTGACTTTTTTGTTTACTTTGGCTTTGTTTGGCGTCTTGATCGGCAATTCGCGATTTTTTTTTAAATTCATACAATATAAAAAAACTTACTGATAAAACTTTGCATAGGAGTATTGGAAAAGAGATTCATCAAGGAATTTATAACAAAAATCAATGAATAACCAAGGGATAGATTCCAAAAAGAATGAAAAGTATGAATTGATTATTAAAAAAATATCCTCAATGTTATTGAATATTAGAACGTTGAAAATGTATTCAATAACATTGGAGATTTTTCCTTTGCAATTTTTTTTTTTTTTTTGTTTTTTTACGTACGCAATATTCTTTCTTGAGCTGAACTGGTGTGTTAATAGATTTTTCCGTAGATTTTAATAAAATAATTAGATATATAATAATATTATTGTGTATAATAGATTAATAGATTTAATACTAGATTACTAGATTAATAGATTTTAATACTAGATTAATAGATTTTAATAATAGATTAATAGATTTTAATAATAGATTAATAGATTTTAATAATAGATTAATAGATTTTAATAATAGATTAATAGATTTTAATAATAGATATTTCCGTAGATGTATTTGAATCATTGATATTTTCAGATTATAATTTTCTTTTAGTTCAATGTAAATGACCATAGTATAGCCTCTGATGAATAATGATGATGAATAGCTCAGCACTTGAATGAATAGTGGACGGTATTGAATAGTTTATTTAAGAATAACATAAAGGTTCTGGCATAACAAACCAATAACATTCGAATTTAAGCGGAATAGAAAAAGAACGTGCGTACGCATCAAAACTTGAACGAATACTAATAAACGAAAGAGAAAAAGAGCCCTTTGGCATTTCGTGCCTTTCGGGTTACCATGACAACTAAAATTGAAAAGTAAAGAATTAATCACAATTGACATTTCTTCATGTACCTATGATTCATTCCACCAGAATATAGTGGCAACAAACATTTTTCATTGGTTTTAACATAAATAATTATATTCTTGATAGAACTACAATAAAGTGGCAACAACAGCCTCCCACCTATATTAAAACGTAAAGAAAAAAATGAGACGAAATATAAAGCAACGCTTTCTTAACGTTGAAAACGTTTTTACGGAGGTCAATTAGAATGGATATTTCTCAGCACATCGCTCATGAGTCCATCTCTTGGATACCGTATACTGAATCCACATTTGATCCTGTTTATTTTTGGTATATTATTTTAAACAAGCAATGCAAAAACAGTCCTCATCTTTACTGTCTGAAATTGAGAAAGAATGCTACTTGATTTTTTCTTGGTTGCTGTTTTAAATTTCTTAGTGCAATCTACCAAGATTTTTCTTCGTGCTCTTTCTTCCTGTTGTGTTTCCTTCCAAGTCTAATAGTTTCTTTTTCTGTTCCTTTTCTGTTTCTTTTTCTGTCTAATAGTTTCTTTTTCCGTCTAATAGTTTCTTTTTCTCTTTCTGCAGGTATTCTCTTGTTGATTGGTATGCCAGGATTAGCGATTCCCTCTTTTATCTTCATTGTTACGGAGTAACAACTAGCTCCGAACGTCGTCGTCCCATCTCATTTCACCTCGTTACATTTTTAAACTGAATCAGTAAAATTCTCTATGATCGGATAAAACTGAAGTAAATAATGTGTAAAATAAACTTGCAAAATAAGAATTACATACCTTCAGTCCTTCTGGTGAAAAACACATCCCAAACACATACGCAAAAAGTTACTTTCATATCAACAAAACACAAAGATACTTTCAACGTGATTTCACTTCCCACCATAAACACCAATGCACAAATCAGAGCCGCATGTGTATCACATGGCTCACTTTCTAAATATACAAATGATACGCTAGCGGAAGAACATGAACACTCACTGTTACAACTTGCCCCACCCCACGTAACAACCAGCCCCGCTGCCCCTTACTTGCTGAAGCTGGAATGTCATGTGCACTATCATCTTAATAACGTTAATCATCTTTCCTGGGATGCTCTCCATGACGTCATACCTGTCCCAGGTCATTCCTTCATTTCTCAAAAAATCATGAGAGAACTGCTGCAAAGGGTGGTCTTGTTGAGACACATCAAAATCTACCTTTCAATTGGTTCTACAAATGGCCTATTGCCCACATCTATTTTATCCTGTTCTGTTGAAAAAGAATTTACGTTCAACGGAAAATAAACGAGCTTTTAGAAGATATTTGAGACAGATATAAAGAAAGAAAGGGAGAGTGTGCGTAATGCGTAAGAACAGGATAATCTAATAGACAGAGTCAATTAGGTGAGATGCCAGAAACGAACATGTTCTCAATTACGGAGAATACTCATTCTCCGTTTATTGCAACAAGGGTAATCTGCCGCTGTATTTGCCTGAAACAGATCTCTTGGTACGCGTGCGTTCCCGTTAATTGAATTCCTGTCAGTTTCTGAAAGTTCGTTTAAATTCGTTGGAATTTATTTCTTTTTGAAAAGTCATTTTCGTTGGTTGCTTTTGATTGTCTTTTCAATGACTTGTACAAACAGGTGTTTTAAAGTCTTCAAAAAGTTCGTTGCTTTTTTATTCGCTACATTTATTTGGTGATTCCTGAACATTGCATCTTCTGTTAATTTATTTCGTTTAATTAATGGACAGTTTCTGGATCAATACATATCTTCTTGACATAATTGTCCTGTGATAATTACGAGCCAAGTTCGAGATTAAATAATCTCGTTATTCATACTTTCCAGCCATCGCAACACGTACAAATATTATTTATTATTTTGTATTGAGATAAAATCAAATGAAATGAATGAATGAAATTTCGGGGAGAGTATCAGTTTTAGATTTAAGGGATATTTCTAACCACTTATTATTTAAAAATTTAAATGTATTAGTTGTGCGTTATTTTTATCTAATTTCGTCATTTCCATGTTTATCTCAAGCCAGTTTCTTTCACGTTTATTCATCATTTATAATTACCGATTTTTCTACTTCGAAGTCACGAACTTTATTTTATTTCCTATCGTCACGAACATATCATACCCCTGTGATAAAAGTTGCCTAAATACAAAATTTTCGATTTTTGGATTATTCAGTTATATTGTAGAAAATATGACAGAATTTTGCAGAAAATATGTCAGAAATTTGCAGAAAATATGTTAGATTTTTACAGAAAAATTTCATAAACATAATTGAAAAATTTCTCCGTAGATCGTGTTATAACACGACTATGTTTACCATAGCTTTCTATGTCAGAGGTTTCAAATGGTGCGTCTGATTCCCTGGAAATGGAGGTTTTCAGCCAGCAGCATAGTGGAAGTTAGCGAAGATTTTAATATATTCAAGAAATAAATATCATTATAATCTCTTCATAAGTTTAGTCTGTACAGGGTATAAAGTAAAGTGATTATTCACCCAAAAACGAACGAAGGTTCGAGAATTATAAACGTTAGGAATGGTTATAGTAAACTGGCCATGCTTGATCACACAAAATCACTCGTGTTCCCCTCTGCCTCAAATAAATTCGCTCGGATATGTGTATATGTATGTATTCTCACAATTTGATGCCGGACGAAAAAATTTAATTGCATTATTATTATATAATATTCGCGAATCTACCATAAAAGCACAAATTTTATCTATAATGTGTAACAAATTTTATTATAATTATTATTATTTATGATGAAGCCTGCGCAATGTCGAGAACACGAGTTCACCAAAATGTGTATAATCTTCTATTCATCCTACAAGCATATATAATATGTCATTTCCTAATAATTAACTCATGCTTAACAACTTTGTGATTTAAAAAATTTCTGTATCTCTTTTAGTTTCTGGGTTGGGTGAAAGGATTCCAAATTCTGCCTCAGAAGGTTTTGTCGTCTACTCTTTTTGTTAGATAGTGACCAATCAATCAATTTTTATTTGTGTACATCATACAAATTATGACATACAAAGGCTACAAGCCAAAATAAACATATTTAAAATACTTGCAATTACTTTAATATACCAATACTTAACTTTTATAGATCCTCGAGTCTTTATTCAAGCTATTTAGGTGGATAAAGACTTTACTTGAACACTGTATACTCTACTGTATTCCCTACATATTTTAATTACAAATCTATACGTGGAAAGAAGCGTTTTTTAAATATTTTTTGGGTTGTGGGGGGCAAATTTATTTTTCAACTTTTTTTTTCATATATATAGATGCACTGGAATACACAGGGGAGGGGATTGATGGGAGTAATAAACCCCCCCTGGTGGTAAAATTTGTATATATACAAATAAATATATGGGGTCATAACTGTGTGTATATATATATATACTATATATATGAAGATTGCAGTGTACTGAACAGATTTAATACTGGAAGTGATCATCGAATGGTGAGATGTAAAGTGCACTTAAATACTAAATTAGAACGACAGAAGCTCATTAGGAAACAAGTAAGTAAGAGGGTGGATCTAATGAAACTGAAAGTAAATACCGAGGCATTCAAGTTGGAATTAAAAAATCGCTTTTCTGCACTGGAAGGACTTATTGATGAAAGTGATATCTCAGAAGCAAATGAAAACATTGTTAAGACAATAGTTGAAACTGCTGGGGAAATTGGTGGTGTAACCTGTAAAAAGCACAATAGCAAATTATCTGAGAAGACGAAACAGCTCATGAAAAGGCGAAGAGATATGAAGGTGGACAATCGAAATACCAGTTCCAGGATTGAGTACATAGAACTTTGTAAAACTCTGCGCAAAAGCATGAAAGAAGACATAAGAAAATTCAACTGTGAGCTAGTAAAGGAAGCCATTGAAAATAACAAGAGCCTTAGGGTTGTTAAAGGAAGTTTATCTGTTGGGAAGAAACACATCATTGCATTAAAAGGAGAGGATGGCACCGTAACAAGAAATAGGGAAGAAATACTTAGAAGAGTTGAAGAATTCTACAAAAAACTATATGAAAGTAACAGTGGATTAAACGAAGACGCCGAAATAGTCGAAGGAACAGCTCCTAAAATCTTAAAAGAAGAAGTTTCATTTGCAATAAAAAATATGAAGAAAGGAAGAGCCCCTGGTGATGATGGTATTACATTAGATATCCTAAAAGAAGCTGGAGAATATGTAGAAGACATACTTGCAAAATTCTTTACCAAATGTCTTAACAGCGGTAACATACCAAACCAATGGGATTCTGCGACGGTAATTCTTTTTGCGCCAAAAAGGTGATAAAGAGGATTTGAAAATTACCGACCAATTAGCTTGTTACCTGCTATTACCTCAAAATCTTCTAAAAGTTCTAACATCGCCCGCAGAAAAATTAGGTAAAACAAGCGAGAGGAGAACAAGCTGGATTTCGAAGTGGATTCAGTACAGTGGACCATATTCAAGTATTAAGAGAATTAATTGAAAGAACACATGAATATGAACTTCCATTGTGTGTTGCATTTATTGACTATGAGAAGGCCTTTGACTCTATAAAAACATCAGCAGTCATCAACTCTTTAAGATCAACAGACATTGAGGATGTGTACATTGACATGGTGAAACGTGTGTATAAAAATGCAAGTGCAAAATTTCGGTTACATAAAGATACCAAAACTATCAAACTTGGCAAAGGGGTGAGGCAGGGAGATACCATTTCTCCAAAACTTTTTACTTCTGCTTTACAGATGATTTTTCAGCTGATAAATTGGAATAACAAGGGAATAAAAATAAATGGTGAATATTTAAATCATCTGCGGTTTGCTGATGACATTGTTATTTTTTCAACGGACCCATTAGAACTCCAAGACATGGTACAAGAGCTCTCAACTAGAAGTGAAGAAGTTGGACTCAAGATGAACCTACAAAAAACTAAGATCATGTTCAATAATTTTGTAGAGGAAACAAAAATACAAGTTGACAACATTGAGCTAGAAATTGCTGATTCATATATTTACCTTGGCCAGCTGATTTCAATGGATGGCAACATTATGAAAGAACTCAACAGACGTATTAAACTTGGCTGGAGTGCATTTGGAAGAAACAGTTTTATCCTGAAGGGGAAATTGCCTTTATGTCTAAAAAGAAAAGTCTTCAACCAGTGTGTATTGCCAGTCCTCTCTTATGGATCAGAGACATGGAGTCTAACAGTTGGAGCAATACGAAAGTTACAGACAACGCAAAGGAGCATGGAGAGGTGCATGCTTGGAATAACTAGGAGAGATCGAAAAAGAAACACTTGGGTGAGAGAGCAAACTAGAGTAGAGGACATCATTGTTAAAGTAAAAGGACTGAAATGGCGATGGGCTGGGCATATTGCAAGAAGAACTGATCAACGATGGACAACAGAAATTCTGAACTGGATTCCAAGAGACCACCGAAGACCTAGAAAACGTCCTCAAACTAGATGGGTGGATGAAATAAGAAAAGAGGTTGGGGTGACGTGGAAACGAATGGCCCAGGATAGACTTGTGTGGAAAGCATTTGGAGAGACCTTCATCCAGCAGTGGATAGATAATGGTTGAATATGATGATGATGATATATATATATATATGTAAACATACATATATGTATACACACACACACACACACATATATATATATATATATATATATGTGTGTAGTGCGTAAATTTTAATAGAATTTATGCTTATTGCGCACTTACGTGTTTGTTCACGGAACCATATTACATGATTACTTAAAAAACTACAAGTACCGTAATATTAAAGTAAGGTAAATACTGGTCTTAAAAGTAACACACGTTAACGAGCGTACGTACATCTATTTCTATATATCAATTATTTTAATAATGAAATATACTAAGTAGTCTAATTTTATACTTTCGGCGCATTTCTACAATTAAGTATAATAACTGGACACGGATCGTAGCAACTTAAAGAGTTTGAGAGTGCTAAAGTAGCTTTGAAAAATAGTTTCAC
>QLNU02014802.1:49685435-49699578 GCA_006491805.2 Dysdera silvatica
TACCAGCGAAATTGACTATATACTGGCAAACAAGAAATCAATTATTGAAGATTGCAGCATACTGAACAGATTTAATACTGGAAGTGATCATCGAATGGTGAGATGTAAAATGCACTTAAATACTAAACTAGAAAGGCAGAAGCTCATTAGGAAACAAGTATGTAAGAGGGTGGATTTAAAGAAATTAAAAGAAAATACCGAGGCATTCAAGTTGGAATTAAAAAATCGCTTTTCTGCACTGGAAGGACTTATTGAAGAAGTTGACATCTCAGAAGCAAATGAAAACATTGTTAAGACAATAATTGAAACTGCTGGGGAAATTGGTGGTGTAATATGTAAAAAGCAGAATAGCAAATTATCTGAGAAGACGAAACAACTCATGAAAAGGCGAAGACTTATGAAGGTGGACAATCAAAATACCAGTCGCAAGATCGAGTATGTAGAACTTTGCAAAACTTTGCGCAAAAACATGAAAGAAGATATAAGAAAATTCAATTGTGAGTTAGTAAGGAAGGCCATTGAAAGCAACAAGAGCCTTAGGGTTGTTAAAGGGAGTTTGTCTATTGGGAAGAAACACATCATTGCATTAAAAGGAGAGGATGGCACTGTAACAAGAAATAGGGAAGAAATACTTAGAAGAGTTGAAGAATTCTACAGAAAGCTGTATGAGGGAAACAGTGGATTAAACGAAGACTCTGAGATAGTCGAAGGAACAGCTCCTAAAATCTTAAAAGAAGAAGTAGCATTTGCAATAAAAAGTATGAAGAAAGGAAGATCCCCTGGCGATGATGGCATTACATTAGATATCTTAAAAGAAGCTGGAGAACATGTAGAAGACATACTCGCAAAATTCTTTACCAAATGCCTCAACAGTGGTAACATACCAAACCAATGGGATTCTGCAACAGTAATTCTTTTGCATAAAAAAGGTGATAAAGAGGATTTAAAAAATTACCGACCAATTAGCTTGTTACCTGCTATTTATAAAATCTTCACAAAAGTGCTAACACATCGCCTGCAGAAAAAATTAGATGCAGCTCAACCAAGAGAACAAGCTGGATTTCGAAGTGGATTCAGTACAGTGGACCATATTCAAGTATTAAGAGAATTAATTGAAAGAACACATGAATATGAACTTCCATTGTGTGTGGCATTTATTGACTATGAGAAGGCCTTTGACTCTATTAAAACATCAGCAGTCATCAACTCTTTAAGATCAGCAGACATCGAGGATGTGTACATTGACATGGTGAAATGTGTGTATAAAAATGCAAGTGCAAAATTTCGGTTACATAAAGATACCAAAACTATTAAAATTGGTAAAGGTGTGAGGCAGGGAGATACCATTTCTCCAAAACTTTTTACTTCAGCTTTACAGATGATTTTTCATCAAATAAATTGGAATAACAGGGGAATAAAAATAAATGGTGAATATTTAAATCATTTGCGGTTTGCTGATGACATTGTTATTTTTTCAACGAACCCATCAGAACTCCAAGACATGGTACAGGAGCTCTCAACTAGAAGTAAAGAAGTTGGACTCAAGATGAACCTACAAAAAACTAAGATCATGTTCAATAATTTTGTAGAGGAAACAAAAATACAAGTTGACAACACTGAGCTAGAAATTGCTGATTCATATATTTACCTTGGCCAGCTGATTTCAATGGATGGCAACATTATGAAAGAACTCAACAGACGTATTAAACTTGGCTGGAGTGCATTTGGAAGAAACAGTTTTATCCTGAAGGGGAAATTGCCTTTGTGTCTAAAAAGAAAGGTCTTCAACCAGTGTGTATTGCCAGTCCTCTCTTATGGATCAGAGACATGGAGTCTAACTGTTGGAGCAATACGAAAGTTACAGACAACGCAAAGGAGCATGGAGAGGTGCATGCTTGGAATAACTAGGAGAGATCGAAAAAGGAACACTTGGGTGAGAGAGCAAACTAGAGTAGAGGACATCATTGTTAAAGTAAAAGGACTGAAATGGCGATGGGCTGGGCATATTGCAAGAAGAACTGATCAACGATGGACAACAGAAATTCTGAACTGGATTCCAAGAGACCATCGAAGACCTAGAAAACGTCCTCAAACTAGATGGGTGGATGAAATAAGAAAACAGGTTGGGGTGACGTGGAAACGAATGACCCAGGATAGACTTGTGTGGAAAGCATTTGGAGAGACCTTCATCCAGCAGTGGATAGATAATGGTTGAATATGATGATGATGATGATATATATATATATAAAAAGTTATTCTAATACATTTATCATAACCAAATACATCGTAAGAATCACTATGAAAATATGAAAAGCGAACCTTTTCATGATTATATAACACATTTTACACAGTTTTTAGCAATACGGACATGATTCTTCATCAGGGAACCGTATCACATCCGCATTGCCGAGTTACAAGCCAGTTTTTTCCGAAATGCCCAGAGCAATAATATGTTGTCTCTTTTTTTTTTAATAATGCCGCTTTCTCTGTTCACTACGGTCCCTAAAGCCGGTCTTTAAGCATTAATTAAAATAAAATAAATTAGCAAAATCTACATTTGCCTAAACCCTATTTATAAACTGTTCGAGCACTCAGAATTAATATAAAAAATATTCTTTTAAACGTTAATTAAATTCACGTGTTGCTAATATTCTGGGCACAACTAATAGTAGCATTACGCAAATTAGCAAAACCATATTTTTCAAGCCCCTATTTAAAATCTGCATTCATTTGCATATATTAAATAATCCCCTTGTGGGTCTTCCAATTTAATATATATATATATAAAACCGCTTTATGAACTTTCTGCGTAGGCTAATATAAAGAGGAGTCGCTGAAGTTTATATTTAGGAGAAGAAAAAAAACTATTAATCTCAGAAAATTGAAAATAATTACTCTATGATCTCTAGCAAAACACTGTTCCCCCCCCCTTATCTCTCCCCAAAGGAAAATTTACATTTTTCCAGTTTTATGCTACTTCTGTTACGTCGTTGCAATTATCTTTTTCGGTGATTTCTTGCCTAATTTTTAACGAAGGAGTTTTACACACGTTGCAAATTTGCCTGGTAAACTTATAACACTTTATTATATTTTTTAACACGATAAAGATGTAGAACTTTTATGTTTATTCGCTTGCAAAATTTGTTTAGAAAAATCTATGCATCTAACTGTTCGCCATAATTATGCATGTCCACGAAAAAATTTTAAAGCCTTCATAACCTTTAAAGTATTACGTGTGATTTCTAATGGGGGCCCGAGCGCCTAGGCGATTGCCTATCTCGCCTTACCACAAGCAAGCCATCTTTTGTGGTATGTATTTTTTATTACATTTAGGCGTAGGATTAACTGAATTTATTAACATCCTTTAAAGTACCGATATTAAAGTAAGATCAAAATACCTATCCAGTGAAATCTGCCTACAAAGGTATTCTAGGGACCGGAAAAATATATCATCATTAAGAAGTTCTAACCCAATATACTCTATACCTATCGTAATCGCTGTCCTATCGTATCTTTATCTATATCGTAATCGCGTAAAATATCGTTATAGATGGATTAATCGTTAGAAGCATCTTAATCGTTTTGTTATAGAGAGATATCCCTGTACAGTCGTCCCTCGTTATTCGCGGTTTCGATTATAGCAGATGTTCCGCGTTTTTTTTTTTTTTTTTAAATAAACTTTTTAATAAAGCAAGCAAGTGAAAGAATATCACCCGAAGTAGGGATTTAAATTTAAAGGGTTTCAATTAATATCAATTTGCCACTCTCTAATCCGCAACCCTCAATTCCGAAATTATCTAATCAGCAACTCTCTAATTCGCAAATATATAATTCACAGCTCGTTTCGTAAGTACAGGGTGATTCAAAAGTCAGTCCCCCCACTGTTAATTTTTTAGTGGGTTCAGGCAGATAAACGTCCTTTTGGGAAAGTTGCTTGTTGAAAAGGAACTAACTTTTTTTTTTACTCAAGTTTCTAATTCTCATTTTATTATCATTTTTTTACAAATTTTTCATATATCCCTACTATAATAGCCTAATGATCGCATTTGATAATCTAAGACACGAGATTTATATTCCCTGATATTTGTAAAACACACATCAATTATTGTAGATGAATTTGTAGTTATTCACTCGTGGAATCTTTTATTACATTTTTTAGTCCCATTATTTTCATTGTATGTAGTAAATTGTTTTTTATACTTGATTCTTTGTCAATATATTTAAATCTCCAATTAATAAAATGTTTCCATTTTGCAATTTCTCCCATTTCTCGTATAACCAATTAGTTAAACTATTTACATTACTACCAGGTTTTCTGTATATGACTCTTGTTCTTAGTTTCCCTCTTTTTACTCTTATTATTTCCCAATCCTCAGTTAATTGACTAATTTCGTTCAAATTTTGAAAAATTGAAAAATTTTTCAAAATTTTCAGGTTTGTCATTAATGTAAATGGGTACTCCACCTCCTCTTTTTTTTTCGCATTACATGATACTCATACCAACCTGGAAACTCCATATGATCACGTGCTTTTGACCAAGTTTCTGTAATTGCTAATAAATCTATTTTGTAATATTTGTTATCCATTAGTAACTCTATTTCATCCACTTTGTTATTTATACTCCTGGCATTGATGTGTAATATTCTTAGTAAATCTTTATCATTTAGGCACTCAATATTCCCACTATTATAAATGTTATTTATATTATTTACTCCATCCCTATTAAAGCATTGTTTACATATATTACATATTTTATACATATTACATTTCTGACACTTATTGCATTTTTTACACTTATTAAATTTTTTACACATATTACATTTTTTATACATATTACATTTTTCACACACATTACATTTTTTAGATATAACACATTTTACATATATATTGCTTGCATTATTTGATTCATCATTATCATTATTACATTTATTACACTTTGTATTTTCTAACATCTGTATAATAGCATCATCAATATCATCACTCCAATTATCTATATCATTTATACTGTCTACAGATTGACCATTTGTGTTCACATTATTGTAATCTGTACCTATCTCAAAATTTATGAGACCTTTGGTTAAACCATCATCATTCATCTTCCATTTCATGAATATCTATAATTTTGCAAGCAGTATCAAATCCAATATTTTCATCCACATTAAATAAATTTTCCATTGTGCTCACACATTATTTTGATTGCTATTAATTGAATTACACAAATTATTTACATAATTTTCCATACTTCTTTGTGTCTCGTTAATTTTATCTATTCTACGGTTAATGTCATTATCATGGGAATATTCATTAGTAGTATTGAAGTTAGTAGTCTCTAAAACTGGTGCATCATGGCCACGCTTATGCATGGAGGCCTTGGCCATTAAATCTGTCTTAATAATTTCAATAGAGAAGACTCTGTTAATGTTCCATCAATTTGGAATTCCTGCCTAAAATTTCACAAAAACGTCGGGCCTCATTCAGCCAATCTAAACTCGCCACCCTCTGGGTCAATGAGAGACAACCTTCATCCAACAACCAATGAAAGTACATAATCCGAAAATCACCCAATCGGGGGGTAGCTAGAGCAAATGGTTGTATAAAATACGTCTCATATTTTTTACTCACTCATTTTCTGCCAAGCAACCAAGCGAAAGTCTTGGCATTTTGATTTATTGAATTAGAACCATTAGAACGGCGAAATATCCTGCAAAACTCTATAATGTATAAAATGGGTGTTTCACCTTATTTTCGGGAAAAAAACAGTAGCGCTTCCCACACGCTCCTTCCTCCCCCCCACCCGCTCAGTGCAGTTCATGGGATGGGGAAAAAGGTTGAAAAGCTGTTGAAAAGAACAACATAATTAAATACTAATTTCAATATTATAAGTTTATAATGTCTCGCATTTTTAATTATGTATATTGCGACTGAAAATGCAAGGTCCATGAAAAAATTATTTGGTCCTTGGAAAGTCCTTAAAAAGTCCTTGAATTTCGTCAAGACAAAAGAGTGAAAACCATGCCGTCCTTATAAAAAATATCCCTTTTTATACGAACACACTTTAAAGAAATGGCTCGTCTACTCAATCACCGAACGGATGTCATTCTTTTTCAACATAACAAGTTTCCAATAAGGTGGATTGGTAGACGTGGGTTCGTGGAAGGGCCATCTCGTAGCCCAGATATGAAACCCTTGGATGTTTTCCTTTGGGGTCATTTGAAGTCAATAAGTTTACGAACCGCCACCTGAAAATATAAATGTGTTGCGCCAAAGAATATGGGATGAGTGCCATAAAATAACTCCACACACTTTTTAAAAAGTCAGAGAAAGCTTTGAGGCCCGACTTTATAACTGGCAAAAAGTGCAAGGCCTTCAGTTTGAGCAGCTACTTCATTAAAACTTCTTTAGTAAATTCCTCATTAGTAACTTCTTTTCTTTCCTTTCTTTTTTCACTTGAAGAGGTGGATGAATTTTCCTTTTCAAGCGAAGAATTTAGCATCGCTTTTCATTCATGTGAATTTCACCCCGTTTCTTCTAATATGCATCTCCTAATATATTTAAGTTAATATACATCTTCTAACAGGCATCTTCAAACACATTTCTTATAATATGCATCTTCTAATACATTTCTTTGAATATGCATCTCCTAATACATATCTTTTAATGTACATCGTTTGTATATAACGCAAACTCACAGCATAACGTTAACATATAGCACAAAAACAACAAATAGTTTCTCCAAAAGCTGTATTTATTAAATGGATCACCTGAGTTTTCTTGGAAGAAAACAATGGCAACCAACACCGATCGATTTACTCTTTCGAATAGTTGTCGATTGATTCTATCGATTCTGCGACTGTATCTACGATAACGGGTCACATAATCGAATCGAACTAATGGAGACGCCTTTGTTGTGGGCTAAGCCGGGAATAAGGTTTAACGAACTTGAGCGGAATAATGAAGAAAATAGATGGTTTGCATACAGAACACCAATTGCGCCTTGGGCGATAACAAGGAAACACTGCGAATGTTGGGGTGTGCGATAGGCAGATGGCAACGGAAAGAGGTAACCTGGGGGGGTTGCTGGGGTAACTCGGTCTAGCTGCTTAGTGTGGCTAGATCTAGCTAGAACGAGCTAGGTGAGTTCTTCAAACTTGCTCATGGTCCACTCATATTTTTGTCTGCCTCCATCATACTACTTCTGGGTGAAGGAATAACCTGTATGTTGATGAGTTCGGGTCATCAGAGAAGAACTGGGTCAAACAGCAAGGTGACCCAACGTGTTCATCATCTTTTCCAGCTTGTTTGTACGAGTGTTACATCAAATTTCATCACGTGACCAAACATGAACAGGCAAGAGTTGAAGTAGCTTATGAACACCCCGGTCTTTTACCGACAGAAATGAAGAAAATTTATTTGTTTATTTTTTTTTTGGAGAATTCAGTTTTTCAGTTTCTTCTGTTCATGGAGCATGGCTTGCAGCAACTACGTGTTCTCGTTCATTAGGGATTACAGACCGTGTCCGGAAAGCTGTCACCAGGGATCTGTCGTCCATGCAACCAAATGCAAGACGACATCAAGAAATCTTTAAAAAACGTAAAAATCTTGTTGTTTGATGGAGCCACTAATCTGTGACCCGATATTTTGTGGCGTTCTTCCATCGCAATTTTGTCCTTTTGGCCCCAGATTTAGACATTCATCTCTGCTTTCATAAAATGCTTCGTTTAGCCCGGAAAGAGAAAATGAGCACCCTTCCAATTTCCGGAGAAAAATA
The DNA here is from genome assembly GCA_006491805.2 of Dysdera silvatica. Classification (NCBI taxonomy): domain Eukaryota; kingdom Metazoa; phylum Arthropoda; class Arachnida; order Araneae; family Dysderidae; genus Dysdera; species Dysdera silvatica. Next base: position 49,693,204 of record QLNU02014802.1, read on the forward strand.
ATATTTTTTATCCCACTTGGCTCAGCACTTTCACATCCGATTTATCGTCTAAAATGGCAAAACCGAAATATATTTTCACATGAACGCATAGACAAATAAATCAGCTATTAGCACAGCTTAAAACTAACGTTGTCTGTCCCTAATATCCGCCAAAAAATCTTCGTAAAAAAATAAGATGTTTCTACGAGAAGTTACCTCCTATTTAAATTAATTAATCGGTTAAATATTTAATGGCTTTCGTGAATTTAATTAAAATTAATTGATGATAAGCGATTTAAAAAAAAAAACAACTTTCGCCTCACCGTTTTTAGGTTTGATGAGTCGTATTTAGATCTCCCAACATGGATGCTCATATGAATACTTCTAGAGGAGGGGGGGCTAAGAAAAATTATTACTTCCTGCTCAAGGCTGTAAAACATTTTAGTGAATGTACATTATACTAAAATCCTACAAAACTAATTGATACTGTTTGACAATTAGTAATAAGCTAAAAACTACCTTATTTTAAAATGTGACTGTAAAATTTTTGAAAATAAATGCATAGTAGAATAGGGCAAATCAGATTTTTGAAGGGCTAGGGGGGCTAGAGGCCTTCTCTGCCCCCCATATGGGCGCCCATGTCTCCCAGTAAAGTCAAGGAATTTTAAAATAATATTCTTATTTCATATTAATTTAAAAACTTTCACATTTTTATGTTATTATATATTTACGGTATACTAAACGAATAATAATATTGAATGTGTTTATCACAAATTTTAATTATTTGTATTGATATCATTAAAAGATAAAAAGTCTTCTTTTTATAATTATTATGCAACAAAGGTATGAGAATACAAAGTCACGCTAATTACACATGCAAGATAGGTAGCGCTATTTCGTTTAAAAAATTATTTTATTTTATTTTATTTATTTATTTATTTCTATTTTACATTTAGTGGTACTGTAAGGTCGATTACATTCCGGGAATTTTGGGTTATAATGCCGAACGTATTTGTCAATTTGTGTGCGTATGTTTTTCCGTTAGATTTCTACGAAAAGTAAAAATTTTCCAATGAATTTTCAAAATACCGTTTAAATTATTGAAGGTTTTCAAGTTAATGAATTGCTAGCAACATGCACAGGTACACAAAGTGTTGTAAAACTAGTTCATATTTCAGGACCGGACGTCATCTAAAACGACCAGTTGTTGGAGGGTTAATGCATTAAATTAATGGCAACTAAACTGATGTATTAATGCATTAATCATAATACAATTAAGTAGTTGATTAACGAGTTAGTCGTAATATTAATGTAAGAATTAAATACATTACTGCCACGATTAATGTTTTCAGACTGAAAACAAATCGTACATTTAGGATAATAATCGTAGATTAAGTAAATAATCGTATATTTAATGTATTTTGCTCTGCAGATAGTTAACCAATCGTCAGTTTCGGCCAATCCAAAAATATAATTCATTTTATAAATTTATAATTAAGTTTATAATTAATAACATGGATAAGAGTAATAAAATTATTAATGTAGATAAGTATATAATTAATGAAGTAAATAACTATAAATTCCTGGAAAACAAAATTTGGAAAAGATGTCAATATTTTCGTAACATGTTGAATTCAACGCGCGTGTCAATTTTACATGCATCGGCTCAGCTTCGTGCGCTATGTTTGAAACTGAAAGCGACGTCGAATTGCAACTTCAATATCCATATTTGAAGCATGCATTATCGATTTTTAGGTAAATAAATATCAGTGTCATGAAAGTGGAACTTAAAAATACGTGTGTTTTAAATAGAGAAATTCTTTTTGTTCAAAGAAGTCACAGTGATGGCCTTTATCTGCTTTACTTAGAAAGTTAAAATATAAATTAGGATTTACACTAAAACCTCCTTAAGGCGACCACCGTCGATTCTGTGACAAAGCGATCTCGTAATGGAGGTAAATTTAGTATTGGGTCTATGGGGGAGGGAGGAAATCCGTTTCCCGAAAAAGTGATTATTGAGGGAAGTGGTCGTTGAACAGAGGTGGTCATTAAGAGAGGTTTTACTGTATTTAGGTTATTTTTTAGATTCCGCGATTGTTTTGGTTAAATTCTGGGAGAATTGTTCGCGTTTATTCGCAATTTGTTGTTAGGTGATTGATTACGACGAAGAGACCGATTGCAAAGCGTAACGCGATTCTGTATCAGCGATTCTGGCGCAGTGATGTGTTGGATGCAGGTTTTTGGTGTTGGGATTTGTGATTTGGCGAGATTTGGCGCTCATTTAGGCGTAATCCGAAAAAGAAACTGTTCCAACCCATCCTGCGTCACTCATCCACGCATTGAATGAACGCAGCGGACTGGTTTATAGTAGCCCAAGAGAAAGAGCTAGGGAGAGATGTGTTTGGGTGCTGGGTAGAGAAGATTTGGTCGAAGGTTCCCCTTAGTGACATCTCGTCGAAGACAGTTTTCTTTACTTTGCAACGGATACTGCATTCCATACGAAGAAAATCGCTTAGATGTGAAGAATACGTTGGTGAAAATTTATTTCTGGTTACAAATTTTCTCACCAATGAATTAACTAGAAAGTGGTGATGTGTTTAATTAAAACTGAGCTCGCAACGAAAATTTATATTACATGCTTTTCAAAATTTACCAACTGTTTAGTAAAGAACGAGAGAGCAACCGATAACAAACGATTTGATTGGATATTTAACTTTTGTGACGTCATGTGAAATGTTGAAATAAGGCCTGTCGGATGGTGATGATGGTGATGAAAATATTGTAAGTCATGCAACGTGAACGACGTTTTAAACTACAATGGCACAGTGATTCTATTTATTCTTTCATCTTCATTAGTATTTAGTTGCATCCAACAAAATGTAAATTCTGCGCAAAGTTAACTCTGGTTCCAGAAATACCTTAAACCCGGAACTTTGAAATTGTAACTTTTTTTTCATCTTTATGGTACTTTGAAAAAATTCTCAGTAGAGTTCGGTACGTTTTTACTTAATTTTATCGTTTTATACATGTGTACGAGCCATTTTTAATAGCTGCCGTGTGCATGGAATTAGTGCAGCAATACTCCAAGAAGTTGAAATGTATTTATTAGAAGAAGTAGCAAGAAAATAACAGGATGATGGAACCCGTGGCCATCAGTTGGTTAGTAGCTTCAGCTACTTCCCCCTTGATGGCGGTCCTGTCATTATGGACAGTGTATGTCTTCCATACCTATAGAAAACGATGGCGTACCGTGGACCTTTTTCTACTGGCCATCGCTTCTCAAGAACTGGTGTCTTCGGTGTTCATTTTTGGATACGCTATAGTGAGTCTTGTTAACCCGGAGATACCAGCTCTGTGTAGCTTCGTACAATGGGGATTAGTTGCTATCAGGACTTTCCAAATGGCTACTCTTTCGTCTATGGTTGTGGATAGAGCTCTAACAGTCAGATGGCCCTATAGGTACAGATTCAGTGTTAGGAGGAATCAAATACGTTACCATGTGGCAGTACTCGCACTTACGTCAACACTGGTTGGTGTTGCCTCTGTATTTGCTCACAACCCCAGTGTTCAGCAGCCAGTGTCAAAGATGGGTGGAACAGGAGGCGGAACGGGAGTCTGCTCCAGCCATCCACTTGAATGGGATTTTAAATTTGCCGTATTCCTCCTTGCTTTCCATGGTGTATTGTTGTTGGTGTCTTTGGTTTGCACTGTGCACATCGAAGTTCATCGGTGTAGGAATGGTGGCCATGAAAAAGATGGACCTTTCCAAATTCCAGATTGCTCCTCAGACTTGCCAGTACCCACTTCTGTGACAAGTCCTCTGGACACTGACAGTCACACTGGAAGTACAAAGGCTTTGCATCGACCATATCGGCAATCTTCAAGAAGGCCATATTTTAACAAGAATGGCAAAGGCACTGTTGCAGTGGATTTTAGATGGCCTCCTGTAGCTATTGTTTCATTGGTTTGCTTTTCGATGAACCATCTGCCTTATTTGGTAAGTGTCTTTCATTATAATTTAGGGAAGGGATCTACTCTCGCGTACGCAGTATGACGTAACTATATGTATAGATTGAACGTGCTTACACAGGTCGTGATTCAAGGTGAAATCCTAGAGTGTTTAAAAGTTTGATATCCTAAATTCAATGTGCCCAGCACATATTTACGCCTTCTACAGAGCATTATCCCCAACCTAGTGTATATGTATTATTATAATCAACTTCATGTTTTTCATATTGTTGACAAAATATGTGTACATCTCAGCTATTCACTAATCCGTTTCAGAATGCTGTCCTATCATTTATGCTATCCAAGTAGATTTAGCAGTACTTAGGTAGTTCGTGTCACTAGTAACATAGTCTTGGTCGTGTCGCATACTTTTAACAAAGTTGGGATAGAACGTCATTAATTATGTTGCATTCAACAGAATTTTTATATCGGTTATGAAATCAATAATACTAAATTTTTCGATGTTCTCTACCAAATAATATACCTCAGTGTCGTTGTAATATGTTAGTTTTTGATGATATTTTCCAGTCTTTTTATTAACACAAATGCTAAATATTGAGATTGGTGGATTGCAAGAACTTCCCATCTTGGACTAGAACCGTGAAAACTTGTGAATGTGCCGTATTCAAAAATGACGTTTTGTGGCTTTTGTTTCTAACTTGACAAGCAGTAGGGCTGCACAATAGATGTTTTTAAAAATTAATACTGTGTTATTATAATATATCCTCGACTCCGAACTGAATTAAAATATGCTTAAATATTTGTAACTTATAATTATTATCGTGTGGAATATTATTAATTAATCCTTTTACGGCAGAAGTGTGGAGATAAAACATCCATAAATAAATCTCGTGTTGATTTGAATTGGACTTGGCAAAAATTTCAATATATAATAGTATGCAATTTCTTTTTTGTTCCCTTACCTGCATTTTTGTTTCTTCAAATGAAACCCTGTATATGACTTCTCCATCGACTTGCATTTGTTATTCTGCTTCGTTTTGTGAATTGTTTTTTCGTTCTACGAAAGAAAAGATTTTGTCGTTGCTTTTAGCGTATTGCAATTTTAAAAATTGACTCGCATGCAGTTGAGCATGAAAAATGCATTATGTCCTAACGGGTTCAATCCCCTGTCCTAAAGACCTCGAGTTTTATAAAAAAAATCGGCTCTGGAAGAAAAGAATTTCGGTTTTCAAGTTACGAGAAAATTTAAGAAAAAAAAAAGATTTTTCAAACTATTTTTAATATGCAACGTTTTCTTCTTAAATTGCAAACGTTTAGCTTTACTAAATTAGCTTTCAACTGGTTCTCATTCATAGACGAAAGGGGTGGATGGGTAAATGCATTGGGGGTCTTAGCTCCTTCAGTGAAAACGTAAATTATAAATGAATGCTATATACGGAGAAATAAAGGGGAGTAGGGGCTTTTTCCACCCCTTACATGGGCGGCTATACGGGGAGGCAGAGGGGGTTCGTGCCGCCGTAGCCATTCAAATTTTTGATTTGCCCGGTTCTGCTATGCATTTACTTTCAAAATCTGTACAGTCACATTTTAAAATAAGGTACCTTTGAGTTTATTATTAATTGTCAATTAGTATCAATTAGTTCTGTGGCATTTTAGTATTATGTATATTCATTAAAACGTTTAACAGCCTTGAGCAGGAGGTAATAATTTTTTATAAGCCCCCCCCCCCACAATAGAAGTACTCATATATGCGCCTATGCCCCGTACACTTCGAGATTATTTATGCAAATGTTCTCATTACGTATCAGATTCGTTGCATGTATTACATATAGGATTAATCGTATTTATTACATACCTGATACAGGATAATTATTATATATTTATTTTATTCATTGCATTTATTACATATTGAATTCATTTTTTTGCACACTCCTCATTAAAATGATTATAATATTGTATGTGTAGCGGATTTAATATATTAATTACATGTGGCTTCAGTACGTTTGCTGTAAATTGTATTCATCACATGTTGGAGGAGTTTTTATTTTTTAAAAAAAAAAGTGGGAATAGATATACTGGATTTTTGAAGAGCCGGGGTCGTCAACCCTTCTCTTTCTAAAGCGACTTTAGAGACACCCACGAACAGCTTTTGAAGGCCTCGTGTGGACAATATATAATACAGGCAAGAGTAATATTAAAAGTAAATTAAGTAAATAAATAAAGCTTTCTAGCAATATATAGGCTGTACATTTTATATAGACATATTTATATAGACGTAAGAAAATATTTGAATTCTTAAAATATTAAATTGTATTGGTGAATCTGCTAGCCTTAGGATCCGCTAACGATCTGTTTTCACCTTTAAATCTGCAATCTGTTTATATATTGTACCAATGATTTAAATCTATTTCTATATTATTATATATG
>QLNU02014802.1:49699678-49741985 GCA_006491805.2 Dysdera silvatica
TAAACGTTACGTAGAAAACATTTTTGCGCTAACTGTCCGTGGTATTTTATTTATGTTATTAAATTACGTATTTCCATTTCAAAGTTAATAAATTCTATGCGGTATTTAGTGCAGTAATTTTAAAATGCCAATGTATTTTTGATAATTAAAATAACGTTTATTGTAAAGAATTTAAAACCTCCAAATTTTGATCAAACTCCTTAAGTAAGTGAGTTTTCGCTTTTTGTCTTCCATTGCATTAGTTACACTAATGTAAACTCGCTATAGGCACAGACTTAAAATGCTTAACAGGTAAGGACGTTCCTTGGTCAACAACTCCTTGCAAACGAATGAAATTGCGGGAAAATATGAGACACAAAAGAGCCCTGTGATTCATTCCCACACCATACACGGAATTACCATATGGTTGGATGATCATCACTTCCGGTGTATGGGCGCGCGGCGAAACTTTTGGAGAAAGACATATCTGATTTTATGAACATTTCTTTGTGCACTTATTAGGTTAAAATTTCATAATAAAACACTTGTTTGCTTTAACAAATAAGTGCGCTTATGCGGGTTTTGAAATTATAGATATGCAGTTAAGCAGTTTTAGATAACATTAAAAAGATAAAAACATTTTTTAGGTTTAATATTTAAGCATTTATGCGATTTATGCGTCTATGTGGTGTGCACTCATATGTATCAACTTTGCAAAATTATTGGGTAAGCACATATTATGAACATTTATACATTACGTATACTGTAACGTATAAATGTACATATTATGAACATTTATACATTACATATACTGTAACGTATAAATGTGTATATTATGAATATTTATACATTATAATATATGTAAAATTGCAATTTATTTCAAATTATTGGAGAGGCTTGGGCCCCACGGGCCCATATAACTCTACGCCTATGCTTATATGAGTTCGATTGCACATAGTTTTTTATCTGTTTTTAGCCTGTTTTGTGTTGTTGTTTCACTTTATAAAAGCATTTCATTTGAAGAAAATAGAAGTTTTAAACACACACACCACACAACACACACTCTGCACAACACACAGACACATCCTGGATGAAACCACGCCATTTTTAATGATTACTTCGCATGAAGGTAAAAATCCCTATTCTAGCTCCCTTTTTCTAATAATCTAAGCTTGAATTAAGTCCTGCATGGCCATGAGGTTCTTCTTGGGAGAGCGAGTATCCCGTATAAATAAATGGGCACCAATAAAAGGCGGCGACAAATAGCTTCCTAAGGAATACCAGTTTATTCCTTCCCTGGACTTAAAGGAGCTGGCTCCAACCCGATCAATACGCTAGTTTTCGGATATGGTTCAAACCACTACTTCAATTTTTTTTTCCTTTTTCCGTTTCCTTGGGGAAGATGAACGTTAGTCCACGTAAAGAAAAAGAATCTTCCAAAAAAAAAAAATTGTCCTAGTGAAGTTTTTGTCCATGGTCGTTTATGCCACAACCCTTTCCGCATTTGGATGAGGTCACTGTGTGTTTACAGTATATGACGGCTATGATAGTGAGAGTACAGTCGTTTTTAGTTTGTTTTTGATGTAACAAATAGAGCAGAATGTACTTGAGGCGCCACCTATTGTCCAAGAAAAACGGTGAAAGAGTGGCGGCCTTAAACGTGAAACCGAAGTAATATCTATCCTATTTTGAACATTATCCGCTTAAGAAGTTTTAAAATATAGGAGAGAGAGGGATGTGTGATTATTGTCTTTACTCTTCACTAATTTGCAATTTATTCATTAATGATCGTGCGCTAACACGAGAGAGAGAGTGTGAGATTCCTCCCGTGTTGATCCACGTGTGAAATTTTCCAGAGAGTATTTTGGATTAATCTTAATTTTCGGACATTAACCTATTTCAAAACTTAAACTTTATTTTTTCCGCTTCTTTCTTTGGATTGACCTGTATGCACATATAAATATATGGAGTTGTAGCTCTTTAAATCCCCTTCCCATTGATTCCGTAACCCTCCCTTTCTTATAAACTTTCAGAATACGCTTATGGCATGCTTACAGAAATGAATTTGTAATGTAAAATATAAACAATAATAAACAACAGTACAAGCAACAGTATAAATAATAATAAGAATAAGTAATAGCACAATAGCGAAACAGTAACATAAACGGTAACGATAGTATAAGCTTCTCAATCTTTGTGAGATCGTGGTAAGGTAAGTACTTTTTTTAATAAAACGAATGCCTGATCCCAAACAATAGTAGTCCTAAATACACTTTTACATTTTTCTTGAAGTTTACATTAAACTATCATAAATATATGAATAATTTATTATCACGTACTGTATTATAAAACGTATTAGTACAATTATATGTACATTATTGACTGAAATTTTCATAAAATTTAAAGCTAAAGCAAGTCGCGAGATCCATAACTACAGTTCTATAATATTGAAGCACGTTGACAAATGATAAAATTGCGTTTAAATTAGTTACCACTCACTGGCCTAATGAAACCTTGTAGCATAGTTTTCCCAGACCAACATCATTAAATTAATTTGTGCCGATTTTCATTGACATGTTGAAAAATTTCACTGCCTGAAAGTTCTTGATTGTTCATGAACACTTCTATGTTTGGAAATTCTCGGCTTGATACCCAATATTTGCTACACAAATGTTATTTAGGTAATTCAGGTCTAAGCCGTTCTACACATTTATGAATATTTTTCTCCTCGGAATATTTCTACTACAAAATATTTATTCACGAAAAATGCTTAGAAGACTAAAATGACAAATTCCTGGATTCATGAATCTCTTGCGGCTTGGATTCTAGCCCCGGCGATTGAGAAATATCATTATAAGCAATAGAAAACATTGGTATAAACAATAGAAAACATTGATATAAACAATAGAAAACATTGATATAAACAGCAGAAAACATTTGTATAAACAATAGAAAACATTGGTATAAACAATATAAAACATCGATATAAACAATAGAAAACATCGATATAAACAATAGAAAACATCAGTATAAACAATAGAAAACATCGGTGCAAACAATAGAAAGCATCGGTATAAACAATAGAAAACGTTGGTATAAACAATAAAAAACATTGGTATAAACAACAGAAAATATTGATATAAACAATAGAAAACATTGGTATAAACAATAGAAAACGTTGGTATAAACAATAGAAAACATCGATATAAACAATAGAAAACATCGATATAAACAATAAAAAACATCGGTATAAACAATAGAAAACATCAGTATAAACAATAAAAAACGTTGGTATAAACAACAGTAAACATTGGAATAAACAATAGAAAACGACAATATGATCGGTAACATTTCTGAGGATTAGCAAAATAACTATTTAATAATGAGGAATGAAGGGTAAAATCTGCCTATGAGATGAGGGTTAGAAATAGTTATAATATATAGTTAATTAATAATATAGTTAATAATATTATATAATATATATAGTTATAGTAATAATTTATAAATTTTTATTGTATAAATATAAAATATAGATTTTTCTTAGAAATATTGAACATGTGCCTTCACGAAAGATAAATATTTTTTATAACGTTTGAAAGTCACTCTAACTTCTTTATACATGTAATAAAATGGCGCATGCATATACATGCATGCCCACTTACGCATATAAGAAATTTTTTCAACCTCCACACCTAGATCCCGAATTGGATAGATTATTTTGCAAACTTTCAAAATTTTTAAAAATATTTAAAAAATATGTATTTTACGCTTAAAAATTAAAAAGAAATAATTCTATGCTCAGATGAAGAAGACGACTGAAACGAATAAAATAGCTTTTTATTTGGCTCAAGAGATTATATCCCGCCTTAATGCTATTCAAAACCTAGTTCTTAAATCGTATTTAAACATTTCTTTGTGTTTATGAAATAAGCTTTTTACGCTACTGTGCAAGCATATAAGCCAATTCTTCTAATCATAAAATTACAGTTCACATTGCTATTATGAAGTATTAATTGCAGATAAGTAGTAGGGATTGAGGCCTTCTGTGTACCAAATTCTAATTCGAGAATGGAGAAGTGAGTTTTACATATAATATGTATAGATTTCTTATTCTTTTTTTCCTGACAATCAAAAGCCACGAATTACGTTTGTAATGTAGAAACTTTTATCCCACCTAGACCTGGGTGTGGTTCACCCTCTCTACAATTATACTACCTGCGCAATTTTAAAGGTCAAATTTTACAGATTGCGAATGGCAACAACACCGTTAACATCGTCTGGCTAATGCAATAAAATAAATGCACTATACAGAACAATCTTTTCAATAAAACGAAATAATTTTAAAGAGAGATATTTTTTGTGAGAAAATTTCATCTTTAAAAAGCATACATATAAAAATTAAGTTTTAAAACTTTAAATATGTGTAAAATTTCATATATAAAAGCTTTGTATGACTTCATGTCGTAGATTATTTTCGTATACCTCCAATGCAAATGATATATAGTAATGGTTTCTCATATATATATATAGTAATAGTTTTATCTGTATATAGTAATAGTTTCATATGTATGTAGTAATAATTTCATATGTATATAATAATAGTTTCATATATGTATATAGTAATAGTTTCACATGTATATACTAATAGTTTCATGTGTGTATATAGTAATAGTTTCATATAGTAACAGTTTAATATACACGTAATAACAGTTTAATATACGTATATATAATAGTTTAAGTAAATGCTAGGTCATAGAATCTAATGGTTAAATATGTAATGGTTTAGTATATGTTGATTTATTGCATATACTAGTTCAGTACAGAGGTTCTTAAACTATGAAGTGCGAACCCTTTTGGGCACAATGGTTGCATAAGGAGGCGGGTAAAAGAAACACGTTCTTCGTACGTGAAATTGTATATATATATTTTTTTTAAACTTCAGCTGAATGACGACTGGTGTATTTAAGACAAAAACGTATTTAGTGCGAATTAGATACGAATTTATTTAAATAAAACCGTTTTAATTTGAATAACATACTTTTACTTTATTATAATTAAAATAAAATATGCATACATATATATATGCTTGCGTACCGTGCAAAATAAACAAAACGTATCTTCTTATATTACGTCAAACGGGGGCGACGTCCGTGTAGGTGTACAGGGGAGGATTGTTGGCAGGGTAAAAGATTAAGAACCACAAGTTTGATATAATGACTTAACAGAAATTTCATGTATTCTCACATGTATTATATATATTATTATTATTATTATTATATTACATATGTGATTATTTATACATAGTACATTGGCGCAAATAATGGATTTACAACTAAACAAACTGCTACCTAACAGGTCTTCAACGAGTAACGAAAATTTCTCATCCAACCGGTCCAGTGTACTGACGATATCGCGCCATAATTTTTACCACGCAGACACAAAGACAGTGAAATATCTATCTATGACGATATTTTCTCTTGGTCTCGACAGATACGTGTATCAGATATGTGTATCATATCCAATCTTGTTTAACTTTGATACCTTTCCTCTGGTCCATTAAGTATCTTATAGATAGATTTCTCTGTATCTCACGCCTATGATCCTAATTGTTCAATGTTGAGGTTACATATAGACACTTTATCAGAGGCGTATACAGAAAGTTCATAAGGGGGTTATAGGCTCAATGGGCGGTTACAGAGCTACAACTCATATATTCCTATGTTAAATATACAAAATTTCATTGCAATGGAGTGTTACAACCCCCGTCAACACCCCCCTGCGTACGCCAGTGCACTTTAAATTCTTTATCGTTTATCCACTGAAATTTATTTTAAGACTTTTTCTTTATGTAACTTCGCTCGTATATCCGTTTCAACGTTACCACAATCGCACTACGGGTGAATTTGTAGCCATGAAAATGTTATTTAACAACGTCAGCTCACAAAATTAAACTCTTATAGCAACATCGTTTCCTACGGTCCATAATTTTAACGTAACGTAACCAGGGGAACAAAATAAACTTTCGCTGTTTTTTTTTCTTTTTGTAAACAAATTTTGTTTTGGTTTACAACAAGCAGCATCCATCCTTGTTTACAGTAAATAAACTGCGCATCTCGTGTGATTCACATCGTTATGTCACCCAAACCGCCATAACTAGCCTCTGTTATAATTAAAATTTCTCGTAAAACGGAATCTTACCCCAGTTTACGATGTACTCCGATGTACTATGAGGCAGCGATATATCAATGACGAGTTGAAAATCGATTAATCGTCATCGAATGCATATATTTGGAATTTTAAAGTACCAGTTGTAATATCGATGTTTTTGTCAATTATTTTTCCCAAGAACTCTTTAAATTCTTCCTGTTGCCAAAGAAACGATTGCGATAGTTTAGAGCGAAACTTTCATTCTTTACGTTGAATTTTTCATTTCTTTCTTTAAAAAGAGAGAGAGAAAGAGAGAAAGAAAGAGGCTTAAAAATAGGTGTCCCCGAAACTTTAGTTTTCAGCTTAAAGCGTTCCACCCTCATGCTGTGTGGTGTGTGTCTCGCCCAAGGTTTATTTTTTCATCTGCCCCTCGAAGAGGCGGCCCGAATTGGACACGGTGGGACTCGTGTTTTTCGGGGTGCAAGAAACGACCCGAAACGCGCTATTGAGTCATTTTACGCTTGGTTGGCCCCTTATTACTCACAGTGTCCTTTCGCCCGCATTCGCGCACAAAACGTTAACTTCACCGTTTCCCGTTTAGTAAATGGAGTCAACAACTAACCTTTTTCAACTTCCAAGCAATTGCATCTCCAAAAGTATAAAAACGAATTTTTTTTGCACGAATTCAAGCCCTTTGCTGTTAGAGGAGCCTGCTTCCAGATTTGGCGGGGATTTTTATCGCCAAACTCGTCAGAGCCTTGATGGGGGGGGAGAGAGAGTAAAAAGGGAGACGATGTTCACCTGTAATGCACAAAACTCACGAAGAATTTGTTAAAAAAAGCGAGGAAACTCGAAGATGCTTAAATGTCTAAAAGAGATGTTTTCCAGTACTGAGCAGCGGCACATTTGTGGCCTTTCGTGGCACAGAGATGTGCCACAAGTATTTGAGGAAAAATGAAAAAAATACACCTTTTTTTTTAGTAAATTGCACATTTCTTTTATTTCAGCCATTTCGATGGTGCAAGTTTTCTTTAAAAAAAAAACCTGAGTGGTGTGTGCCGTGATGATTTTAGCGTCTTATTCAGTGTGCCGCGATTATTTTAGCGCCTTTTCAGTGTGCCGCGAACGGGAAAAGATTGAATATCGCCTGTCTAAAGGCAAACGACGTTCGCACCGGAAATTAAAAAGATGCCGAAATTTAAATCGCCAAATGGAAAATCTTTCTGCCGCCAAGGAATAATAATTTCGACTTCCATCGGATTGACAGTGATTCCGTTTAATGCAAAATATTGATCCGCATGTGTAGAGAAATGTTATTTGAAAAAGGGATTTTGAGATGTAATGTTAAAAGCAAAATAAATTGAGAAATTCCAGGAGCCCAGAGAGCTGTTTGCTTGCTATATCGTGGAGGGTTTAAAAGGTGACTTTTCTGTATTTTAAAGCGCAAGGACGGACAAGGTCATGCTGTAATAAGATTTAAATTTTTCCTAGGAACCCGGACCTCTATTGCCTAGGAAATCGCATAAACCCTGGAATGGGTATCATTGGAAGTTAAGCCCGGATTTTTCACGTGAGACATCAGCACATTAACACTACGTCACCAATTAGCACAGTGAAGATAAGCAATTGGACGAAAAAACAAAGGATATATCGTCACCAACCAGCACAGTGAAGATAAGCAATTGGACGAAGAAGCAAAGTGGATATCGTCACCAATCAGCACAGTGAAGATAAACAATTGGACGAAGAATCAAAGTGGATATCGTCACCAACCAGCACAGTGAAGATAAGCAATTGGACGAAGAAGCAAAGTGGATATCGTCACCAATCAGCACAGTGAAGATAAACAATTGGACGAAGAATCAAAGTGGATATCGTCACTAACCAGCACAGTGAAGATACGCAATTGGGCGAAGAAGCAAAGTGGATATCGTTGTCAACCAACACAGTGAAGATAAGCAATTGGACGAAGAAATAAAGGGAATTTGAAACATTAATCCTCTGGCTGCCGGTGTGGCTAATATCGCTTCAAAATAATACTTTTTTTTTTTATTGTATATTTATTATGCACACAGCAGACCCCACTTAAAACGATCCTACATTTAACAAGTTTCCAGATTTAGGGAGGAAAATACGGATTTTGGTATGATGTGTATGAAATTTAATCGTTTTAGCGAAGAAGACTTTTGTGGATCCCATAGTTAACGAATAAAAAATTGAGAGCATTTCTAAAAAAAAAATTTAAAATAAACTTCTCAAGCGAATATTAGTAGTAAATATTCAGTAGTTAGGGTAATTTCGGTAGTTGGAGTCAGTTTTAGTTTTAGCAAATATTCAGTAGTTGGATAAATACTGACTACAAATATTCTGATAATATTATAATGGATTCGGATTGTGCTTCAATACAAAGCCATTAAGTGAAATCTGAATGTGAAGTAGTGATTAAAATTTTTATAAAATTTGAAGCTAAAGTAGTAATCTTGAGATCCATAACTACAGTTCTATAACTATTAGTGCCAATTATTAAATAACAGTATATGCAAATTATGTGTGTACATATTATTTAAGATCCGCTTAAAAGTTCACATAGCATCGTTTGTGCACCTGAAAACTTATTTTACTTTTGTGCAGTGTTTTTGTGATACGGGGTATTTAATAATGTAGTATGTAATGGAATTGGGTAAAGCCATGGTATTTTGGGACATGAGTGACAAATTTTAAAATTTAAAAAAAAATATAATGTTTTATATATCATATTAAAACTAATAAATTATATCATCATAATCTTTCAAGTCTTTTCAAAATAATGCGTTGTATTATTTAATTAACTGTACCGAAATTGAAAAAAACATTGAAAACTCCGTTACGGAAGGACATCATTTCATGTTTTTTCTGTCCTTCCGTAACGACGCGCGTTTTTCAATGTATATTTTTTTTATACCGCAGGAAAATTTTCATACCATTTCAGTTAAAAGTAGTATTAGGCCCTTTTCTTAAAATGACTTACGAAAAACATTTCAGTTTAATATTTTGATAGTGTAGAAAACATTAACCATGATGTCGTTCTTCCGTAACATTTTAAATACCATGGCTTAATCCAATTACATGGTCGACATTATACATATATATAAACAACATGTATATAATAATAAATAAAGTATATAAACAACGTGCGTAGTCTAGTTTATTACACAATTACTTAATTACTTGTCGTCTGTTCCATCGTCGAATTGTAGTTTTATGTTTATGGCCACATCTCATGTAGCCGTGCAGACGATTCTGTGAATAAATAAATACACGTCGAAGGCGCAAAATACCCGGAGCTATAACAACAATAAAGCAGAGCCGTAGCCAGGCTGGGACTAGATAGGGCTGAGACCCCTGGAAATGTGGTCAGTCCCCCCTGAAAAATATTTTTTCTCAAAATAAATTATTGTATAATTATATTTTATATTTTTTTTGTATAAAATTGTACATGAAAATAGAAATTATTATTTGACGCTAAAATTGTATTTACCTTCTTCGGGAGATCTTGTGTAAATGTTTCTTTTTACAGAGGTTTGAGTCTTCATATACTTTATAATAAGGATAGGGTAAATTATAGAGAGGTATACTAAGATTCATAAGTTTTCAATGTAAAATTTATGTTAAGAAATTTATTCATTAATGTTAAATATATTATTTTATATTAAATATTATTAAATATATTAGTAATAAGATACATTAAAACATTTGCGAATTTGAAGCCCCTCTGTAGCTTTATGAAACCCTCTTAACAAGCGTCTAGCTACGGGGCTGCAATAAAAGCATGGAACAAGAGTGCCACGTTTGCTTTAAACAGGAAATTATATATATATATTTTTTTTTTCAATTTATCTTTACCTGAAAAGTATTATATTTTACTATCGCATTTCTAATTTTAGGTTTCAGAAGTATTGCATAAAATGCTGAACTTATTTATTATTATTATTATTTATATACATTATATGTATTTTATATATATAAAAGTTTTCCTCGCCCATTCTTGGCGGAAACAGGCTTTGGGACGGGCAGAGCGCCATGTTCCCAAGCCTCTTTTTACATCACTTCTTAATGTGCCATGTCTAGAAACTTCCTGACAATGTGACACGTGTTTAGGATTGTGGCTTTTTGTATTTCAATGTAGGTGTTTGGGTCAATGTTGAGTATCTCCAAATTCGTCGCAAGCGTTTTTGGTACTATCCCTGTTGCTGAGATGACTAACGGGATGATGAGGATCTTTTCCATACCCCATATATCTCGTACTTCATGTCTGAGATCTTGGTACTTGGTGATTTTCGTTGTGTAGGTTGTCTGTATGTTATTGGTGTTGGGTACTGCTATGTCGATTAAGTACGTGGTCTTATTCGATTTATCGACGAGGGTTATGTCAGGACGGTTATGTGGGACTGTCTTGTCTGTTATGATTGCTCTATCCCAGTAAAGCTTGTGTGTTTCGTTCTCATGCACGGTCTCTGGCTCATATTTGTAGTACGGGCATTTTTCTGTCAGAAAGCCAGCATTCGCTGCCAATTTCTGGTGGACTATTTTCGCTACTTGATCGTGTCTATGTTTGTAGTCTGACTGCGCAAGGATCTTGCATCCTGCCATCACGTGTTGGATTGTCTCCGATGCCGCATGACAGTGTCTGCATTTGTCGCTTTCTATGTCTTTTCTCTGGATGAATTTCTGATTGTTCCTTGTTGCGATCACTTGGTCTTGGATGGCTAGCATGAATCCTTCTGTCTCTGGCTGGAGAGTGCCTTTGGCCAGCCAAGAATTTGATGCCTTTTTGTCAACGTGTGGTTGTTGCAGGTCATTGTAGTGCCTGCCATGTAATGGTTTTCCGGCCCAAGTTCTTAGTTTCTGTTCGTTGGCTGTTTCCAGGACACGCTCTTCGGTACTACACAGGTTTAGTGGCGTGTAATTTGCATCTGCTTGTATTATGGCTTGGATGAGTGGCGATCGGGGACTCTTCAACTGGAAGTATTGCCTCATGCTCTGGATCTGCTTGTCATGTAAGTCTTTGAGGTCCGCTTGTCCGCGTCCTCCTTCTTCCCGGGGTAGTGTTTGCCGTTCAATTGCCGTTGCAGGGTGTAGTTGTCCGGCTCTTCTCTGGATGGTTCTCATTTTCCGCTGGAGTTGTTCTAGTTCAGTGTTGGACCATTTGATGATCCCGAAGGAGTAGGTGAGCACTGGTACCGCATATGCGTTAATTGCTTGCGTGATGTTCTTCAAGCTCCGTTTCGTCTTCACAATGCTTCTAAGTCTTTCTTGGAATGCTTGCGTGAGCTGGACTTTGACTTTCTTGTGCTCCTGCTGCCGTTTTTGCATTATCCCTAGGTATTTGTAGGTTTCGCCCTCGTCCAAGGTCTTCAGTAGTCTCCCGTCTTCGAGTTCGATGCCTGGTAAATCTTCTTTGCTATTCTTCTGTATTTTGCACTTATCGAGGCCGAATTCCATTCCTATGTCCTTGGAGAATGTCTCTGTTATACTGATGAGTTGTCGGAGTTGGGTGATTGGTGACATCTTGCTGATTGATGGCATTTTTGCATGTTAAAACTGCCTTGTATTTTGTATATAAAAAATGCATTATAAAATTGTATATATATATTTCTTTTATATTGATTGTAAATTGAATTATTAAAAAATTCAATTAAGTGCGTACACCTGAAACTCCCCTCTCTTCTTTCTTTTTCTTTCTTTTAAATAGCTTTTTGAAAACGGATGTGGAAGCCTTGATCAAATTTGTTTGAGGACTCCCCTTTTAATTTCTGCATCTAAATACGCATTGTTTTTTTGTACGTTAAAAGTGCATTGTGGTTTTGCATGTTAAAACTGCATTGTATTTTCGCATGTTAAAACTGCATTGTGCTTTTGCATGTTAAAACTGCATCGTGTTTTTATATGTTAAAACGGCATTGTTTTTTTGCATGTTAAAACTGCATTGTATTTTGCATATAAAAACTGCATTGTATTTTGCATATAAAAATTGCATTATAAAATTATATATAAATTAATTAAAATTGCACATTAAAATTGCACATAAAATTGAATATGAAAATATGATATAACGTTAATTAAAATCAACATTACAATCCGGAAAATTACTGAAAATTACTTAAATTCATTAAAAAATTAATTAAAAACTGCATTGAAAAACTGACTACGAACTGCATTGAATATTAAATAAAAAATCAATTAAAGAGTGCATATTAAAATTTGCATTTAAATATGTATTTGAATTACAACAAGATACTTGTTTGCGGCATCCGTGACTACACAAGTAAATGGTGTAAAAGCGTGCAAGTAGATAAAAAAATATGTCCAATCTGCCTATGTATTATAAATGCCTACACAACAAACTGCATTTAGTGTCATGTCGGTATTATAATGCACGATCGTGGCAACACAATTTAGAAGTAAACAGTTTGAGCTTCCGTGTTGAGGATAATGGTGTTTCAATGTTTGTTTGTACATGCTGTTTTTCGTCTTCGCTTATTTATGCCTAAGCAGCTGAAACTAAAATACCTGCCATGCAAATGACCTCACAAAAACATTTCACCTGTCATACCGAATTGATGGTTATTGCTATTGATAATTCCTCCGTGCAAGCTGCACACACACACGCGTGTACAGGGTTGTCAAAATTAAATTATCCGATCTTACAGGGCTATAGAGCGAATTCTGGGGCTGGTAATGAAGTGGAAATTTCGATGGAGAGTTCTTCAGAGGGTGCTTGCACTATTTATGGGAGAAAAATTACAAAATTTGTCACCAGGGGGCGTTGTGGCAACGCAAATTACCGCGTTACAATTTTCCAATGTGTCCTTCATCGTGATCGACAAAAGGTTCCATTCGGAAAAAATATTTTTCATAGCAGAACGTAGTATGTCAAGTGGAATGGATAGATAATACATAATGGTTATTGCTCGGCGCATAGGGAAGATCCGGTGCTTAAGATTACCCAAGTATCGTGAGACATCAGCTGATAACTGATTCGTCTGTAAAATGCTGTCAGCCATTTTTGGATATAGCAGTAAATGTGGGTTGGGGCGCCATCTTGAATGGATATGGTATCTTGAAGGCATCCATGTTGTTGCAGCTCTGGTGTTACGAAATTTGTCAACATTTCATGATATCGCTGATTTTGTATGCATATTTTATATATCGCATATTTTATATTCATATTTTATATTCATATTTTATATATTCATATTTATATATTCATATTTTATATATTCACATTTATATATTCATATTTTGTATTATTATTATTATATAATAAACAATGGAGTAAGTCCGAGTCCCAGCTACCTCTTTATGATAGCAAATTATGATAGCAAAATACCTCTTTATGATAGCAAATCATTTCCACGTCGTCACCTGGTGACACATTTTGAAACTGACTATTTATTTATTTATTTATTAGATTAATGTAAACAACTCTATCTACTTTTTCATGTTTTTTGTTTTTTTTTAATAAATACAGTAGATTCTTAATAATTTGGCTTCCCGCTTTGGCGTGAAAGAAAGAGGGTTACGCTTTCATGTGACATCTCGAATGGGAGCTTTAATAAAAATTTCTGAAGTTTTTTCATGTACTCTCGCTAATCCGGCACACCCCTATGCAAGGAATAGCTGGATTACCGAGAGCTGGTTGTATTGTGTGAAATTATACCCGTAACATCATTTTAAAACTTGTACCTGATACTGGTTTTGAAATAATTTGTTTGCTTCAACTCGTTCATTTTACATCCGATACGTTCAAACGCGTTAGTCAAGTAGCAATCACGCAATCGCCAAGTTGCAACGAGTTCGTACCGAAATACAAGCTTTTTAATCAGTCGACTAAGCAGTTACATGAGAACGCAGTACAGTAGCGTCTCGGAAAATCGAGGTTCCGCTAAATTCGAGGCGATGAAATTTTTGGAGTATCCTTTCCAAAACTCTTTCCCGGCATTTTTTTAAAGAGAAAATCCGAGGAATTTCAGTTTGAAAGAGTGTTGACAATTTCTTAAGTTACAAAAACTTCTATTCATCGTTATTAAAGAAATAAAGGTATATAAGTATTTTGAGAGATGTTCTCAAGTGGAGGGCCTTTTGTGGCAAGGGTATAAAACTGCCCCACTTAGGAGGACACGCAGGAGCAACCCAAGCCGTTCTTATATTGTTTTGATCCTTTAATTTAAAAAGCAATATATATATATAATGCTGGATGAAGGTCTCTCCAAATGCTTTCCACACAAGTCTATCCTGAGCAATTCGCTTCCACGTCACCCCAACCTGTTTTCTTATTTCATCCACCCATCTAGTTTGAGGACGTTTTCTAGGTCTTCGGTGGTCTCTTGGAATCCAGTTCAGAATTTCTGTTGTCCATCGTTGATCAGTTCTTCTTGCAATATGCCCAGCCCATCGCCATTTCAGCCCTTTTACTTTAACAATGATGTCCTCTACTCTAGTTTGCTCTCTCACCCAAGTGTTTCTTTTTCGATCTCTCCTAGTTATTCCAAGCATGCACCTCTCCATGCTCCTTTGCGTTGTCTGTAACTTTCGTATTGCTCCAACTGTTAGACTCCATGTCTCTGATCCATAAGAGAGGACTGGCAATACACACTGGTTGAAGACCTTTCTTTTTAGACACAAAGGCAATTTCCCCTTCAGGATAAAACTGTTTCTTCCAAATGCACTCCAGCCAAGTTTAATACGTCTGTTGAGTTCTTTCATAATGTTGCCATCCATTGAAATCAGCTGGCCAAGGTAAATATATGAATCAGCAATTTCTAGCTCAATGTTGTCAACTTGTATTTTTGTTTCCTCTACAAAATTATATATATACATATATACTGGGTGGACCAGTTTAAGTTAATACTGTAAAATATCTCAAAAAATAAGCGTTTTACAAAAAAAAGTTTGAAATGAAAGTTGTTTGACATGAAGGGGAAAGTGTTTTTCATTATCTATATTTTACTTGGGGGTCATTTTTGAAGTTTCTTAAAGGTCAAACTCGTTTTTTCAAGGGGAAACCTGTATTTTTATTCTTATTCTTCATAAAAAAAAAATAATCAACTTTTGTAGAAATCATTTTTGCGATTTAGCGCTTAATTTCCGAGATATTTAAAAAATAAGCTTGAATAAAGACATACACTGCTATGTCATGCGTGTTCCATTTTCTCCAAGATTCCTCATAAATAAGAACCATTTTCCCCTCTACAGACGGATACTCCTTTATTAACGCACAATCAACTAAATTCATTAAATTAATTTATCTTTACGTCGACTTTTAAATGACTTGCATTAAATGGACGTCTGTACGACGGAAGTAGAGGAAAGATTGAATGCTGGTAGAAAGCGGCCATCTTGCTTCGGTACCAATTAGCACCACGAGCAATATCTCATTTTTCTATGGAATATAAATCGATTGTATGACTTATCAACGAATCATATTTATTTGTGTGTACAATGCCTCCCCAACTACTGCATACTTAATTTTTTTCATTTTTTAAATATTAAATTAGTTTTTCATGATAAAACATAAACGTCTTTATCCAGACTTATTTTTTAAGCATCTCGGAAACTAAACGCTAAATCGAAAAAAATGCTTTCTACAAAAGTTGCTTATCTTTTAGGAGGAATAAAAACAAAAAACATGGGTTTCAATTAAAAAAAAAATAAACTAGTTTGACCTTCAAATGACCTTGAGAACGACGAAGAAACGAGAAGTAAGTAAAATATGGATAATGAAAAACACGTCCTTGCCTTCAAGACAAGAAACTTTTGTTTGAAACTTTTTTTTTTAACGCTTATTTTTTAGTTATTTTAGAGTGTTAACTTGAGTTGGTATACACACACACACACACACACACTATCATGTATCTATAACTTGAATTTTTTATTCAATTTCCTCGAAAACCATTTTCAAAGGTTTTTGATCTTGAAAAGATACGAATCTTTTGATTTATACAGTTCCTTTTATCTAATCGCAGGCTTCAGTTGTCTTTAATTTTTCCCCCATGTACTTTTTAAAAGCTTTCGTCATTTGAATTGGAGATTTTTAAAGTTACCCGCGGAACTTGTTTCCATAGTCTTTAAAACCTTCCAAAGTTTTTTGAATAGCTTTTGGAAATGAAAAGTTTTGAAAAGGGTAACACACTTTTGGGGGACCCACCCTCACCTGTGTGACGCCGGAGTCACAAAAATGCGTTGTTCCGTTCACTGAATCCTACTTCCGGTGAAACCACCGAAAATTAAATTGGGGTTCGTTTTTATCCAATGGCATCGTTTGGCTGTGTGCCATCATCTCTCCATCGTTCAAACAGGAAGTTAGTTAAAACTTAGCCTTTTCCGCGCAGAAACAGTTTTTAGTTCGGGTCCGTAAACGAGAACGATAACGAATCCTGTTATCATCGATTCTGACTCCAGAAAGTTTCTCTTCCTTTTGGCTGACAGTTGTGGTTCAGAAACTATGGAAAAAAAGGTTTAGGTTATTGTCTCGCTGTTGCCAGAACTCTTTCCCGTTTGTACGTGCATGTGCTCCCTGTTGTGTAGGCAACAGCAGGGTATAAATGGTGGTTCTAAAATGACTTTCTTTCTGTTCCTAAATAAACTTTTTTTTCACGTATTTTCCTGGTTCCTTCATCGACGAGTCCCCGATGACAGACGAGAAAAGAAAGAGCTTTAAGTTGGGCTAATGCGCCGAGAGGGGGACATTACAGTAATTGATTTTGCAGGAAAGGAGGCGAGACGCGCGAATATGGACTTTCTTTGTCTACTTTTCCCCAATCCACAGGAGTCAACCATTTAGTGCTTCCGCTTTTCCGGTATCCCGTTTGCGGAAATCAGGCCCGGAAGGGATAACGAGTCCCTTCTTGCTGCTGTGACGTCACTGCTGTTATTCTAAACCCGGGATTAAATGGAAACTCTTGTTTCTGTTTCTGGTTTGTTTGTACAATCGTCTGTTTTTCAACCACTGTCGTTTGTGTGCATATATGAATGTTGGAAAAGTTGGCCGAGCGAGCGGCACTGTATTTCCAGATAAGGTTGCATCGATGTTCAGTGGTCGATAATAAAGCTCAGGTTTCCATTCATTCATTCATTCTTCATTCCGCTCATATTTCGTTCTCTTACAGAAGTATTTGTCGAACACTGTCTGGGTTCATTTTTGTTTGTCAACCGCAACTACCCTAAATAAAGTTTTGGTTCTTAAAGGCGTAAATGTAATTAAGTTTTATCTTTATATTGCGCCTTAATGTTTAAGAACTTTATATGTAGCCGCAGACGATGATTGCCATTTCTTCCCTTGAGGTATAACCGCTTTAGGGAGAACACGCGCGGCTAGTGTAAAAGCAGCAATCTGGTTTGAAGGCAAGTCTTTGTTTCAGTGATGTTTCCTGTTAGATGATTATCAAGTCTGTTGCCACTATTGTAATAATAACCATAATCATACCAAGAATGAATATTAATAGGGAATTGCAAACACTAGAAGAGCAAAAGACCTTCAAGCGATTGAATAGTACTCAAAGCGACCTTTTTTTTATAGCAAACTTTCCTTTGTTATGCCGATTGTTGATGGGCCATTCTTTGTATGTGGACACAGAATTAGTTACGCATGATACAGAAGCCTCCCTTCCACACATTTTGGCAGCCTCACTGGATACCTCGACATTAATTTAATATATTAGTAAAATTGAAGTATAAATGTTAATTGGTTTTTCGTTAAATAATTGGTGCATTTTATGCAGATTGCGCGAAAAGTTCGTAAAAACTTTAAAAAATCATTAAAAAGGAACAAATAATGATAAAGAAGTGTGGTTTACAACGAAAATTTTCTAGGAAAATCGGATTTGTTTTAATCGCAAAAAATGTTTAGTTCAAAAAATCACCTACAAATGGTGCTGAAAACTCCAAAAGACAATGGACAGGACAACTGTGCATTCCATCGATTTATTATTGCAACAGTTGTTCAATATGACCTCCAAAACTTTGTATAACAGAACTAAGGCGAACAAGACATGTGGACATTTCTCGTCTTCAGTTGTTTCACTGTACGAAATTTTCGCAACGCAGTGGCTTCTAATTCAACATTCAGGTAGAAGAACTTCATAAGCAACGCTTGATCTGGCAACGATGACATTCGCAAATTATGCAGTACTGTTGGATTCGAATGAATAGTCCATGTTCCTCCAGATATTTTATTGCAAGCCTGCATTGCATACTTCTGCAGAATACCTTGCGCCGTCTGCAGGTGACTTTTAAACTAAAATTATTTGCGACTAAAAAAAATCCGATTTTCTTATAAATTCTTTCGTGTAAACCGCGCTTTTTTTATCATTATTTTTTCTTTTTTATGATTTTTTTTTTAAAGTTTTACGAACTTTTGACGCACCCTGTATATAGGCAATCGGTGGAAAGACATAAAGTTTACTAAAATTTATGACGTTGAATTACCTGGGTCCACCCCCCCAATAATTTAAACTAAATTGCAAATTTGCATGTATTGTATAAAAGTATATAATATATTGTATAAAAGTATATAATATATGCTTGCCTCCTCCCTCCTAATAATTTTCAAAGCTTTACGTTGCTAGCTGTATTGCTTCATTAAACAGTACTTTCATGTAGTTATATTATTTGTATCGTATAGTTATATTATTAATTTTATCGTGTAATTATATTATTAATCGTATTGTATAGTTATGCAGTCGAAGATTGTTAAGACGAACACCAAGGGGAACAGAAAATCTGTTCATATTGGTAGTAATTCGTCTTATCTGGGAAGAATAGTATGCTATACAATCTGACGGAACTTCAGAAAACGGTTCGTATTAAAAGTAATTCGTCTTAAGGTTCGACCCGAATTATTAATTGTATCATATAGTTATATTATTAATTGTATTATATAGTTATATTATAATTGCATCGTATAGTTATATTATTAATTGTATTATATAGTTATATTATAATTGCATCGTATAGTTATATTATTAATTGTATTATATAGTTATATTATAATTGCATCGTATAGTTATATTATTAATTGTATTGTATATTTACATTATTAATTGTATTACATAGTTATATATTATTAATTGTATTATATAGTTATATCATCAATATGTCCTATAGAGTTCTGAATTAAATATTGTAAACTTTGGGAACTTTGATTTAATCCGGTGAAAGATATGCAATATCCTTAGAAAAACAAAAACACAATAAAATGTTATTGTTTTTATATCATTAGATTAATACACTCAAGGAAAAAATAATAGGTTAAGAAATATACAGTGAAAAGCTTCAAGAAAGAAATCTAAGGGGAAAAAAAAATGTATAGAGGAATATTTAAAAAAAAAAAGAGAAAATGGCGAACTTTTATAAAAGCCCAACCTTCCTCAAGGCAGTAGAGAGAAAAAGAATATATCAATAAGTTAAGAAGAAGGATCTTTGAATAAAAGTGCTTAAATATTACAATGTCTTTAAAAATAAAAAAGTAGTTTGTACTTTTTATTTAGTTTACAATTAGACAAATTCATCTTTCACACAGTGCTAACAATTATTGGTTTCCCTGGCGAATTTATAAGGATGTTAAGCGTTCAGGGACAAAGGCCTATATTTTCACTACACCATAGGGGAACGAGAGGCTTGAAATTGCTTCTTTTTTTAATTTCATTTCAGGGTTTATTCCGTAACCAGCGACGCCCCAAAGTATCTGGGTAAATATGATATACCTCACTTATCACTACGCCTATACTTTTTATTCAACGGTAAAATAGTATGTAAAAATAGAGAAAAAACACGTCTTCTTCAGTTTCGTATCGAAAGCATATTTCATGAATACGTCTTCAGTGAAATGGGAAAATAATCTTATGAGCTGAGTTGAAAACAGGACTCCATATCGGCTGTCAAAGGTTTGTTTTTAAGCTTTCTCTATCGATATAAAGGGACAATATTTCTTTATCGATATAAAAGAAAAATATCAATAGTATTCTCTGAATCGAAACGAAGAACCGGATTTTAATCTTTTAATCCTTTCCTTGGGGAATTTTTTGCATTACAATAAAAAATGGAAACACCCACGATTTAAAATGGACGCATCCGATTAAAAATTTATTTGATACAAGTAAATTGCATTCGATCGATGGATATGGAAGATTTTATCGATTAAAATCGATGCCAGATCTTTCTATAATTTTTATTTATATCTGATATATGGACAATTAGTTTATAATGCGCTTTGAATACACTTAGAGCTGCAATTGTATGACAAACCGTAATTTTGTATCAGCTAAATTGAAAATATGTAGGCTTTAATATGGATATGTATATATTAGTTAATATTCAGGTATGTTTCAAGTTCCATGCTTGTATTCAATCTAATACAATAGTGCAAGATACACTATTGTATTAGATTGAATGCAATTTAATACAATAGTGCAAGATAGCAAATAGTCGTGCTTTGCAAATCTACATTGAAACCCGCAGGTAACTGACAGACATAAGTTACTCCAATCAATTCTCCAAGATGCACAATTATACATGTATATTTCTTATAAGTAAGATGGTAATGGAAAAGAGTAAAAAAGCCTTAATTTTGTTACAAGACTCTCTTCCTAGAGCAATGCTTATATAAAAGTGAATCACCGACGCGTTATTGCAGAGATACAAAATTTTCAAATTTTTATTAGTTATTATACATAAATACCTTTTACTTAATATACATATATAGCCTTTAATTAATATATAGATATATTTTCCAGCTAACATACAAATATAGGTTCGACTAATGTCCACTTACGATTATATGTTCTCTTTAATATAAAAATATGTATCTTAGTTAACTTCATACAGATACATACTATACAGATATATATTCTAGTTAATACTATGAAGGTACATGTTGGAATTGATGTACGGTCGATTTGCGTACACGGCGGAATTGATGTACAGCATTGTGTTGGAATCAACTGAGACCGAATCTATGTTGGCGAATCGAAATTGCCCTGTAATCGAAAGTCCATCAATTCAGAAATCCATCTTCTCTCAGTTATATTGTGGGCTCCCACAATAGAAACACCATGTTCACTTCGCAGGCTTTCTTAACTGTTGCCACTTAGAAATGCAAGGAAAGGAAACTTAAGTTTAATTCCTAAAATTGGCAAAATGCCAAATGGTTTCTTTTTACATTATGTTTTCTAAATGCATGTACTTTTACTTTCCGTATCTGGCAACAAATATATTGATTGTATAATTATAATATCACATTTTATATTCGGCAACAGTACGTGTAATTGTTTTCCGAATTCTAAAATCAAATCAGTCTTCAATTTACCATCGACATGTGCACACGTACTACAACGGCTCCGCCAGAAAGGCGCACAAAGCTCTTTTAACGTTGCAATGTAATTTAATTATTTCTTGGCGAACTATTCTAAACATGTAATGTGTGTTTTAATAAATATATTTCAACTGGGCAGAATCACTTCATTTCTCCAAACATATTTCTTCAATAGTACCAATAAGGAGCACAAACTATTTTAGTAGGTAGGCCTTTACTAAAAAAGGAGTATTGTTATTTTAAAAATAAATGCAGTTTCCTGTTTTTTACCTTAAACATATTTGTTTAAAATATCTCACAAAGAAATGAAGATTTTTGTTTGACTCTGTTTGGTTTATCGTTGCTATGCGGCTCTAACACGAGGTTTCTTTAACAATATCATTTTTTGTTGAATCACGTTGCTTTTAATACTTTCGCTTTCTTTTTGGTTTTACGGCTCAAAGACTACAGTGGTCATGCTGCGCCGGGACCTACTGTTTTCCGAGGAATCCGAACCTCTTAAGGCCTAGGGAACCAAACCCCGGACTACAGTGAGCAGTGCGATCTCTGAGTAAGCGTTCTTTGTGCACTGTTGGGAGTCGAACCCGGATTAACGGCGCACTGGGCGAACGCGTTACCACACTGCGCCACCGCAGGGCACTTTTAATACTTTAGCTATTCCAAGATGTTAAGATTAAAAAAAAAATCGCAAGGACTATGGACAAACAAACAAAGAATTAACAATCAAACAAAGGATCTAACAAAGTCGGTTAACAAAGAATTTGGAATGAACGATTGTCGAATAATGGGGTTCTGCTGGCTATATGTATTGTACTAATTATACGTAAAATTATGATCGACTTGTGAACTTCTCGCTAACATTTGATTTCACATTGGCAGCTTCTTCCTTTTTTCTTTTCTATAAAAAAATGACTGGATAAAAATACCACGCGAGCCATACTTTGTCCATCTCTGCACTTCAAAATGTATTTAAATTATCAGAAATTTTGTAAATGAAATTGGCAAACATTGAATTAGTGAGCTGAACAGTGAAATTTCATGAAAGAGAATGAGGTAACACTTATTTTCTTCCTCTTCGTTGAATTTTTGCTCATGAGGACATCAGCACGGGCCAAGCCCAGCTATTCCAACCTACGTCCGATTATATTTAGTAGAATGTGACGTAGGTGGTTCGTCGGTGTCCTAGGGGAAAATATGATAAATGAGATCAATCTCAGACTGTCCAAAGACAGTTTATTGCCAATTTTGAAAAATATTATGCGTAGGTTATTATTGGGTAATAAGGAATGTAAAAGCTGAAGAAGTGTCTTTCTGAAAAGATAACAAACTATCGATATGGTATAATCGATTTTTTGAAGTTTTCATCAAGAGTAAAATTATTGGGGTTGATATTAAAAAATAAAAATAAAAATGTATCTTTTATAGTGACACTCCTCATTCTGACTCACGCTATTTTTTGACAACCCCTTGATCAGGTCAAAATATTCCAAAATAGCTGCAATCGTAATAATGATTAAGAATTGTTGTTAATGATTATATTATTAAAAAAATCAGCGGCGTATATTCCAGGCAGTCTAAATAATCTCAGCTTGATTATTTTTTTTAGCATTTTTTCTCAAAAACTGTTTTCTTAGAAAAATTCGTGGTCTTTTGGTACATACTAAAAAAACAGTTTTGATGGCGAACAGAAAAATTAGTCCCTTTTTTTCAAGCCGTCACGTCAGTAGGAGTAATAACCAATGAATGGAAATGCTAAATCTGTTGAAAGACCTTTTTTCCACTAGCGGAGGTATTGGAAATATACACAATGCCTTTTGGAAATATTAGATTTGTTGACGCCTAAAAAAAAAAAAGATTAGTAGGCATGATCTTGTCCATTACAAATACGTCATCACTTAGATGGCATTATTATCTTCTTTTGTGAAATCCGCGCATTGTAAAAGCTAGCGTGTGTAGCTAACTTGTATAGCTACAACTTGTGTAGCTAGTTTGTGTAGCTTGTGTAATAGGTTTCAAAGAAATAATAAATTTTAGGTCACCGAAATTTTCACTCGTTAGAGGAGTCAACAAAAAATGAACGTCACTTTTATCACCCTCAGTAATTCTGATTACTCCCAGCAGTGCAAAAAGAACGCTTACTCAGAGATCTCATAAAAGATCGCACTGCTCACTGTAGTCCGGGGTTTGGTTCCCCAGGCCTTAAGAGGTTCGGATTCCTCGGAAAACTGTAGGTCCCGGCGCAGCATGACCACTGTAGTCTTTGAGCCGTAAAACCAAAAAACAAACAATTCTAATTACACATAATAATGAAATATATTAATTTTATTGTATATATTTTGGTCAAATAATACAATCAATATCGAAACTTATAGCTTTTGTTGTTTTTGGTACATTTTAATGAGAATGTATTATTTTTATATGTTGAAAAAAAAATATGCAAAACCTTGGTGGGAATTTACAATAATTATTAATTTTAATTTACTGAAATCGACAGAACGTTTATTCCTATCTTCAATACAATCCATTGGCGTACGCAGGGGGTGTTGATGGGGGTTGTAACCCCCAATTGCAATGAAATTTTGTATATTTAACATAGGAATGTATGAGTTGTAGCTCCGTAACCCCTCCCATTAAGCCTATGAACCCTCCTTGCAAACTTTCTGCGTATGCTTATGGTACAATCATCATTCATGTAGGACATCATCATGTAGGATATGTGCAATAATTATCAGGACCGGATTGAGAATTTTAGTGACCCTAATCATAAATAAGGTTTTGTCCCCCCCCACTTATATACCTAATCTACAACATAAACAAAAATAAACCATAAAATAAAATTTTATTTTTTGAAATAAAAAAAAAAAATTGGGAAAAGAAAACCCCATATTGTATAGACATTTTTATACTTGGAATTTGAGCAGACATTTGGCGCGGGTTCCGTCTTACAGTTGAAATGTCTGTAAAGACATATTCTCATAATAAGTGATTAATTCTTTTATATGTATTTCCGCGATGTGAGATCAATTCTACTCTCTCTCTCTTTGTATTATTTACATTATTTTTATTATTTTATATTATTTATATTATTTGTCTCTCTCTATTTATATTATTTTTTCCACATAAGCTATTTACTTTAACGGATACTGTGCACCAGCTGCAAATAAATGCATTGACGAGAGATATATAAAGTGCATATAGATATACTGAAATATCAATATATTAAAAAAATTATTACAAATAACATAGTAAAAAGCGATATAAACAAACCCATTAAATAAAGTACAATAACAATAAAAGCAACATCATGGGATTTACTTTTCAGAAAACATTCAATCAAAAATAATAATGAAAAATAAAAGAATTATCAACGTAGCAGAGCTGGAACTAAAATATCAGGTTGAACAATGAGAATTTTCGCTGAAAAACATCATAATATGAAGTGATGATGACGATTATATTAATACTATTTTCAGATTTTGTAATATCTTATGATGACCATCACTTTGAATAGTTGGCAGCATGTTTATGTATTATTAAAAATTTTTAACCACTTCAACCTTGTTCTGAATCTGATTTATACTTTGTGGTGTAGTAATTTGCATTTATGTTTTAACACGTTTTTTTAATACGCTAGTCGAAACGTGTTTAATTCTACGAGACACTTGCCGGGACCGAAAAATAACGTGGTTAAACAGAAATAGTCTTTAATTAGAACTATCTTATTGGGAAAGTTTACTGTATAATGTACTTGTTAAGTCTTGAGTGTTCAGCCAGTGATGTGTGTTTAAAACTTGGTGTCCACTTGAAGCCGAAAGCTTTTAGGATATTGCTGCAGATTGCGGCAAAATGACCAGAATATTAATTTAACAAAGAAAACGGATAGGCCGATTATCGTGCAAATGACGAGGGGGAGGGGGAAGGTGACTAAATGTGAATGAAGCCCTCGCCACACACACACACACACCTCTTCCAGTGTTCGTGATCTTCATTCTTTGCCAACTTGCCCAACGTCGGGCAAGTTGGGCAAGTTCCAAGGGCGTCCTCATAGTCACTTTTCTGCTCCGACGAAGATCCAAATCTCTTGCCTTGCGCCAGCCGCATACTAAGTCAACGCTGGCCTCTTGCCAAGCAGCGCTGGCCCGCCAAAGGCCACCCTTCGGCCTTTAGCTATTCCTCCCGTGTATGGCAGGCAATCCATGCCAAATAATGTGACTACTAAGAAAATATGCATATTCCCGTTTGCATAATTTTCTTAAAAATTGCCACACTGCAATTTTTAAGAAAACGATGCCCACACTTTGGAACAGCGCGCTGTTCCAAAGTGTGGGCTGTCCATTTGCCGCTACTGAATTAATCAGGGCCGCGTCTAGGGGGCCCCTGGACTTTATATTTTTTTCGTTTCCTTTTCACACTGATTTTTAAATTTTCTAATTTTTACAACAAGCAAGATATAACGTATATATAATATGTATGTATGATAATCATATTTTGTATGATTGGGTCGGAGCCAAGGTCCCGTTCTCCCACTTGTTAAGGTGGCACTAAAAAGGCATGGCACTATTAATGGGCAATGAAAGCTGATCGCATCAAATGTCTAATTTGATGCTGTTCTCCTCGCCATAAAATTTTAATCGCCAGTGGACTGGTAAGACAGAGAGAGAAATTACCTGTATAAATTAGCCTTCCCACCACTGTACCCGTGCATACCCGAAACTGCGGGTACTTGTGAACCTTATATACTATTAGTTGTTTTTCATTTACAGATATACGTACACTAAAGTTTAATTGATAAATTACACCCAATAAGACATTACCAACATTAAATAATAATAAAATTTACGGCAGAATATATATTGAATTTCCTTCAGCCAATTGCTGAAGAATGATGGCGGCCTTTGCCCGAAACGTACGCTCTACTCAATATCTAAAATAACCTTCCACAATATTGTTGCTAACTTTTAACGCTCTGGCTGCTTACTCTGTGATTTCCACGGGCAACGCAAACTTAGCAAAATTCCCTAATCCCGCGATTTCCACGGGCTTCGATTCTAACTGCTTTATTTATTGAGCCATCCTATTTTATCCTCATTTGGGCAATGACAAAGTTATTAATTGATGATGATTCTGCCTTCACTTGACAAAGGGAGCAGTTGGCTCCCGAAACGTCGTGTTTTTAAACCTTACGCCAGTGTCGAAATAACTGTTTGTTATTAATGATGAAGACATACACCTTCTAAATTTTATTTATCAGATGCGCTTTTTAAAGCAGATGACAATTGTAGCCCACATTCTTCTTTTTTCCAACGAAGAATTGGAAGGAATTGTAGATTAACTTTAATCCTTCCATTTCTAAGATTAGTAATTGTCCGTTACTTTACTGATTTAGTTTAGTCTTATTGATTTATAACGAATGGTAATTATGTGTTGAACTCGTTAGGGTAATATAACTATTTCCAACCAACACTATATTAATTAGATATGCAAAAAAAAAATATAAATAAATAAATAAATAAATTTTTCGAAAAAATACTGCACATTTTAATTTTGAAATACAGTAAAACCTCTCCACAACAATATTATACGGACCGAGAAAAATTATCCTTATAGAGAGAGTTATTGTTATAGGGAGGGTTCATTATACAGTAAAACCTCTCTACAACACTATTATACGGACCGAGAAAAATTATCGTTGTAGAGGGATTTATCGTTATATCGGAAGGTTTGACTGTCACAGTTATCAAATTACAATTAATCAAATTATCAAGTTATCAAATTACAATTAATCAAATTATCAAGTTATCAAATTACAATTAATCAAATTATCAAGTTATCAAATTACAATTAATCAGATTATCAAGTTATCAAATTACAATTAACCAGATTATCAAGTTATCAAATTACAAATAATCGAATTATCAAGTTGTCAAATTACAATTAATCAAATTATCAAGTTATCAAATTACAATTAATCAAATTATCGAGTTATCAAATTACAATTAATCAAATTATCAAGTTATCAAATTATCAAGTTATCAAATTATCAAGTTATCAAATTACAATTAATCAAATTCACAATTATCAAATTATTACTGTATACATAACAGATAGATAATAAGCAAGAATCTATTTTTTTGAAGCAACATTAATCTCATAATCTCCGTACTCTGGAGATTGGATGAGAACGAACCCAAAGCAGTGATACAGCGATTCAAAACTCAAGGGGTGGGGGGAACTCAAGTGGCTTCAAAGAAGATTATGTGATGCGGCCTTAAAGAAAATAATGTGTTTTTATATCCAATGGGGGGCTTGAGTACCATCCAAGGGCGGACACAGGGGGATCACAGGGGTCATGACCCCCAAAATATATTTTTTCACTGTAAAAAATTACAACTTGCATGATAAATGAAGGGT
The DNA here is from genome assembly GCA_006491805.2 of Dysdera silvatica. NCBI lineage: Eukaryota > Metazoa > Arthropoda > Arachnida > Araneae > Dysderidae > Dysdera > Dysdera silvatica. The sequence goes on from QLNU02014802.1 coordinate 49,727,565, forward strand.
ATTATTCCGAGACCATGGCAGATTATGTCCGCGACCCCCCCAAAAAAATGGAAGTCTGCGTTCGCCATTGGTCCCACCCTCCATTTCCTACGCTAATGACTCAAAAGATGCATTCTTTAAAAAAAATGAGAATGGAAGAATGCATTCACCAAAACGAATGATTTTTCTCACCTCTACAACCAACGACGTAAGATTCACCTCAGAGCTAAGTCAGCGTTCGCCCATTGGAGAGAAGCCAAAGCATGTGTTAGTTCGTGATGCAGCAGTAGCACATTTGGTTACAATACGAATAATTTCCGTGTTTGATTCCAGAAGCATATCCTTACCTTTTTTTCTGCAGATTCGTAGTCCGGGGTTTAATTTCCCAGGTGGAAGAAGTTTAGGGTTTCTTAGGGAAGCATGGGTCTCGAACAAGCATGATTTTGTCTGCTGTTAATCCGTAAAACATGAACGAATCTCACAATTAGGTCACTGACAGTGAAAATAATTATCAGCTGGTTTAGCTTTTTTTTTTTTTTAAATATGTTTCCGTCATCGTCATTAAAGTCCTGTTTAAGTCTCGGAATTCCATCGTAACTGGGATAATTCCTGGGTCAATGCTCTGAAGACATCTTATCAGAGTTTACGAAATACTCGTTCGTTTTCAGTTTATATGTATTGCGCATACTTGTGAAATAGCACGAAAAAAAACGTGTTTCCAATTTTTTTTATGAATTAGCACAAATAAATTGAAGTAGAATTTATTAAATTTCTCTTATAATTTTCACGTCAAATTTATTAATTGGTAAATGTGTGAGGTTGTTAAGTTAGTTTGTTAAGTTCTAAAGTTGTTAAATAAGGTTGCTCAGTTCTAAAATTAAGCTTGTTGAGTTCTGAAATTAAATTTGTAAAGTTCTGAAGTTATGTTCGTTAAGTTCAAATAATTCATGGGCCCCACACAGATCCATATAACTCTGTACTTATGGTTCTGAAGTTGCCTTTTATTTTTTTTTATATAAAAGATGCTCTGTCCATGTGGCCCAAAAGGGAAAACCCCTTGCATTGGCTTAATATATGAAGTTTTCTGTCTTAACACTTTTTCTCCTTTTTATGTAATTACGTATCTTTCAGGATAATATTGTGATCGCAGTGATAATTATATCATGTAATAATAATAATACTGTTTATCGTTGTCGTCATAGTAATTTTTATTTTAACTCCAGAGCATAGGCGTAGGCATAAAGTTGATAAGGGGGGGGGGAGGATTATAGGCACAATGCTGGGGTAACAGAGCTACAACTTATACATTTCTATATTCAATATACAAAATTTCATTGCGATAGGGGAGTCATAACTCCCAAATTCCCCCCTTGGCTACGCCCCAGAGCGTACATTTTGGGAAAATTGCGGCTCAAGCATGCATAGAGTAAAAACTATCCCAGCAACATAAATTTAATTTCAACGAATATGTTTTTTGCGTATGTTTTTACCGAGATTAGACATATAAAATCATCACAGTTTTTCATAACATTTTTCCTTTGCGTTTTTGGGCCAAATTTCGCCAGTTTCACGCCATTTTTAAAATGACTTTTCCAACATCAATTTATGTTTAATTCAGTTAAATATTTAACTTTTTTTAATCTCTAAAATTTTCTTTAATCTTGATGATAAAATAACTATACTTTTTCTCATTCACCTTTAGAAATGGTGCGAAATTATTTGTAAAACATTAAGATTTAAATACGAAACAAGCTAAAACAGAATAAAAACAAATGGTTTAATGGCGACACACTGCACTAATCAATAGAAGCAAAAAATTATACAATTTTTTTTTGGTGCAGTTATTTTATAAAAAATTATAATAACAACGTTGCTCACAGCCATTTCGGGAAACTATGGTTGAGCCTCGTAAATAGCGAAAATTCAATTTAGCCCGCCCTGTATACATACGTGCAGGGCCGACCTTAGATAATTCGGGCCCGGGGAAAAACATACGTCGGGGGCCCAGTTTACGTGCATCACCTCTGTTTTGAGGCTATTTTAAAGATTTGAACAAAATCCTCGAATTATCCAAAGCTACCCAGTAACGAGTTCAATGGAAACTACGATTATCCGATAATTTTACGATCCATTTATCTCTCCGCGAGATTTCTCTCCTCGCACTAACCTCGTGACCCGTATCCGATCCAAATGTATCGAGTTTTACGACCTGTCCTAACCTAACCCTAGCATTGTTTTATTCTCGGACGTTGATCGCAGAGTTCCGCAAATCTATCCTTCTGATTGGTTAGAAATCCGGCTTAATTTTTCTTCGCTACTATTGGCTAATCCCTGTCTCTTGGCATCCATTTAGCTTCTTGATTTTATTGGTGGTGGAATCGGAGAGAGGAAAGATGACCTGGAGCAACCTCATCTCCTTCTTCTTCGGCATCCAATTTTCAGGCCAATTGTTTTTCCGTTCTTCTCGGTTGTTTGATTAAAATTGTTTTTGATGCCAACTGCCAACGAAAATATATTAAATTTACTTTTGGTCGTGTTGATGCTTGTTGTTTGCTGATCCGAATTATTTTTTCATCTCAGCCCATGGCCGTTAACGGTCTTGGGAGAATAAATCATCGTAGTGTTTAACTATTTTTTGTTTTACGTAGTTAAGGTCGATGAACCAAAACAGAAATTGAGAATAAACTAATTGGTTTTCGATCTGTAGGTATAGAGAATGCAACATATAAATATTCCTGTTGTTGTGACCAAAAGATGAATGCTTTACTCCATAACTATTTAAAAACTTGTATTAAATGGTTACTAGTATCGTAGAGATTTGACAAGTTCTTCTGAAGTACCCCAGCACTGCTACTCTACCTTCGTTAATGAGGAGTTATAGTCATAGGAATATAATGATGACAAAAGACGAACATAGATAATTATCTAAATAGTTGGTGCAACACATGAAAAGGTCATATCACAGTAGCAACCCTTGGCATATATTCAAATAAACACAAATGGGGTGAACATACCTTTTTCTTTTTTTTAACACTAAGTAATCACACACAAATAACAAATAAGAAAAGTTATAAGTACCATAGGAAAGTTGAAGCAAAAACTAAACGCTAAATCAAGAAACATTCTGATCCTAGTGGTGGGGGGGGGGGGATCTAGTGCAAAGCAAATCAAACAATACAAAGTAATTTAGTGTACATCAACAAGAATAGTTAAGAGTGCAACAAACGATCTTTTAAACTTCAATTTGTATTACGACTTCAGTTGGAAAAAAAAATATACATACCTACCTACCTACCTACCTACCTACATACATACATACATGGTGATCCAAATTAAACAGGAGGTGTTTAGACCTCTCCCCAGAGAAAACTACTCGGCCAATTTCACCCAAATTTCGTACACATGCTCTCCTGAGTATGCGGTTTTGATTTCTGAAAGAAAAAAATTGAGTTCATATTTCGGCCGCTAGGGAAGGAAATGGCGCTGCGGAGCAGGCAATTTATTAATATTAACAACGAAAAAGTGTTTTAACATGCAATAACCTTTATTGCAATCACATGAAATTAACTACAAATTACAGTATACCGTAGGATAGTAGGTATGACTAAAAAAAAGATTTGTGCAATAACTTTATTGCTATCACATGTGGAACCACACTATCATCACAGATACGGCTCGATATGTCCTCCGTCTCTTTGCTCTAGAAATTGCATTCGATGCACAACACATTCCACGGCAGAACGTAACTCATTCGCTTGGAGGTGGGATACATGTTGCGAAATTCTGTCTTTTAAGACTGCTAAGTTCGGAACATTGCCTTTATAAACGCAGCTCTTTAAATATCCCCACAGCCAAAAGTCACAAGGGTTAAGATCGGGTGACCGAGGCGGCCAAGATGTTGAAAATGACCTGCTAATCACTCTGTCATCCGAAAAGTTTTGCCGTAATAATGTTTGAACAGGCAACGCGATGTGCGGGGGTGCACCATCTTGCATGAAAATTGTAGTGTCAAGACAATTTCTCTGTTGAAGCAAAGGAATGACAAAGTTCCAGAGCATAAATGCATACCTAGAGCCAGTAACAGAACATGTCATTGGCCCCGAGGCCGTATTTTCTTCAAAGAAGTAAGGACCAATGACGAAAGATGAGGTGAAGCCACACCACACTGTCACTTTTGGAGCATGCAACGGAATTTGTTGATGAACGTGGGGATTTGTGTCAGATCTCGTCTGTCCTTATATTAAATAACAAAGGCTGGGATGTCTTGGTAGACGCCCCTTCTTCTCTTTCTGATTTGAAAGACGCTAATTGGAGTAAAACCCAAATTTTTTAATTCGTTAAGTAGATTTTTGCGGCCCATAGTCGATGGGTAGCCCCATGATGCATAGCTGAAGTAGCCTTTCATCTTTCAGTTTAAATCTGTAGTATTGAATATTACTATCCGTCAGAGATTTGACCACCCCTCTGTAGTGATCTGCCTTGGATAGTTTCAGTTTCCAGCCCGTTTTTTCTTTGGACAGGGAGTAATGGTTGGTAATCTTTGAAACATGATCATGGAGGTTTTTAGTGGAGATACCTGAAGTAATAAATATACGAGGGGTTCTATTTTTCTTCTCATTATCATCCAGTTCGAAGGACAAAACTCTTTCGGTGGGGGCGTTCACAAGTTCTATCGGTGGTACAGTTAACGGTGTTGTCTCATCTGTCTGGGCCTGTACGACCAATTCATCTTATTCAACTTCAGTTTCAGAGACTACCCCTGCAGAAATTGCTAATGGGTCCTTAAGTTCTGTTCTCTGTAAGTCAGCGTCAGCACCATCACCGGAAAGGGGCAAGGAATTTGTATTGTCCTCTTTAGAATACACAATTGTTGGGAGAGGATCGTCCACGTCCTCATTACTTGAGGAAGAGCTTAAGAAGTGATTAGCGCGATTTCTCTTATGATTTTCCCTTTCTTTTTCTGTTTTAATGATTTGTTGGATATGGGCTTATCAGGCATGACTTTTTAAGGAAGTCCGCAAACCCCGTAGGTGCCGAAGATGTATCCACCTGTATAACTTAGTCAGCAGCATCTAGTGCTGTGGTGAAGAATTTACTTCTTCCCGCTTCGACCCCCGGACAAAGAGCGTTTGATGCCTCTGCTGATTCTTGAGAAGACACTAAGGTAGAAGATTGAGAGAAGGGACCATCATTTTCTTCTGTATAATCAGCAGTGAAATAGTCCACAACACTCAATAACCCTTTTGAAATTTGATGATCCGTCGTCTTAGGATCCCCAGTGTCTCTACGAGCACGTGTTTTTGAATCGATAGAGTTACCATCCATTTAGCAGCCTCAACATTTCTACCCTTTATGTGGATGGTGCCATCTGTGGCTTTTAGTTCATTGCAAAAGTCCATAATAAAGTTACCAAACTCATATTTATCGAGTATACCTCCGAGCATTTCTAAAGCATTACACACAGATGTATCAGAATGAGATCTGGTATTTTCCTGAGATTGCTTTTGAGCATTGCTTCGTAGCCATTTATGGATGACAATATGACATCCGCGGTTTGTGAGAGTCCATCTTGTCTCAAGGTAAGTCGTTTAGCATTCTGTAGGGCCTTAGATTCAAATGAGTATTGTTTCATTCCAGGATCAGCAGTAGTATCCCTCGGCGCATTAGTTGGTACAGACATGGCCGCTAAGTTTGAAGATCCATTTAACATAGAGATATGCGCATTTACGAATAACGTCAGCACTCAATTTAAATTGTTACTTTAATTGTCAAAAATATTCATAATTTAAATATACAGTGAAATTTGTTTGTAATGATTCTCTAGATACCAGGAAAAGATATCATTATTGACAAAGTTGAACCAAACACACTTCGTAATACAGGAGTTATTTAATTTGGATGTAACGTTAGTTTAAGAGTTTCACGAATATTATTTAATAATATTACTGATTATTATTCAGAGAGAGAATGTAGATGACCAATAAGAAAATAAAAGTCACGCCTTTACCGCTTCAAGTCAGGGACGAAAAATAAAGAATTTTCGAAAGTCCTTTCAAGAGAACGAAAGATTTATTTTGTTCCCAAGGTAGAAAAACTATCTTTTATAGAACTATCTCTGTCGATATCTGTGTACAATATATTGTACACAGATATGATATTGTACACATATATGATATTGTACACAGATATGATATTGTACACAAATATGATATTGTACACAGATATGCTTCAACACTAATGAAAATTCAAAGGTTTTATTATTTTAAAAAGTCTTGGGCACACAATGTATGGCCAAAGTTTGCAAAGCTCAAACTTATTGTTATATATAAGTTCACTTAAAGCAGGTTACCGTTATATACAAGGTCAATAAACATTAGTACTATAGGAAATCGGCCAGGATCGCAGTAAATACTGTTATAGATAGGTTTATCGTTACAGACAGTATTGTTATATACAACTTCCTTTCGTTATTCAACACAAAAAAAGATTGCAACTGCGTCTTCCAAAACTAAAATAAGTTTAGAAAACTAACAAATCTCACAAAAGAAAAGGTACTTTCAATTCTATATCGTACTGTTATACAGTGAAATTCGGTTATAACGAACAGAGATATAACGAATTCGTAGCTGTAACGAAGAAATGATTTAGGCAAGTTTGACTTAATATGTAAGATAATGGTTATAGCGAATGACGTTTATAACAATAGAAATCCTTAGTTCCTTGATGGTCTTTATAAACGAGTTCTATTGTATAACGTTGAAAGAGCTATCTAACTCAATGAGAATTATTCTTTTATCGACTTTTACACCGGATTCATGAAATTAAATGAGGTTCTCTAATGTTTATTCAATTTAAATTTATACTAAACGTGGGTCTAAAATCAATTACTCTGACGAAAGAAACCTTTCGTTTTCATTCTTTTAAAAAAAATGCATCTATAACACTCGTTCTCGTTCTTTTCAATCATTCACTCACTCATAGGAGTTCGAGTTTTCTGGACGTTTTGTGACGTCATAACTAAGGTAGTATGGCGTTATGCATTTATACCCCCCCCCCCCTTCTGGGCCTTTTCAAAGCAGAGGGGAAAGTAGAACATATGAAAACTAGGGGTCAAAATTAACTTTTTAAATCAGGTGCACAAGTGCACCCAAGTCTTACGACTTACGTGCATAAAATACTAGTTATGTGTTTAAGTAACAGAATAGAAAGTAAACCTCAACATTAAAAACATGTAAAATGCAAGTGTAGAAATTATTATTAAACATATAAGCTAAAAAAATGCAAATTTTCAAAATAATTGAACATTCGTATGTAATAAAAAAAAATTCAAAGCAAATGCAGATACATTGAGAAAATTATATAAAATTATTCCGTAGGTCACTGTTCTTGAAAAATAAATGCAAGTAGCCATAGTTTTGAATAGTTAGGTGCACTGCATGCACCCAAATTAAAAATTTACGTGCATATGTAAAATTTCATGTGCACAGTGCACCCACTAATTTCGAAACTTGATATAAAAAACATATAATGGATATAATAAATATAGTAGTATGCAATGCAATATAAGCAAATACAGCGTAAAATTATGAACTGTATGATGTTTAGACCCCAATCAAATGCAAGAAATACTGAATCTTTATTGGATAAAAAATGTCACGTGTGGAAAGTGACATAAGCCAGATTAAACGCCATGACATTTTGTTTAACGTAAGCCACTTTTTATACCCAGATACCGAAAAAAAAAGATGTCATCTTTTTAGATTAAAATTCATTCTCGAATTTCTGCGCATGAACTTTGTATTTCATTTTCCTGTCAATTTTATGACAGCTCTGATTATGCAAAACCTGGCGAAAAAAAAGCGGCTTTAAAATTAAATAGAAATAAATAACCGCCAAAATGTAAATTTATTTGGCAGGCTCGTCACTTTCCAAAATATTTGCAAAAACATTCGCCGGTTTTCTGGATGCAATTGAAGCTCCACGATAATTCGTCTTTTGCACGCAATCCGTTTCCTCCGGATAAAATATTAACTGTCGACCAAACGAGAACACTCCATCAATCAGCAAGCAACTAACTTTCACGACATGAATGTGAACGGTAGCTCAGATGACAAAACTCTAAATAAAATTCCGAAAACGGAAAGAGACAAATTGAAAGTTAAGATTTAAAAAAAAAAAAAAAAGGTTATCAATTTATTTGCTGGTGCTTTAAAGATCGTAAATATTCAACGACAATATTTAATTTTTATTTCGATGAGTGGATTGCGTAAATTAAGTACTCAGTGATATTTTCAATTTGGGAATGCGTCTGCTGGGGTTTACGTTTGTTTATGTTTTACGGCGCAAGAACGGTTAAGGTCAGAATACGCGAGGATGATGATGATTAGGCACTAAATTAATGGGAAGAGTGGCCGCCTAAAAGGCAGCACTGTAATCCCAGCAGAATACGCGAGGACCTAGAGCTTTTCGTAGAGTCCGAACCTCTGTTTAACCTTTTGTATGTAAATTTCCTCCCTGGTACCCTGTATTTTATTTCTATAGATTGGACTATATTATTATTAGATTTGTTTTTTCTTCTGTTTATTATTTCTTTGTTTTCCAAAGAACGATTTACAAACACATTTTCCTGAAAAGAAAGACCTAGCTCCTTTTTTTTATTAAAGTTTTGCTGTTAACTCGTGAGAATTTTTCAAAGTGGTCCGCGGGTACAATTGAAGTGGAAAAGTGGTCCGCGGCTTAAATTGAGTTGGGAACCGCTGGTATAGTGCGTATAATTTGAGACTCTCTTGGACGTGTAATTATATACTTCTTTGGATTTCCTCGAATATGTACTTAAATTTTCTCTCGGATATGTATTTGGATAAGTACCTTGATATTATCTTGAATATGTACATAGATACTCTCTTGAATATGTACTTAGATACTTTCTCAAATACATGCTTAAATACTCCCTTGAATGGAAGAAAAATACAACAGAGAATGTGTTAATAAAAATGATTACAAAAACACATGATAATTTGGAAAAAAACGAATGCGCAGTAGCCATATATTTTGATCTCAATAAGGCCTTCTACTTAATTAATAGAGAGAAATTACTAGTAAAAACTGAAAAATATGGCCTAAGAGGAAAAATAGGCAACATGCTAAAAAGTTATCTAGAGGATAGAAAACAAATTACAATGATTAATAATATAAAATCTGAGGAACTAGATAATAATGGGGTTCCTCAAGGATCAATATTAGGCCCACTACTCTTTATATTAGCATTAAACGACATTCACGTGATAAATAAAAATATATTGATTTACGCTGATGATATTTGCTGGATATAAAGTGACAAAAACCTAGACAATCTATGCAAAAAAATAAATGTTAGATTAAAAATAACGGAGGTTTGGTTTAAAAACAATAATTTTAGTGTAAACATAAACAAAACCAAATATTTATTATTCAAGCGTAAAAACAAAAAAAATGAAATAAAAAAAATAGTCACAAATTATGGTTAGAAAATCAAGAAATAGAACAAAATGGAAATATAAAATTTCTAGTAATAAATATTAAGGATAACCTCAGCTGGAACGAACATATGTAAATGAAGTAATGAAAAAAATAAGAGGAGGCTCGGGAGTAACACATAGACTAAGAAAAATATTAGCATCGGAGATAATGATAAACTTATATTTTACATTAATAGAATGCCGTATTAACTGTGGTAATGTTGTTTGGGGAAAACTTAATAAAACAAATGAAAATAAAATAAATAAAATTATATAAAAAGTAATAAAGAAAATAACATTAAAAACAGGTGGATCAATTTCAGCATACAAAAAAAATAAAAAAATAAATATACGCACAGGAAATATATGTCATAAAACTACTTAAAATAATTTATGAAAGAGTAAAAAATCAAAAATATGAAAATATAATAGAACTCAACAAAAAAATTAACTATAGTTATCGAAATATCAATAAATACATACCAAAAAGAAGTAAAACTAAAAGGTTAGGAAAATATTAACTACATAGGAATAAAAAAAGTGGAATGAAATTCCAGAAGATATAAAAAACAGCAAAACGATGCATAAATTTACTAAGAAATTAAAAGAATACTATTTACTACAAAATCAATAGCGGTAGGGATTCATATGGAGAAATCTAAATAAAATTCGTGCATAATTGTTCTTATGCAAAAAAAATATCAATTTATAAAATGATAAATGCGAATAAAATCTATTGCCTATTGAATCTCTTGAATATGTGCTTAAACACTCCCCTGAATCTCTTGAATATGTACTTAAATACTCCCTTGAATCTCTTGAATATGTAAATACTACCGTGGATGTTCTCTTAGGTATATATATATATATATACTTATTCTCTTGGATATAGCAGAGAAGGAAGTGTTTCTACTACTTCTAGTAGAGAAGGAAATGTTTCTACTACTTCTAGTAGAGAAGGAAATGTTTCTACTACTTCTAGTAGAGGAAATGTTTCTCTAATTCTATTACGCATTTCGATAGTTCACATATTATTGTGTGCAATTCTGACCAGAAATTTCTTTACTATTTTGTACGCAAACTGTAAACATACAATCTACTTTTTTTAACTTCATGAAGGACGCTTATAACAAAGAGGGAGAAGGGTATTTGGCCCCTTTTTTTCGGCTATTTATGTTTGTTTAATGCGGTTAAATGGTATGTAATTGCTGCTTCATATTTAACACACCTACCCATACCATTGTTTCAACGTTTATTGCATATTTTGGTGCTGTATTGGAAAGGAAAGAAGGATGATATTACAACGGCTAGTTAACTCTCACTATATTTTAATTTAAACTTATGTGTGATTTAAACTAATAAAATTTGGATGTTTTCGACATATGGTTTCCATTTTTAAACGAAATTGAAAACATAGATATCTTCCACAACATATTGATTGCTTTCTACTCAATTTCGAGTTCTATCTCGGTATTTTAAAACTGTTAAAAGGTGAGAACCACTTTTTTAAAAGCATGGAAAATAGTATTACTTCGGTAAAACCGAAAATGACATAGTTTAGATACAAATTCTGAAACAAGCTTTCCATTGGCGAACTTCCATTTGTTGGCATATTTTCATGGCAAAATTTTAAATATTGATTTTATATTGAATTTTAGAATTTTTTTTATCAAAATACATGCCATAGTTGACTTGTTACTTTGGCAATACCACAAAAGTTGGCAATGTTATATACACATATGAAAACATACGTTTGTTCGTAGTGCCAGGGCCTGATTATTGACTAGGCCCCCAGTTGCAAGGGGGGCTCCCAAATTGTGGTTTTTTTTTTCAGTTGAGTTCTGTTTACTCATTTTTGATCAGTATCTATAAAATTTTTAGAAAAAGCCTACTTCTTTTTAGGCTATTTTGGATAGTTTACCACAAATTTGAAGAGTTTTAGAATGAGTATATATATATATATACTTATTTCTTTATATACTTACTTATTTTTACTTACTTATACTTACTTATTTTTTATGTACTTATTTTTTATATGCTTTCAGATCCCTCCTCTAAATCTGTTAACTTGCATAAGGGGGGCCCCAGCTAATACTATGCTACAGGCCCAATATGTCTTAATCAGGCCCTGCTTAGTGCTATTGTATTATATTCTAATTGCTATTAATTTTAAAGTATTCAGTATTAACAAACTTCTACGGTTGTTTAAATTATCTAATTAATGTCTAAAAATGTCTAAATCATAATCTGTTAAATAATGTTAATTATTACTTGATGTACATTTAAAATATTCTATATAATATAACACGGAGTTATATCTTTTGGCATCGAATCCTTTCTAAACACCTGAGATATCAAAAGTATTCCCTTAATATATATATATATATATATATATATACACCAAGTGAAGCAACCGTTTGTAGTTGACGTATAATTATTTACCAATACGCAGTGTGTGGTTGCTTATAAAGAGATTCAGAGGGGATTAATCCCCTTGTTGGGCATCAAGGCGCATTTTTCTCTTTAATTTCGAATCACATACTCTTTTATGCAGTTACTTAAAGCCCCGCCCCACACTTTTTAAATTGATACGCCCCTACTACTATATTGAGATGGTGCTCGAGTAGTGCCGGATTTGCGTATAGGCCAAGTAAGCTCGGGCCCATAACACTCGGCATTAAGCGTTAATTTAACCTTCTTTATTTAAAAATATCCATGAAATTTTTATTAGTGATAAACCTATTTAAGTCATGACTTTCAAAGAAAAACACGATTTTTTGATTGAATATCGTGAGGGCCACATTCTTGAGGGGGCCCATTCCATTATTCTTCCGACCGAGAGCTCCATAAAAATTTTAACCCAGCACGATGTTCAATGAGTTTTAGACATGCATCCAGCGCGTCTGTTACGATGGGGATGAGCTTTGCTCTCTCTCTTTTCCTATAATCGTCCCATCTGCAAGAATTTCGATTATCGATCGAAAGATTATCAAATGCTTTGTCTTCTATTCTGCCATCTCCGAATACCGCCAAATCTACGATCATCACAGACTTACTTTCAATTATTGTTATAACACATGTAGTCCACATCTTATTTCGACGACTGGAGTTAATCTCTGATATCAGGTCTTTCCTAAGAATCCAAGATACCAAAGATGCATTTTTAGTATTTACAGATGCACAATCCCAAATAAGCAGCTTTTTGTTGGTGGTGGATTGTTAGATAGTGTTGAAACTGTTGCTTTTTCTAATTAGCCTTTAAATATTGAAGACTATTAATGAAAAGGGTTCGATGACACTTCTTCATCGTCTAAAGTTTCATGAATTGATGAGTCGCAACTCGCTAAGTTTTTCATGACCCAAATTAAGTAAAATTATATTCATTTATAGGGTAGCACGAGTTTAGTCAGAGTTACAAGCCCTTACCTCCTATTTTGTAAACCTAAATTTGTTTTCTAACTACAAAAGTGAAACTCGTATTTTGAATGGAATAGTGTTTGATGTCCATTATATTTCCTGCTCTTCAAGGTATCAACTTCAAACAGGGCTGGTTGATTACAGGTTTAAAAGATTAATAACTCAGAATATTGGCCGCATGAGTGAAGAAGAAGAAAAACTACATTTCTGGAACTATTTGTTGCTTTTTTCTTCTCCGAAAGTCAGTTTTTCTGTCAATTACTACGAAGTTTGCATTTGATTCGTTCAGCTTTGAAACCCAACCCATTTAGGCAGCAGTCAAGGGCAGTGTTTTCGACGTAAAGTCAACGCCCAGGACATGTTTATACGGTACAAGTAGTCGCTGTAGATTGCTTCGCGTAGTCACTGTAAAACAGTGGTGACTCATGTGTGAATTGACTCATTATCACAATTGGTCTTTTCTAACTTTCAATTACTGTTGCACAAATCCACAGTCTGTGTTACATATGGCTCTTTCCTTTTATTTAATTGTCAAGTCCTTTTCAAGGGCCTCTCGATCTCTCTCACACGTATATAATTAAAGGTACCCTCTTATATAATATGGGCTGTGTCCAGAAGTATAACTTCTTTTTGAAGTTGGATGGCAGAACTTTTCGTCCGTGTTTATTGTTTGTTTGTTTGGCTTTTTTATGGCGCAAGAGCATCTGGGCTATACTGCGCCTCGTCCGTGTTTAGTGTGATAAGCTGGTGTTCCAGATTTTTGAGGCTTGCACTTAATTCTTCCCTCATTGCAATTGAAAAAAATCAGCTTCTTTTTTCAAGTCTTTTTCTGTTCAGTCCTGGAATTCGCTACGCTAGTGGGTTCCACCAATATTTACTTGCTGATAGGTAGATGATGTTCGAAATGCATCAGCATATAATTTCGCCTATTTCATTATGACGTCCCTATCGGTTCTAATAAATTTCATGTATTGTATTTCAATTTAAAGTATCGATTAACGAAATTTAACGGGAATGACCCAGATAATCGAAATTGAATTTAATCGAGCACATCCACAAGTATTTGGGGAAATAAGCATGATCAAATAAAGTCAAACTTTATATTTATTTCTTATTAAAGTATCCATAATCTATTGAACCTTCCATCTTTTTTTTTTTAAATACTGACTTGTCTTCACGGCTATGACGACGACCGTTTTCTCGTCACGAAGAATATATTAGGTAACTGATATTTTACTGTGCCAGCGGTCTCTGCGTCAATTTAACCTTCTTATATCAGATTATATCCCACAAAATGTAGCGCAAACCGGACCCGACAAATCCGTCACAAATTTTTAAATTAAATCTCGTTTTGAAGAAAGATTGACTTCAATAAAGGCATAACTTATGTAGCTAAGCAGGCATAACGCATTCATCTGTGCATAGAAAATAAGTATATATATATATAAGCAGTTTTACGTTAAAACGAAATTGTGAACATGTAATAATGTCACATATTAAGAAATGTGGAAACAAAATTTTTTTCTTA
>QLNU02014802.1:49742085-49757054 GCA_006491805.2 Dysdera silvatica
TAAAGGTTTTCAAGAACATTTATTTGTATTATACATTCAGGGCCGGATCAATCGTCCGCAAAACCCCACAATGCGGGGGAGTCCAAACAAAAGAAAAGAGAAGAATTATTTAGAACCCATAATGCACAGCCGTTATTCGGAGGTTTCTGTTTTCCGAAGGTTTCGTTATTCGAATATTGCAAAAGTAACAGTTGCAGTTTCTGCTTGCTTGATTTTTTTTTCTTTGCATTTGCGTGCAGTACTTTAATAAGCGAATGGTCTAAAATGAGTACTAGGATCCTGAGTAGGGAAGGGAATAAAATTTTTACGCTATGCACCGATACAAACACAGCATGTACCTACCGTTCGAGTTAAAGAATATATGGATGTAACATGTATCAGTATAATTGCAACGTATATCGGTATAATTTTTTTGATTTCAACGCAAACATTAGACATATTTATAAAAATAAGCAAATCCAAGAAATTCTTCAGTAGATGACATGGCATTTGTAAAGCAGTGGAAGCTCAAACTGAAAAGAAAAAAAAAAGCGTAGAACAAAATCTCTCCCCTCTTATACAGAAAAAGTGCAATTCAGATTTACACGCACCTTATCGAAAATTAGACCGCCTTGAAGTTTAATAAACTGATTTAATTTTCCAGTTACACATCAATATTGGGATGAGTAGCTAGCTAAAAGTGCTAATCCATTTAGCTTACTTTCTCCTACTAAGATTCTTAAATATGTTTTCAATCTTTTAAATGTGTGATGAAAATGTTGTTTCTACCGTTGCATTATAAATCGGAATTGTGGCAATAACCTTTAATAACATGTATGCTTTTGGAAAAAGATTAGTCACATTGTATTTATAAGTGCTTCCATTGCGTTAGCAGGTCTGGAAGTAACATCTGTTTTGATCCAATTGTTCCTCCAAACCATTGACGTACACAGCATTATGTTGATGGGGGTTGTAACCCCCCATTGCAATGAAATTTTGTATATTTAACATAGGAATATGTGAGTTGTAGCTCTGTAACTAGCCCCACTTACAAACTTTCTGCGTACACTTATGCTCCAAACGGAATATTCAGCTGTTATGAAAGTAAATCAACATTTTCTAAAAATCACTCCATGATCAGCTGTATCGTTTATTACAGAGTGTCTACTCATCTAGAAAATCTGGAAAAGTCAGGGAAGTTTTTTCTAACTGGAAAAATCAGGGAAATTTGAAATACAAAGGCCCAAGTCAGGGAAATTTGAAATTCATTGTTATAATAAATAACTTATTAAAATAATTTTCCTGAACTGTGCTTTTCATACCACATTACCTACTGAAAAATTTGAAAAACTTGTACTTTTGACTAAACTTCTTCCAAAAGTTACCATTTTGCACCAAAACTAATATAATTTATATAAAATTATTAAGCCTAGATATTTCTCAGGAGAAAATGTTTGCCAAATATATAACTAAAACTTGAAAAAAAAGTGTTTTTAGCTAAATTATTTAATCTGTAAGGAATTTTTATTATACCAATCTCCTTTGCCTTATATATAGTCATACACATTTTAAATGAAATAGAAGATGAAGCATCAGCTTTGCGATTATATAGTTAAACTCTTTTATAATGAACTCAAAAAGGGCCAAATGGAAATGTTGCTGTAAATATTTAATTAGTGCAAGTTTTTAGTGTAAAGAAATACACTTTTTAATACAGCTTTTGAATTTGTAAATTCACTGTAATTGAGTTATAAATGGCTTTGGGGTTTGCATTAATTGATTTCATGGCCTTGAAACTTGCTTTGATTGGGCAAATTTTAGTGCATTGTGTGTTGTTTACTGTAATTAGCGACAGGAAATCGATTAACATTTGGTCTGGAAACCTGGAAAAGTCAGGGAAGTTTGAAATAGAATTTAGGTAGACACCCTGTTATTAACATAGACTTTACATCGAATACGGGCACTAAGCATGGAAAATGTGTAATTCTTGCATTTTTCAGCATTGATATTTATTTTAAATTTATATTTGGTATGAGAAGAATTATTCGCCTATGCTCCCCCTTATTTGCAAGTGACGTGAGAACGGCCTAAATATGCAAAAGATTCCTCTTACGAGTACATAGAACGTCTCCCAGCTTTGTATGTGATTGATATCATACTTATTTAAGAACTTTACCAAAATTATTATAATTTATATTAAATCAGTAAATGACAATATATAAATTTAATATATTAAATGTAATTGATTATTCATATTAATACACTTACGAATATACAAAAAATTATAAATTCTTGACTTAAAAAAACACTTAACTATCGATGGGAAGATCTATAATGTAATGAAGTA
Organism: Dysdera silvatica; assembly: GCA_006491805.2. Taxonomy (NCBI): domain Eukaryota; kingdom Metazoa; phylum Arthropoda; class Arachnida; order Araneae; family Dysderidae; genus Dysdera; species Dysdera silvatica. The sequence continues at coordinate 49,744,412 of QLNU02014802.1, forward strand.
GGTATTCTTTGTGTTCCAATTAAAGTAGGTCATTTATAGCCCGGTAAAAACTGTAATTTATTAATTGATCGAATATAGCGTCTATCGGTATATGAAAGATATCTGTGGATACAGATGAAATAGATTAGTTATCAATAAAAGAGGCCGCTTATTGATTGATAAGAATCCTTTGCGATCAATGAAAATATCGTTTGTTGATTGATGAGGGAGATCAATTACTCATTGATAAAAGCGATCATTTACTGATCGGAGAAATAGATCAGTGTGAGGAAACCCTGATGCCTCTTCCAGATGTGCTCCCATTCAATGGAAATTCTGTCATTAACTAACACGGAGATTAAGAAAAGATGATTTATTTTAACCTAATTTGGGACTTTCCGCAAATGAAGCTTTCCTAAAAACAAGGTTAAATTAGCTGTGCTTGAAACTTGGTGTAATTATATTTAGATATCTCTTCATTCGAGGTCAGATTCAGAGTTTGCTACATCGCGATTTCATTTTTACGTCACACTACGTCCCTATTTAATTTCTACTTAGCCCCTATTAGGTAATTGACTCATAATTCGAGATAATTAAGTTCGTTAGTAGTTGGTTTTCTCTGCTGACTGGGCAGATGTCTAAATATCTAATTTTATTGGCGTAATTTATGCACGAAATTATCAGAGCGTCCTGTATCAATTGGAAAGTCAGACATCTAATTTAAAAACCATTCGTCAGATATATTTCTGTACGTAGCTCTAAAAAAAACATTAAAAACCTAACTAAATGAAATTAATTTAAATGCAAACAAAAAATAAGTACAGTGTGATTCAGTTTGTGCACAAAAATTTTTATTTTGAGGTAATCGAAGATCTTATAAAACTGTTCTGATAAATGTATTTGTATAGAACAGTGGAGATGTATAATTTTCTGCGCTTTACAAGCAAAAAATAATTAAAACGGCATTTGAAATTTTATTAACTATTTCAGAAACTGTGTATGTGGGACTATAAAAATAGTGTCACTAAATAAATTTAAACGACTAGGAGGATCCTTAACGAACAAAAAGTGTGCTTAATTTGTGAGTCGGGCCAATTGCTTTACACACGTTTGCACATAAGATAAGATGTAACACATGACGCTAATATACAACATACACTATAAATACGAGATAGAATATCGTAAAATACATAATATGATGCATAAAGTGTCAAATAATATATAGCATATAATAATATATAAAACTATTATACAACTCACAATAAAGTAATATGCAACATACGATAATATGCAGCATATGATAATAACCAAAGATAAGATAACAGATAATATACAAATAAAAATCACGTATGTATAAAGCTCCACATGAGAGTGTACTGTGTGTATTTGTTGATCATTTTTGTGACGATTTTTAGCCACTTCCTGAGCTAAAGATGGGCAGAATCATGCCCTGAACAATTCGCTGAACGTTTTAGTTCTTCATGAAATGATAGTCATTCGATGTCGTTCATTCTGTGAGTCGTTCAGATTTGATCCTTCTGTAACTGACAGTATGCAATTTTTCATGATCTGAGTCCCTGCAATATATGGTTTAGGAATGGTGTGGATGTACTTCTTCTCTTTACTATGCCTTTATGCATGGGAGAGACAAGGGCCGACTGGGCCCTACCGGCCTGCGGGCCCGTGCGCCCTCATGGGCGATGGGACCCGCGCCCTCCAAAAATCCAAGGTATACGCCTTTTGAGAAGATCCAGTCCACCCCTAGGGATATATATATATATAGAGAGAGAGAGAGAGAGAGAGAGAAGAAATGAGATTCTGAAAATCTTTTTAGACACATGTCAAGGGAGATCTTTATATTGAAAATTAAAGAACCTGTTGAAGGAACTTTTCATCATAAAATTCTCTTTGTCGATCTTATCCTCGGGCACACTGATATCATAATGATTACTTGTCCCGCAAAATAGACAAGAGTTCATTCAAGTCACTTTCACTGTGTGGGCGGTACGCCATTCCATGTGATGTCATCGATGATTTTTTCTTCTTTTCTTTTTACGTGCTTATTTCCGGATTGGCAGCGCAATCGAGATATGAGATGGGAAATCAGATGTGACTATCTGTCGACATGGGACTTCGCCCGTAAGAAAGAGCGTCTATTTCCTTTTGTTTCCGGTCGATCGGAAACTGTTCCCCCTTTTCTTCTTTTCCTTCTGATTTCTTTTTCTTCCTTTCTTCGGATGCGGAGTAGGGGTAGAGGACCTTCCTCCATGTCAGAAACGCTCGCTCGCTCGCCTTAAAGTCAATAGTAGCCTTCCCAGATACTGGAGAATAGCCAGCTCCATCCCTGCATCTTTTTTATACTCTCTAACTCCAAGGCCATCTGCTCTTCCATCCTTCACTTCGGATTGAAGGCTCGTTCACACTTCTTCTTCTTCTTCCTCGTGGCCGCGTGCTATTCAATTTTGTATTTAAATCTAAAATTAAATGCGATGTAACAAAAAATGGGGGCGTTAATTAAGGCTCTTCAACCTTGACCTTCGACCCCTACGTTTCAAGCACGTCACCTTTTTTACTGAGAAGAGCATTGACGAGCATACTAATGAGGTGTATGCAAACTAAGACGAATGACGCCTTAAGGTATCCCATTACACGTGTATTTGATTACATTATCCAGCTTGCATGACATTAATTTCTGAATACATTAATTTCGACTCTAACGTATTATTAATACCTGGTACGTATATATTATTTACACTGTGTTTTTAGAGGATGTATGCTGTTTGTTCGTTTTATACTCCCCCCCTCTCCCCGTCAGTGTTTGTGTACTGACTTATTAATGGGTATTAATTTCATTGTTGTTGTGGATATGCATATGAAGAGTAGGCACGTGACCCTCAAATATGAAGCAACCGGTGCTCAGGTGGAAATATATATTTGCCTGTTTGGAAAGAAGTGCAGGGCAATGTTGTCAATGTATCAACTCGATTGGGAAATAGACAATTACTTTATTTTAACACACTGACACACACACAAATAGAAAATATCATATTTTAATTTTGAAAGAAGAAAGCACAGAGTATTGATAATCGAGGCACCATGAAAAGACTTAACTAGCGACCTCTGCGTGAGGGTGGAGAACTAAAATTGCTTCACTGTGAGGTCATAGCCGGAAGTTTATTTCGAAGGAGGGTTCAGAAATGCTTTACATTATGTATTGATACAATCACGGCATGCAAGGCCGTAACTAGATGGGTTGAAAGGGAGAGAAAGGATAAAATTTTACGGCATGTATCGATACAAACACAGCATGTACCTACCGTTCGATTTCAAGAATATATCGTTATAACATCTATCGATACAATTACAACATATATCGATACAATTTTTTGAATTTCAAGAAGAACACTTAAAAAAAATACACGAATAAGCAAATACGAGAATATTTTGGTGGATAATGTAACTTTTGTAACACAACGAAAGCTCAAACTGGAAAAAAAATAACACTTATAAAACTAAGAACCCCTCTTATACGGATAAAAGGTGACCCTAGTCCTCGCCGTATCAAAAATAAGCCAGCCTTGAAGGTTTAGTAAACGATTTAAAAGTTCGTCCTGTTACACATCAATTTTGCGATGAGTAGCTAAAAGTGTAATCCTTCTTCTTTCACTTTGTTATTTTTCCATGCTTGTATGGGGTCTGCGTTATGCTCTTTTAATCTTCCTTTCCACAATATTCTACCCAAGACCTCTTCTTTACTCCATCCATATTCTTCCAGACCTTCCGTCACTCTCTTCTTCCAGACCTTCCGTCACTCTATCCTTCCATCTCAGATGTGGTCTTCCCCCTCTTCCTCTTACCAATTACCACCCGTCTATCCAATATCTTTACCACATATTCCTCATTTCTCCGCTCCATATGCCCAAGCCATCTTAACCTATGATCCTGTAATTTTTTTTAAAGTGCTAATTCATTTAGCCTATGTTTTCCCGATGAGTTTCTTAAATATATTTTCAATCGCTGTAATGATGAAAATGTTCTTTCTGCCGTTGCAGTAGAAATCGTAATCATAGTAAAAATCTCTAACAACGTAAATGAGTTTGGGAAAAGATTAAAATCACATTGTAAAAGCCCTTCTATTGCGTTAGCAGGTCTCGAATTAACATCTATTTTGATCCCTTTGTTCCTCCAAATGAAATATTTAGATATTACGAAAGTAAACCAATGTTCTCGAAAAATAACTGTCGCCATAATAACTTTTATCATCCATTGACGTAGATTACATAAAAAGGTTAAACACTGGTAAAATAGCAATGAAAAAGATCACTCAAGCTTTCGGACGCATCAGCAGCAGTCCTTCATCAGGAGTAATGACGATGTTATGTTTCTGTCTCTTTTTTATACTTGAAATTTCTGGAAAACCCTTCATCAGAGTAGTCCCGCAGAATGGGAAAACCCAATGAGAACCAATGGGAGGCCTCCAATAGAATCATGGAAGAACCCCAATAGGGACCAATGAGAAACCCATACTGCGGGCTACCTAATTAACGTAAATTTACGTTTGGTACTATCATGAGCATTTTCAATGCTACATTACATAATGGACTTTGTCCCCACGTTTCAAAAAGGGGGTTTTTTGAAAAAGCTTTTGCTAGAAGCAGCAACAAAAGGGACTTTCCCTCTTAGAGCCATATGACGTAACGAGCTCGGACCACATAACGAAGTGGGCCAACCGAAGTGTTTAAAAGGAAAAGTATCTATGCAGAGAGATGCCTTCTTACAAAGGGTTGAAGTTTCGAAAGAAATGGCATTCAAACACGAGAAAAAGAGTTTAGGGATAGGTCGTATTCAAGCATCTACCAAAACGACTTCTTCTTTCGCTTTGCCATTTCCCATGTTATATGGGGTCGGCGTTATGGTCCTTTAATCTTCTCTTCCACAATCTTCTATCCAATGCCTCTTCTCTACTCCATCCATACCAAAAGGACACCAAGTCGAAAGGGGTCATTTTATGAGGTTTTCTTTTAGCAAATTCCGTTGTGTGAAAATTTAAAGTGACAGTTTTAAACAATAACTATTCTGAGATTTACAGCGGCCCGTGAACAAAGACAAAGGTTAACCAGATGGTCGAAGAGGGTCTTCCCGATTTTCAACTCACTTGACGCAAGTTTGAACTCTATGCTGATTTGATGAAAATTCAGTCTCTCATCCCAAAAACCCAATGGTCAATGAAATGTGGCAATAAAGCGCCATTTTGATACGTCTTTGGGGCGGAAATCTCTAAGGGGCGTATCCAGTATAAAACAAAGAACGCAGATGAGAAAGCAAGATTTTAAGAGTTTTTTTAAGCTAGTTTAACTCGTAGTAAAGACGATGATAATGACGAGGGGTTTTAGTAGTTTTGTTAAACCACTTTAAAGTTTTTCAACACGGTGTTGGCGCTTTTCGGACATCTTTAAGATGTTTCGGGCAAGATTGCTAAGAATTTAAATCTTAAGACTGCTTCGAAACTGAAGACAGATATCGAAGACGAGGATACAAAACTATTTCCAAAGAGGGACTTCGATCCGTTCTTTAACCAAACAGAAAACAGAGGGACTATGTACCACTCTGTATTGATAAAGTATCTTAGTCGCACGGCGAGTAAGATTAAACAATACTGCTCACATGACGTGAAGCAGGGTGCCGCTATTCAGCCTCAGGGCGAGGTCTCGAAGCACACAAAAATTCCAGCGTTTGCCAGTTTTGTTGCAAAATTTTAGTAGGAGGAGTTACTTGGAAGTAACGCTGCCATTGGATTAAAAGGTTTGCGCAAGCGCATAAAAGCGAATTTCAGGTGCAGTTGGGGCTGCTGGACATCATTCGGCAAGAGGCAATTAAAGAAGCTTAAGGCGTTGACAGGTCTCCAATCCAGACCATCCGTACTGTCAAACTTTGGAGTTTTACGATTTCTATAGTGTCAAAGTATTACTTGAGTAGCGATTTATGCTTCCGGGAACAAAACCCACATAGCATTATATGTGTGGTCCGCAGTTGATCTTTGAACTGTTGCAGAGGAAATCTTGAAATTTTAGTAAAATGGTGAGAGGTTTGAAAGAAAAAGTCACACAGGCAGATGTCTCTGTTGATACGAAAGGAAGAGGGGGTATTCCGAACTAATCTTCGAGGGAAAGTATAAAAATTTAGTTTGTTAAATGTAAAGTGTAGCATTAGACCCTACAGCTACCTCCATCCTTCGAGAGAACTTTTCTTGAGGTGACAAGAGAAAAATTCCATTTCTGGCATTACGAATGCAAATAAGCTCAACAAGACATCTTTTTTTATTTATTCTTATTATACTGTATTTTTCTTACAAGTACTGTTCTTGTTGTTCTTCGTAATTAAGTATCCCTGCCGTATATGGTCAATAAAGAGATCGTATTGCCTCCAATTACATATACTGCCTTCTTTATCACTTCTGGAAACATAGCGCCGCTAGCTCGGCCAACTTTTCCAAAAACCTCCACATGCACGCACGCGCACACGCACGCACACACACACACACACACACACACACACACACACACACACTGCCTTCTTTATCCTACGGTAATGGCCAGCAATTCTTTTAGCAATCAATGATTCTATTCTCTAGAAATCGTCAATCAGTGCAGTGTGTACTTTTATAAATTATTATTATTATTAATTTTGACTTGCTTGTTATTATTGTTCTAATATTTTATTATTAATGTAATATATTGTTGTGAAAACTATCTAACAAAACACGGTTGGACTTCGTTATTATAGTATCAAGATAATGTCATTATTGAGTTACATTATATTGGCATTAGGTAATTATATTATTGGCATCGTTGCAGGGATGGATTTCCTCGTGGGAATATGAAATACGAGCTTGTGGGCAGCAGCAAAGGGCTCAGAATTAAAGATTAAGAAAAAAAAAATTTCAAAAGTAATCTTGGCTTTGTATGCGAAAAAGTGGGTGGCAATTTTCTAAATGTGCCATTGCACTATTGAGTTACATTATTGATATAATGGAGTTACATTATTGTTATTATAGAGTTACGTTATTAACATTGTGGGGGATACATTATTAATAACTGTCTACTGTGATCTTGAATCAACCCTTGTGATCTTGAAGAAAGTTTTTTCCGAACCCGAATCAAGCGTGACGAATCAGTTTTTGAACGGTTGAATGGAAAAGCGAATTAGTTTTCGACACGGTTTTAGAATGGCAGCTATTTGGAAAAGTGACGCGGGCGTTTTTCGTGGTAAAGTGTTTACGTGCGGCCTTTTTTGAGAAACGGAAGACTTGCCAAAACAAACTAGTTAGCGTAAACTTGGAAAGGCTAAATATCTCGGTTCGATGGAACGCGGAATTCGGCTACCAGCTGCTAACTGATCTTCGTCGTAAGCCATACTTGGCAAAAGCCTTTTCTTGTTTTCCTGCCAAAGCTCGTTGTTCCACAACACCCGTTTCCAGCGGAGAAAGCAATCGATATTTTTTAACGCCTACCTTTGTAGCGAATGCCTTATAGTTCTACAACTATTGTGTTGCCAGTTACACTCACGTAAATTTTTCTCACAACAGACGATTCGTTTCTGAAAAGCGAGCACGCCTGGTTACTGGTGAGGAAAAGGCCCTGTAGTTGATCATCCACGTATGCGCTTTATGAGACTTTATGTACCATTTCTCTTGTAAGCGTTTTGGCTACGTGGTATTTTCGCCGCAACAACGTGTTTAAATTTATTATTCTATATTTAAAAATGTTGGTGAGAAAATATTTCTTCTGTTCATAAACTATTATCTATTTGAATTCTTAGCAAGCAGAGAGCTCTTTCTAATATGAGCTACATGCAATTGCGAATGAGCATATATTAAAGGACCGGTGGTGAAGAGAGAGAATAGTGAAGTAATAATAATATAAGTATCATATAAAATATATATACATATAAATACATAAAATATATAATATATAAAATAATAGATGTATAGATTTTATGACATTTTTAAATAATTTTATTTAAAGGAAAATACTAACTCCCTATCCCTCTCCGTTTTCCCGTCGGAATTGTTACTTAATAGCTATAAAGTAATATTCAGCTGTATATACAATTATAACCACATCTCGGAGATATTGCGGTTCTGTCCCCCACACTCCCGCAATAAATCGAGTCACGAGAAGTTTATTGGCCTCCCAATACACATATAAAGATATGTTTACATTATACTGTAATCCATTACGTGTGCAATAACGCTATGTCTAAAAAATTACCTTTAATACCGTATAAGTTTATTGTTTTGTTTGTTTGTTTGGCTTTTTATGGCGCAAGAGCATCTGGGCTATACTGCGCCAATATAAGTTTAAAAAATATTACATATACCAAAGAAAACATGGTATTCTAAACCATGCTTATTTTGCCGTCATAAAGGTAAGAATTTTAATTATTATTGGGGAAGGTGGGGGCCAAGCAGATGTTATCTAAATTTATACATTACAATATATATGTAAACTTACAATTTATTACAAATTATTGGGGGTCCGGGGCCCCAGGGGCCCACATTGCTATCTACGCCTATGTTTTGCGTAGTGTTTCTTAAAGTGTGTGGTACAAGTAATTTTAGCCGTAGCATCATAGCAATTACTGTTTTTAACGATGGACATGTTTCCTTTCTCTAGAATTTTTTCCTCACGACGACACATGACACAGGGTTTACCAGTCACCGTTTCAGGCTATAAATCCATCTTTGTGAGCAGAGTAGTTCCGCAAAAAAATTTAAATAATTTTCTCCTTCAGAAGTGAGTAAATTGTTTCGCCGAAGTAGCTAAAATGAAGCTCTCGGAGTGTCCCGTTAACGGGCACCTGAACGAATTCTACATCCGCGAGCGTACAAATTGTCCAAATTATCTAATTTAAAAAAAGCCGGAGTAATTTTGCGAGCAGCGCTAATTAACTCCGGTTTCTTCTAGTTATGAATTCGAACAATTTATTTGGCCCTAAGTCTGGGTTCTTTGAACTGGATTAACTCCAGATCTAGTACTTTTTGTTGCGGTATGGTAATTAATCCCACCCAAAGTTAGCGCCGTCTAATGATCGTTTTTGTATCTAACATTGTAAGATTATGTAAGATTATATTTGTTAGATGAGGGGGATATCTCCTAATTAAATAGAGTAAGTTTATTTGTGTGTGTGTGTGTGTGTGTGTGTGTGTGTGTGTGTGTGTACACTCTGTTTAACTAGAAATAGAAATAATTTTATTCAACCGATATACAGTGGTTATTAATACATCTGTTGCGACATCTTTCAGACAATTAAAATTGAAATTTAATTAATTTGGAGAATATTTACAATAATAGGTTAGAGATGGAGGAGAGCAGAAAGCGAAAGCTTGTTGCCAGGCTCTCCACCAATTAGATAACATATTTCATAAATCATAATTTTACCAATTTAGGGTTCCTTAATGCGCATTATTTACATAGAATCAATGAGTAGAACAGTAATTTTCAGTGTGTATATTTATCTGAATTCGGTATAAAACAAAGTAATTGTTTTATGTAGATATATGGCCACATTTGAGAAACTACGATATAGGGTAGGCTGAAGCGTCTTATTTAGATAGGAGGTCTGTTAGAGTTTGAGTACTAGAAAAAATTTTAATTTATTTTAGTGAGACAAGTTTCACATGCATTTTATTACGTTAGTACTTTTCAGATTCAGACCATGACGTCAGCTAACGTTAGTATAAAAAGGGTAAAACATCGCGAAGTGGAAGAGAGTTACCCATACTATAAACATATCGCAGTTTTGTCTGGGGGAAAAACACATTTGCAGATAGTTTAAACTTTTTTGGTGACTGGATATAGTTATGTATCTAGAGATTTAAACTATATCCAACATAAGCATAACGTGTATGCATGCTCTGTTCGAAGTAGATACATAACTCTGCTTGATATGTACGTGGATGTATGCATACATAACTCTGATATGTATGTGGATATATTGCATTTAGGGAACATAAATGTGGATCTCTTATAATTTGCCACATGTATGTATGCTCCAAGGGCGGATCTATAAAAAATTTCGGGGGAGGCGCAAAACTTGAGCAAAAATATTTAATTTATTCCGTGAAATTTGTTGCCAGGTTTGGAGAGGTAATAATGGATATAAATTCGTTATTCTCGAGGACCTCTGTCTCAGTTGGTCCGCTCTTGGTCAAGGGCAGTCACAGGGGTCATGACCCCCCAAAATATATTTTTTCACTGTAAAAAATTCCAACTTTCATGATAAATGAAGGGTGTTATTCCAAGACCATGGCAAATTCTGTCCGTGACCCCCAAATGACAAGTCTATGTCCCCTACTGCTCTTGGTATACCCTGTTTTGTATGTATGTTGGAGGTGATAAGGGTGTTTGGCGGGAATTAGGAATAATAAAATATTATATTCCCAAAAGTGAATGGTAACTCATTCCCCTGAAAGAAAGACCATTCACATTCAGTGAATGACTTAAACTGACCGACTTTCACTAAAGTGATTAAGAATGCAGATGACGGAATGTATTCTCTTTAAATAATGTAATGCATTCTGCTTAAAGGATGTATTCATACAGAATGTATTCAGTAAGTATGTAATATTGAAACCATCATGAGGGCTGTTGCTAAAATTCTCTACCTTGCCATAATATAATTGTTATAAACAACATAATTGTTAAAATATTGTGTAATTGTTATAAACAATATAATATAATTGTTACAACAACATTTCTTCCTACAATGCGTTAATAGTATCTGATATTTTGTACGAAATGTGAAACGAGTGATGTATGCGTTTATTATCTAAAATTTAATTTCGTATTTTAATTTTATCTAAATTAATTAATTTATTTATTTATTTATTAATTAATTTATTTATTTTTAGCACTTATGCGGGTTGTGCAGTTCCAGATAGGCAGTTGGATGGATTTAGATATTATAAAAAAAAAAGATTTAAAAAAAAATTTAAAATGTCGAAGCTTAATATTTTATGCACTTATGGGGTTTGTACAGCTTATTTATGTAGGTTCGACTGTGCATATTTAATGACGTATCTCCAGAAAAAAGCTGGGCATATAATTTTAGAAAAACTCCTGACGACAGTTCTAAACTTTCATGCACATGATTATTAAAATATATTTATAAATACGTTTTAATTAAAATAAAATTCATTTTGATACATAATATAAATTTATAGAGCAATACCTGCATTTATCGAAGTTAGAGGTTTCGTAAAACATTTTGAAATGTAGAAACTTTTTTTTATGTAATGACGAGGACTTCAAATCACCGAGTTCGATACATAGTAGTTCTATATATTGAATAAAATATATATACAAAGTATATATATATATTGTATACTATGTTAAGTTATATTAATTACATATCTAATATTATACGTTTTGTTTATAAATATAATATATAGTAGTATTCATATATAGTACATAAAAGAGCAAATTAATATTTCGAGGGTCAGACGATGTAATTCCGAAAAGAAAGAAACTAATGCACCAACCAAGGTTCGTATTTACATATGGTAGCAAATCGAGGCCTATTAACAACTCATACACGTTCAAATCTATGTTACTCGACCAAATCGGAAGACAATGGTGTGAAAAACCCTTGAAAAGGTACTTCCTCTACTTTGTTGGATTAGGGCAAGTGCACTATTATTGTAATAACTGTTTATTTACCTTTTGTCTCATGTGAAACGGGGAAGTGGGTGGGGGGCAGTTGTCTGAAAGTCGGTGTTGCGAGGATAGTTTTTGCCATTGCGCCAACCTCCATGGCCTGTTGAGTTGGATTTTCTAAAAAAGAACAAGTCACAGCTCATAAAAAAGCGCCATGCTCTATCGTCCCCTCCATTTCCGCTTGTATGCGCCGCCATTTTGTAAGCAGTTGACTGGATTATTTTGTCTTTTTTTCTCCACTTTTCTTTTTAAAAAGTAAAGTTGTCCGAGTAATGAAGTTGTTGGCTCCTAGCATTGTTCAACGAAAACGGGAATAGAAAATTAGAAGAAACAAGAAAATATACCATATGTATGAAGACTAAGAGCGTGTTACGAATATCAAAAACAGGAAATTTAGATGGCTTGGGCATATTGAAAGAACCGGAAAAGCTAGGATATTTAAGAAGATACTGAGAACTAACCCATGGGCAAAGAAAAGTGGGATCCTTCAGGGAAAGATTGCTGGATGGTGTGGAGAAAGACTTAAGAGGAATGGGACTAAAAAAATGATAAAAGAAATTTTTGGATAAAGGAGAAGGGATGGCAACTGGTAAAGAAACCCAGGTCCGTCATGGACTGTAACACCGGAAGAAGAATAAGGTTGTTCCGAAACGACAGAAAATGAAATGGAGGTAAAATCCAAAAGTGAGTTACCCTCTAATGCACAATTGACATTTGAAAATTTAGACAAACGATTTCTGAGTAGAGAAAACTCGCACGCAAACAAGTTGAAATATCAAGAAAAAAAATACAAAAAACGCGTGCAGAAACCTCCGTTTATAATAATTTTTGTTTTGCCGATCAGTGACCGGTATCGATGATTTTAAAATACTTGGATAAGTGAATTTGCGTTTGGAAATTTTGGACTTTAAGACGTACGCTATATATGGACTTCACAACATAGTTTA
>QLNU02014802.1:49757154-49767621 GCA_006491805.2 Dysdera silvatica
AATGGTGAAACGTTCGAAAGAAAATAAATATTTCTGCCTTCGGTGGGACCTGAACCCACGACCTTCCACTTGCCGGGCGGAGGCTCTACCCACTGAGCTACGAAGGACAATATATAATCTCTTTACGAACGTATATATATTGTTGCCAGTTATTTCGCAGAATGGTGTAGTACATGGACTACTATTTAAACCAAATTGCAAAGAGACTGGTATTAAATTGATCGAAATGCACGTTGGTATCACTACGCCAATAAACATTGATTGATATTGTTGTTTGAATAGCTAAATTGTAATAGTAGATCGACTCACTGTGCTAAACACTCGATGGATAATATAATACGCAATAGGCACAGTTTTTGAAACGAAAATTTATTCGGCTTTAAACGTTTTTTAAAAGCCTTGAGCTCTCATCGAAGAAGCAAGAAACCGTAAACGTACATCGCTCGTAAGGGCGAGTGTACGATAACCATAACGTTACCCTTTATACAATAAACAATCGTACACTCGCCCTTATGAGCGATGTACGCTTAGATGTGCTTCTTTGATGAAAGCTCAAGGCTTTCGAAAAACGTTTAAAGCCGAATAAATTTTCGTTCCAAAAACTGTGCCTATTGTGTAATATATTAATCATCGAATAGCTAACTTATTAGTAAATTATTCCACACAGGTCACCTAAAATGTACTGGCAGGCCGGAATTGATCTGCTAGTTGCGCAAGCCTGACTTGGTGGGAAGGTTAGGAAAATTTGAAAAGGGAAATGTGATAGTTGGCTGGATTAGAGGGGAAATAATGCTTTTTACCTTTGAGTACATGAGGAGTTCAAATATTAGTAGAATATAGTTCTTAATACCATTTGGTGGAAAGATGTTTCATACGCATCTGGCAATACCACTCAAAAGTTGCCAAGTGACCCAACATACGGCTATTCGTTACGGAGGCTTCGTTCGGGAATGTGTATGTTTACGCTTCGTTAGTGTCGCTTTGGAAACACGTCACCAGTGGAAACACTGTCCGATCTATGTGTCACTGATGGAAATTCTGTGCTCAATCTTCAGTTAGCGGTTTTGGGGCGATATATCCGTATTTTTGTGACTAATCGACTGCTTGTCTCACGGCTAATAAGGTATCGGTTGTTCAGAAACACTCATCAATCATGGCAACTCTGACACCTCTGGGCTTCGTAATTACTTTTAGCTAAAAATGGCTCTTTCTGGCTCATCCTTTCCGCTTTTTATTCATAGGTGTTAATTAAGTAGCTAAATATAGCCAGTTCTAACAGTCGCGTGTTTGTCCCTTGTTACTCTAACAAATGGCGACACGTTGCCGTTTAACGTCGCCCGTGGAAGATCGGAAACGTTTGGCTTCACACTTTGCTAAAAACGAATCGCATTAAAGAAGGAGTTATGAATAGAATCAATGCCGGACGTAAATGAAGAGAGGCTCTAAACTATTTCACTTGTTAGGGCCCTCTATCTCCCACCTGACACAGTATAGCCCAGATGCTCTTGCGCCATAAAAATCCAAACAAACAAACATACTCCCACCTTCACGACAAAGGAAGATGGAAAAAGGTTTTAAACAAAATAATCAGTGAAGCCGAGGACGATGGGTGTTTAAAATTCCTCAATTCACAATTCCTTTCCGGCCCTGCGGTGGCGCAGTGTGGTAACGCGTTCTCCTATTGCGCGGCTAATCCGGGTTCGACTCCCAGCAGTGCAAAAAGAACGCTTACTCAGAGATCTCATAAAGATCGCACTGCTCACTGTAGTCCGGGGTTTGGTTCCCTAGGCCTTAAGAGGTTCGGATTCCTCGGAAAACAGTAGGTCCCGGCGCAGCATGACCACTGTAGTCTTTGAGCCGTAAAACAAACAAACAATAATAACAATTCCTGTCCCTACAGATCATGAATATTACGTAACTCACAACTGTTCTACGGATATAGCAAACGAGACAGCTGTCTCGGTCACTGCCAATCTATATAAAGGGCTGAGCCTCCCACCATCTCCCAACTGCTGCTTGGAAAATGTGATTTTCCCGTTGTTTAAAAATGTGATTTTCCCCGATTTTGCTATACATTTACTTTCAAAAGAATTTTACAGCCGCATTTTAATTAAAATAAGGTACTTTTTAGCTCATTGCTAATTGTCAAGCAGTATCAATTATTTTTGTAGTATTTTAGTATCTTTTACAAAAACGTTTGACAACCTTGAAAGAGGTAATGGTTTTTTTCAGCCTCGCCCCCAGAACTACTCATATGGGCGCCACTGTCCTCAGGTTAAAAGTTGAAGAGGCGCCAAATGAGGTAATCTAGGGGTGTATTATGGCTCTAGGCGGGTATTTATGTATTTAGAATTAAAAAACGATAGTTGATAATTTAAAATAGAAAATATCATAAACTAATATTTTTATTGGGGCTGCCATTTTATATCTTTATCACAGGCACGGAAATTTCTTGGCACAGTCCTAATAAAGTCAATACAGAGATCAATGCTACTGTCATGTTATTGGATTACAACATTATTCTGAAATAATAATAAATTACAATAAATAATAAAACAATAATAATTAATTACAACATTATTCTGAAATAATAATAATTAATTACAACATTATTCTGAAATAATAATAATTAATTACAACATTATTCTGAAATAATAATAAATTACAATAAATAATAACAATAATAATTAATTACAACAGTATTCTGGAATAATAATTAATTGCAACATTATTCTGGAATAATAATTAATTACAACATTATTCTGAAATGAAATTTAAAAACCTCACTAAAAGGTTGTTTGATGACTACAATGTATTATGACAGCATGTGTAAGGAAGCCTGTGATAGTGTCCGAAATGCACGCCTCAGGCAATGCAGAAGCGGACTGAGCTGAGCTTATATATGGCGCCATGTGCGAGGCCAAAATTTTGGCGCCTCCCTCTTAACATTATTCTCAGAACAACATCTTTTGATACAGAATGATTTAATTTAGAATTGTTCCCAATCACCCACTGAATTTTCGTATTATTGCAAAAACGAAGAACCACGATCAGAATTAAAATTTCCTTACAACAAAGAAACGCGCAACCAAATCACAAATATTTTTCTGAGGATCTGGGGACCTAACAACTAAACAATGGGCTACAGCATTCTGTGGCCCGTCGGTCAAGAGGGGACGCCAAAAGCCAACGAGGACCCCCAGACTCACTTCGACGGACCCCCATCACCCTTTCAGTAGCATGGATATTTTTTCTTTTTTGGGGAGGAAAGATTGAGCCCCCAAATAATCATAAAGTATGAAATGAGAACGCACTTTTTTGTACTCACTTATTAATTATTTTACAAGATCACTGCTGAAAAAAGAAACTAACGAAAGCTGCTATTATTATTTTTTTAATAATCGAGTCAGGCTAATGAAGAATAATTAAAAAACTGTACATTAAAAATGTACAAAATCTTATTAATCTGGATTTAGAGAACAATTTTTCTGGCCTTCCGACTAACATGGGAGGGGCGGGGGGGGCCCTATACAATATAGGTCCTTGCCAGCCCGGGTCCCAAGATTTCATCCGAGCCCCTGGGCTACGGCCCCTGCCCTCCCCCCCTCCACATCCTCGTTGGCTCTGCAGTCAAGGTATGGGGACGGTAAAAATAAAGTATTTGAAAAGTGAAAGGTCAGAAACTTTTAAATAAAAATATTAAACTATGATTAAGCTTTCACTAGTTAAATGTACCTTCGTTAATTTTAGTTAAGCAGTTTAACCAAACAAATATTTTTTAATAACAAAAACGCGAAATTAAGATATTTGCCATTGATTAAAGGGGCTATTAATATCGATGAATCGCTTTGTCGGGGAGATGTGCTTTGGGATCCCAGAATTCCCCTTTTCAGAACTAAGTTGCTGTTGCCAAACGTGGTCTTAAAAGCGAAAAATAAAATTGCGAATTTTCTCAGAAGTTTTTTCCTTTTTAAGAAAGAAAAAAGAATTGAGAAAGATTCTCGAAAATGTCCGCAAAGCTACTTCTTCTGTTTCGCATGTTTATGTGCTCCGAGCAAGCTTTTACTGAAATTCGAAAAGCGAGAGGGCTCTACTTCATGCAAATTTCCCTTCGCGCAATCGTAAATAGCTCCTTCGTTTTTTCCACAAGCTCCGATTTCTTCTTGGCCTCGATGTAAACAACGTAACGCATCTCCCGATGTGGAATTAAATTTCGTCCTGTTTCTTTTTTTTCTCCAAATCTGAAAATGGTGAGGATTGCGTTATCTTAAAAAGTGGCCTCGTTCTCACGCAGCCTGTAGCGAGGTATTGTTTTTGTCGTCTCGTGCGCCTGTGTAAATTCTTGCGCGTTCTTCCTTCTTCCAGCAAAAGGCACGAGGTACAAGTGTAGTGGGCGGTTGACCCTCTTCCGCGGCGTTTTTTCTTCCGCTGAGACAATGGAACTCCCGTTGCTAACTTTAGGTATTCGGCCAATGACGCATTATCCGACTGAACAATGCTATCCGTTTCGGTGTCCACTTAATTATCTGTCGATCTATATTTATAATTTTAACCAGTGATTCGCCGGCATCAAAGCTCGGAAAATGCACTGCTGCATTTCCTTGATTGCTAACGAGCTAATGAGCAATGTAGTTTATGCTCAGAAAATGAGCTTGCTCGTTTGACTATTGAAAGAGGGGCTGTTCACTTTTGCCATGAACAACAGCTTTGTATTCCTTTGTCATGAATATATATATATATATATATATATAAAATTTCTGTTTGCAATCTTTCACCCACAGACTATAGCTATGGATGTGAATAACTATGCTAAACTGGCTAATCGTTGTATGCTTGTGTCATTACAAATTGTTCATAATCAGTATTGATGATCTGGGATTACAGTGACAACTCCGGCGGCCACCTTTTCCAACCCTCTCTATCCACTGTCTATCTATCTCAATCTTGATGGTAAACAGAATGGTATTCAGCATTCATTCATTCATTTGATGATCCATTCTTACTTCTAATCAATCCATTCATTCATCTAATCAATCCATTCATTTTTTCTAATCAATCCATTCCGTCTTCTAATAAATTCTTTTAACTAATCAACATTAAGGAGTTAAGCCTATTGAAATATTATTTAGATCATTTTATGCAGAAATTATATTTTGCAGCTTGATTTTAGGTTATTTATAGTTCGCGTATGTAAGTAACAAAACTTTTTGAAATTGACATTTACCAAAACGGACAGTTGTCCTTTTCAATTCAGCTCACGGGAGGAACTCATTCTGTCTTGACTTCTTCAATTACATCAAAATTGATTTATCGAATAAAAAATGCTATCTTTTTTTCACGTTTAAAAAAATTATAACCTTTCAATAAAATTTGTCAGACAAATTTTAGGAAAACTTCCCCAAAATTTCTTCTTTTTTTTTTAATGATAAATTTTCTCAAATAGATTAAGTAAAAATATGTAGGATATTAGCAAATATGACAATTATATAATTATATTCTTTATATTTTATTCTAAATATCATTCACAGTTTTGAATCTTATGCATAATTCGTCATATTTTTACTTGAAGCGATGTTTTTTGCAATCAGTTGCTATTATTTTTGCAATCAGTTTCTATTATTTTTGCAACCATTTTTTTTTTTAATTTCGCACCTTTCTTTTTTTTATTGTTTGTCCTGCTATTCGCGTGAATATCTCATTGATAAGTAAATAATTTACATAATGAAATATACAGAAACAGTTGTCTGGATATAGCGGTATACACATGTGACGTGGAGTGCACAGTGCTAGTTTGTTTTTAATCTATTGCTCATCCAAATGCATATTTTTTTGGCATTCTTTCGTCTAAAAGGGAAACTAAAATTTCGTATTTCGTAGAACATAAAGGTGCGTTTGATGCTTTATGAATGCGCAATTACTTATGCTTATGAATATGCATTTCAGATACGTTTAAAATATTATTAATATATATAGTTAAGTTATGTTTGATACCTTGTGAATACATATATGGTCAAAGTGTGCTTGTTGGCTTTTGAGTATACAATGAACATATGCTTGACAACCTACGACCATAAAATCAAGGTATGCTTGATGCCTTATGAACATAAAATAAAGGTAAATTTAGCATCTTATAAACATGCAGTCAGGATATGAACAAATTTCGTTCGACTTGAATGAAATTTGCCCACGGTTTATCTGTCAACGTATGCTTGGCGCCTTATGAACACGTAGTAAAGATCATCCTGCCGACTTATGAACATGCAGTTAAAGTATGCCTGATGGTTTATGAACACGCATTTGAAATATACTTAGAGCTTCCCTTTAAAAAGGAACTTTAAATACATGCTTATAACCCTTATTTTTAGATAAATATAAACGATGAACAAACACGCTACACACACACAACACTATGATTAACACATACACGGGTATCCATCCATTCATAATTCAAAATATTACAGTAAATTCATATCGGACGGAAATACAAGTTGACTGTGCCATGGTATAGGAATTGTTATGTGAGCATTATTAGGTCTTCTCATCCCGTTCATATTCCTGGGACGAGAGCATATTCAATGCAGCATAGTATAGTGAATGAGGATGGAGCATATTGAATGAGGATGGAGCATATTGAATGCGGAGCGAGAGTACATTCATTATACTCTCCACTACAGATTCTAACCCGGTATTGTTTCAGGCTAAGTATTGCCTTTCATGGTAACGCTGTTGTTGTATGGATTCTATTAGCAAGGCAATACCCATCCGAATGTGAAACAGTTTACGAACTATTTTGCAGTGAATATCACCTTTGTAATTTTTCGTTTTATTCTGCATTGTATTTAAAATACCTGATATCGATATTTCATGATTTGACTTCACAATTCGTAGGTCCTTAATTTTATTTATTATTCAATATTACTTAATTAGTTTGCATCTTTATATTACTTAATTTGCATTTTGCAATTGTTATTGAAAGAAATTATATATATATATAAATTATTTATATAATGCATTATTGTACTAAAATATGCATATGAAATAATTTCATTTATATGGAAATATTTTATATTTTAAGTTATTTTATATATAAAATTACAAATTCAAATTTATTATAATCTGGGTCTCATTGACCTGGATTTTATACATGGCGAATTTTCTCCTGGATGAGAAGTTATAGTTCTTAAAATAGCCAAAAGTTGCTATTTTAAAAATAGCTGATTATTAATTGACACCTAAATGAGATATTTAACATCTCCAAGACGGTCCTAGATAACTCTATGCGTCTCGAGACGTAAAACACTGACTTCTAAATATGCGTGAAATAAAGTGACTCATTTGATTATTAAAAACTGGGCTGTTCCCTCTATCAAGGGCAAGAGCTTTATAGTCCTTCGTCATGAATACATATCTTCATGTCTTATCATTTGCCCGCTAATCAATTATGAGCCTCATTAATTGCTATGAACTAATGTTAACTAATGTAATGATCTTCGATAATTTTCTGAAATTGCTTCAGTAAAAAATAGTCGTGAAATGGGGAATGAGCAATATATGTATACATACACATTTATTCTTTTTTCAGTATGAAAAAAAAAAGTCCATTTCCTCTATCTTCCATTGCCATCCTGTTTCAAAACTTTACGATTGAATACATTTTTTATCGAACCGGTCGTAGAAATCAATCACATCCATTGCATCATTAATTTTTCAACAGTAATTACTTTTTATTAGGAGATGATATTCGTTCGCCTGTCGAAACCAAAGATTGATAAGGAAGCTGAAAAACACGTTGTTGCATGTCGAACTCCCCGCTTTTTCAGTCCGTGTATGTATACATTAAGCCCCGTGAGTGATGTGTTGCCATTTGAACGACGCAAAAAAACAGAATTAATGTGTTCAATTTTGTCACGTGAGGCATTTAGGACTGAAGATGCAAGCGTGCAGCCATCAAGCGTAAAATTAGTTGGGTCTAAACGTAGAATGGAAAGATGTGGGATGAGCTATAAGTCGCTTGGTGTATCCTTTATTATCCATTAGCATATGGATTGCATATCAATGTATACGTATCATTTTTCCATATTTTTCCTTTAATTTATTCTTCCTTTCTTCGTCTTTTCTAAAATCAACGAAATGGGGTTGGATTCGCGTTGGGAAGTGATATTTCATTCTCAAATCCGTAAATAGGTCAACAGAGACATGCATATCTGGGACGTAACTTAGATATTGCCATTCAGAAACTTGCAAATAATAAAAAAAACGTGTTCTTAAAACAGACGATTTCTCATTTCTGAACAGAATTTGCATAAAAATGAAATTTTCTGTTGCACGTTTTACCTCTTATTTGCGACGGCTTTTGTTTTTTGTTTTCGGGGATAAATTTATTTATGCAGGCGTTGCAAAATACTTGATATACTTGACTGAATTCCAACATTTATTCCATTATAATCCAAGAACTGTATTTTCAGTAGCTTTTCTTATTACAACTTAGTTTTTTCCATAGTTTTGCAATTTTATTAAGCAATTTGATAAAATTGTACGATAAAATCATTATATAATTTAGGACGATGAAATAAGATGGCTTTTGTACGGTGATTGGTTCGTAAAATCACGATTTTGAAAATGATGCATTAATATTGATCGGCGCTATTAATTGGAACTGAAATAAGAAATTATCGAAAAGGAGAACAATAAAAATGCTTACCAGCATTCTGAAGAAAACGCTTTAAATTTAATACGCATAAGACACAAATACGTACGTAATTACTACTTCGAACAGAAACCTATGATGGACGCTTGTTTCGGTTTTTCTTGGGAGTTGGCATTTAACATTGCCTTTTCGATTTTTTCAAATGCATCCAAAATATCGTCACCGGGGATCTTTTCCTCAGCACGAGCGTGAGTAGGTCACCATAGCCTTAACAGTGTACCAAGTTAGCTTTGCTGCGAGCATAGTATCTTATGAATGCTAATTTAATTCGAAACATCGTCACTCATCCATTTGCTAAATCACGTGGAATATTTTATAAGGAGGCACATTAATAAGTTAATGTATGCTTTTTTAAAATGTATTTTAATAGGTTAAGCACGTATTTAAAAAAAAAATGATAATTAGTACATCGTTTTAGTTACACCGTAAGTTGCAAAAACGTTTGACCGAGGTGCATTAATAAATTAAGCGTGTATTTTAAAGAGCACTCTCAATTACACTATGTGATCTAAGAAGGGACATCGATGTTAAACTGTGTGTTTAAAGAAGGCATGTTAATAAGTTACGCTATATGTGTATGTCTGGCTTTAAAGAAAAGTTTTAAGTATTAAGTTAAACTGTAGGTTGTATAAAAAGGTATGATAATGAATTACACCATGTACACTCTATAACAAAAAAATCGACGCACCAAGAAGGAGTTGTCCGATTGTAATGAAATTTCGTATGCAAAGACATTTTGACCGAACATGCAAATGATTAAAATTTGGTGTCCAATGAATGAATAGCGGGAACTCCAGCGCATCGGAACTGCGCATTCAGCAGGTGTATATAAGGAGCGATTCTCAATATGTGGTCAAAATTTCTGTTGCATTTTGACTGCGGATATCTTACGTCGACTGTAACAATGCCTCGCCGAAAGATTCGTGCTCATTACGAGCATATGTCAGAGTTTGAAAGAGGTCGTGCTATCGGATTGAAAGAGGCTGGTTGGACGAATCGAAGAATCGCTGGACATGTGGGTCGAAGCGATGCGGCGATTGGACGGTGCTGGCAAGAGTGGGTCAACAACGGCAGATGTCAGCGTCGGGACGGCAGCGGTCGACCTAGGGCCACAACAGAACGGGAAGACAGAGCGATTGTCAGAGCAGATGTCACAGCACCGGATTCGTCGTTATCAACTATCCAACGTGTGGCCCGCACACATGTGTCCAACATGACCCTCTGCAGACGACTGAGAGAGCGGAATTTACGCTCGCGCCGACCGTTACGCCGCTTACCTCTCACGCCTTTACACCGTCAAGTCCGATTACAGTGGTGCCGGGCTCGATCAACTTGGAACTGCGCTGACTGGGGACGTATAGTCTTTAGTGACGAGTCCCGTTTCCAACTGTGTCCTGACGACAACCGCAGACGTGTCTGGAGACGTCCAGGGCAGCGTGGGGATCCTGCCCTTACTATCGCACGCCACACATGCCCACAACAGGGCGTTATGGTCCGGGGTGCCATCTCCTTTGATAGCCGGACCCCTTTGGTGGTCATTTCTGGCACACTTACAGCACAGCGGTACGTAGACGACATTCTACGACCGGTTGTGTTACCGTTCCTTTTGCGACACCCTGGACTTACGTTTCAACAAGACAATGTCCGGCCGCACACGGCACGTGTTGCTATGAATTGTCTTCAAGCTTGCCCAACACTTCCTTGGCAAGCTAGGTCTCCTGATCTCTCTCCCATAGAGCACATTTGAGATGACATGGGAA
>QLNU02014802.1:49782390-49810512 GCA_006491805.2 Dysdera silvatica
TTATGAACTTTCTAGGTATGTCTATGGTGGGTGGGTGGTGTGCAAAATGATGGTCGGATAAGCATAGGCAGAAAATTCATAAGGAGGTGTTATAGGTATAATGAGAAGGGTTACAGAGCTATAACTCATATATTCCTATGTTAAATATACAAAATTTCCTTGCGATAGGGGCAAATCCAAAATCCAAGAGGGCCCCCAAAGGCCGCCCCCTGGCTCCGCCTATCCGGACAAGGGCATTCTATATCTGTAAAATGCCTTTTGTTCGTCATCCCCCACTTTGCTATTTGCATTGTATTACAACCCTCTTTCCTTTTTCTGCTAAGAAAATTTTCTTCCTACTGGCGATTTTCCGCTTTATGCAGGTTTTTCTCTTTGCGGGGACTAAATAGTGCTTTCCGCTTCCGCGTTAGACAGTTTCTGTGTTAGATAATGTTAACTACCATTGACTTTTGAAGGGATTGCAAAAAAATTCCGAGTTGAGCAAGTTTCCGCTTTAGACAGTTTTCACTGTATACATACAGACAGACAGACAGACAGACAGACAGACAGACAGACAGATATAATCATATTTAACCATTACGATATATATATAGGTCGGGTTCCAAAATTCCCTTGTGCCCTAGGCCCCAACTTACCTTAGTCGGGCCCTGTATAGGACCCAATGTTGGATTAATGTTTTTGTGGGTCCCAGGCTAAAAAGAAAGAAAAAAGGGCCCCTAAAGAACGTTGCCCTCGCGATGTTGTCCAAATCAAAAGTTTTTCTTTTTTGAAGTTCATTATTTTCAACATTGCGTTCATAATAATGAAAAATTCTCGAACATTTGTAGGTGAAAAAAATTAAAATACGTTTAAACTTCAGAGACGCCGGGCCCTCATAAAACGAGGGCCTATTTGACCTATCCGTAAATCCTTCATTGATCGAACCCTGATTATGCAGTGAATTAGATTTCCGATTCCCACCGAAAAATAAGAAAACAGTACACACCATGGGCGCCCATAAAAGTGCGCAGGGGGGGGGGGCTCGAGCCCCCCCTCCCAGCCGTTCAAAACTTTGATTTGCTTGATTCTGCTATGTATTTACTTTCCAAAGTTTTACAGTCACATTTTAAAATAAGTTACTTTTCAGTTCATTACTAATTGTCAAGCAGTATCAATTATTTTTGTAGCATTTTAGTATCTTGTACATTCACTAAAATGTTTGACAGCCTTGAGAAGAAGGTAATAATTTTTCTCAGCACCCACACTTCCGAAGTACTCTTATCAACTTATGGTACGCACACACACACCAGCTATGGAACACTTTGAGCTAAAAAAATGCTGAGAGAACAAAACAGGCACCCAACCTAATAGGCGTAGATGTAACGGAAGATTTCCGGATTAGCGAGATATCGTATTAGAGGGGTGTCGAATTATCGTATCGTCGCTGTATTTACTAATGCAAGAAAGTAAAGAAATGAAAACATTTTGAGGAATATTGCATTTATGTAGTATTCTCTCTCTCTCTCTCTCTCTCTCTCTCTCTCTCTCTCACTCACTCCTCCCAAAATACTGATGAATAGTAAATAAAATTTAATACCTAAGTTTTTGCTTGTTTTTTTAATTGAAAAATATTATTAAGAAGAAGGAATTTGTGTTTTCCTTCCTTTTTATCTTTAATTGCGTGCATAATTTATCTTTAATTGCGTACATAATTTATTTTTAATTATGTTCATAATTTATCTTTAATTGTTTGCATAAACTCTTTAAACGAACGAGTTGTTTCCATTCTGTTTCGTAGCAGATCATAAATAAACTAACGTTTCTGGATTTGTGCTCGTCCGTCTAGTTTAATGAAATGAAAACAACGTTGAAATAAACAAAGATTTGTTTATTTATTCAAGCTCTCTGTTACTGGGAAAATACGGAATAAAAAGTGAAATAGAACAGTTTGCAATAACATTTCCATTATTCACGTATTCTTCATTGAAAAAAAAAAAAAAGTGCGATGTTTGCGAACCCTGTATATAAAATGGTCAACTGATACGAGACTTCTCACAAGCAAGGAGTATGTAAAAATAAAAAATAATGGCTACATTTTCATTGCGGAAGATTTTTTTTTATCATAGATGAGAGGCAATGTAATGTGATCACGTGTTAATAGAGTGAACTCGCGTTTTTACGAATTTCTAATTAACGAGTTATTGCATTTCTGTCGAAAAGTATTTCATAAAAAAGACATTAATTACCATCATAGGCGTAGGCAGAAAGTTCATAAGCGGGAGGGGGGGGATGAGAGCAAACGCTGGCCTCCAGGCTCACTTCAATGGGCACCCATGGCGCCTTCCCTGGGCAGTGGCATAGATTTTTTTTTTTTTTGAGGTGGGGAAGGAGGCTGAAACCCCAAATGAACAAAAAGTAGGAAATAAGAACGCTTTTTTTTTGTACTTACTTATTACTTAATTATTTTACAAGATCACCGCTGAAAAATAAACTAACTTAAGCTAATGTTGTTGTTGTTGGTTTTTTTGGTTTTTTCAATAATCGAGACAGGTTAATGAAGAATAGTTAAAAAAAAAACGTACATTATAAATTAACAAAATTTTATTAATCTGGATTTATAGAGAACAATTTTTCTGGCCTTCCGACTAACGGAGGAGGGGGCACCGGGCCCCCTATAGCATAGGTCCTTGCCCGCACGGGCCCCCGAGCTGCAGCCCTTGCTGCCCCTCCTCTCGTCGGCTCTGTTTATAAGGGAAGGTTATAGGCTTAATGGAAGGGATTACAGCACTACACACACACACACACACATGCATGCATGCATGCATACATACATACATACATACAAATAATTCATATATCCCTACGTTAAATATACAAAATTTCATTGCGATAGGGGGTTACAACCCCCAAAACCGCCCCCTGATTACACCTATTACGAATTTTCGAATTTTTTGTTTGTGGTGGGTGGATGGGAATGGATGAGTCATTATGAATTCGTAAAATCATGAATCTTCTGTATGTAACAAATCTTCACTTGACGGCCATACCAGTCGACATACAGTTAAAATGTGAATTTAGTGGCATCTAAATTTCAATACTAATCTTCAACATTATCAGGGCTTCAGTATTTGACGTTGTCAGGGCTTCGGTCTTCGTCGTTATTGGGGCTTCAGTCTTCGTCGTTATTGGGGCTTCAGTCTTCGACATATATATTACATTAAATAAACTATGGTCAGTAGATAGTTCTACACATAAGGTCGGTAGAAAGAATTCATACATTATTTAAACTGATTTCTCTCAAAATTGTGAGTTCTACTCCATGTAATAGTATTATAAGCCCACTTCACATTAAATTTAGGGCAGATGAAACCATTATGAATCCTTGCGCCGGCCCTGGGTATTGAGAAGTCATATGCTACGCTCATGAACTCAGATAGTTGTCACACCGTGACCTTTGATGACCTTGCTCCATAAAAAAAAATAACTCGAGCTCTGATAGTGTCTCCGAACTCTGCCCATACCATCGTCATAGTAACCCGAATAGATCTGCCCCCCGAATAGATGGAAAGTAGAATTTGTTTTCGTTGTTAGCCGATAACTGGGTCTTACCCCCCCCCCTAAACAATTTAGTCCTTGAGAAAAACTGCAAGTTTAGTGGTTTTCATCCAAGGCTATTTAAAATAACATAGCTACTTCATCATATAGGTGGCCATTACTAATATTCGATTTCCGCATTGTTTTGTTTTAATGATGAGCTGTCATTTACCCTTAATAGCGGTTTACATGCACAACGATGCACATTGACAATTCACGAGGGGAGAAGGAAAAACCGAGGTTACAAATTCATTGAATTTACTTTTGAGTGTTCAAACAAAATGAGGCGAGGTATTGTTAAAGTAACTCTATCAACTTGTTGTCTCCAGAGATTCTAAAATCAATTAACGTATAGATGTAGCCCTTAGTTCCTTTCTTTACGTCAGTGGCACCAGTGGCGTACGCAGGATTTGATTTCGAGGGGGGGGGCTAAGCTTGAAATGTTCAATTCCGAAACTTTATGGATCATGTGCAATCAATTGATCTATATTTATTAATTTTAATTAATTAATCTCTATTTGCTGATTTTAATTAATCAATCTATATTTATTAATGATAATTGATTAATCCATATTTATTAATTCAAATCAATCAGTTAATTGAGTGATTAATTAATATTTATTAAATTCTAATTAATTTAATCTATTAATTTACGAGTCGAATTTTTTATTTAACTGACCCATCTCTAAAATCGATTAATTGAATTATAATGAAGTCACTGATGTAGATCATGAGCTGAAACATTCAACAAATAATTATGCTGAAATGCCTAAACGCGCCAAAATTTTATTTCATATCAAATAAATTAACAATGTAGGAATGAGAAAAAATAAAATTTGAGTTTACACATGGGAAACACGCAAATTTCTATGCTTAATATTTAGGTTACATGGGTAAAATTTGGATTAATGGTTTAAAAAGGTATAGAATCCTAAATAATGGCTTTGAATTGTGGAGAAAAAAAGATAGTTTCTCTTGTGTCTAAATTTAGTTGTATAATGCCATCTGTTCTAAATATTTAACTGAAAACGGCTTGCATTTCCAGACCCCAAGAAGTGATCAATTACTTCGCCATTCGTTATTTATAGAGCAAACTCTATGTATGAACAGAAACGCAAGGCAATTAAGCCTATTTTCTCAAATTGTATTTCTTAGGTACGACTTGATTAAGTTGGAAAAACTATGCTCCACAGAAGCTGTAGAAACTGGAAGCAGATCCAGCATTTTCAGCAAGACTTGTGCATTTGGGAAAACATATCTATCACATTCATCGAAACCGTCGATTGCGCATGGAATTTTGTTTTCAACTCCCCTCCAATTTTGTCTGCATATTCCCTATTCTCCTACAAAGGCATCTTCCAAATAATAGCTCAGATCTTCTCTACACAACTCAACTGCTTTTTTTTTTCAAACGGCACATCGCAAAAAGCAGGAATGACGAGGTGAAGTGAGAATACGGTATCTTGGTAAGTCAAGAAACGTTCCGTTAAAGAAGAAATTATGTCCTCTATGCAAGGAATGTAGACGGTAAGTCGATAGTAAGTCTCCAGATCAGTTGATGGAGGGTATGGTATATGTCTCTGAAGACCAGAGATCCTTGGTATGCTAAGAATAATGTTGAGACTGGAGGCCATTCTTTGTTCCTGTGTAAACAATTGATGAAATTCGAAAGCGGCGTGTTCTTGAAGATTCTCAACGAATGCCTTAGTCGTTAACTCGACTAACATCATTAAATAGGTCAATATTCTCTTTTCGAAGACATTTTGAAGGACTATAAGTTAGTTCCAACAATTTTGAGGCCAAAGACAAGGCTGATAGGAACGGTAGGGTACATATAGCCGACTGTTTGAAATAAGTGAGGCTTTTTTGGAACGATCACCTGGCAAGTCGCTGAGATGCTCCAAGGCTGACACTATTGGTATAATCATTTCTTTAAAGAGTAACACAGCTTCATGACACTCACACCATCTGGTTTCACAAAGGTCCACAGCTATCACAATTTGGTTCATGTTCTTTAATTGTATCTTCCAAAATTTTTATTCGCTTTGCACTAGCTCTATGAAAAGTTCAAGTTTCTGATATTACGCCCACTGCGTTCTGAACACATTGGACTTTAAAATAATCTGAGAGGCATAGATTTAAGCAGTGGGGTACACAGTGAGTGTAAATAGCTTTTGGGAATTTCTTCTTTAAACGGGCTTGAACACCTCGAAATTCACCTCTCATTGCGAAGGCTCCGTCATAACCCTGATCTCTTAAGTTGGCTAAGTCTAAACCGTACTCAGTAAACTTTTTTCTATGATGGCTGCCAGCGCCTCACTAGGGACATTGTAGATGGGAACAAAGATAAGGAAATTTCCTTGATCATAAAAGGTTTGACGTTGGTAACATACCGTAGGCACAACAAAACTGCCCAACTTGAGAAATGTCCGTTGTTTCGTCTGCTAAAACTGTATAATATTGACTTTCTTGCACTTGTTCCACAATCTTTTTCTGAAGGAGAAAAGCAATCAATCAAACTATTCTGAATCCGTGGACTAGTGTAAATTGCAATCCGTGAACTGTTTTCCAAATGATCCTTAAGTACCAGATCCCCTCCCTTGGCCCGATACCTGGGAAGGTTACGGAAATTGCCATCATTTTTTAAATGCGTCCCCAGTCTAAATGGCCTCTCAAAGGGATGTTTTTGCATGCCACAAAATCGAATAGTTTCAACAATTCCATCCGGTCTTAATTAGTTATCTTTAGCATCCTTTTCCTTTCAAAACTGCATTTTCATGATATTCGATTAACCAGGAGCGGACTGGCCATATGGGCTATAGGCCGCTTCAAATATAATCATAAAGAAGGCAGGTCGGGTTTAACATAGAGGGCCTGTAAGATTTGACATAAAGAGGGCCGAACCTATATAGTTTAAAGAGCGCCAGTTTGGTTTGGCATATATATATTTAAAGTTTGGATAGAATGGGGGCGGGGGGCTGCTGGGAGGCCTGTAATCCCAGACAGGACTATTCCGCTTAAATTCGAATGTTATTCTTTATTCACCAATGAAAAAATCTTTATAAAAAAGAAAAAAAAACCAAAGAAAAAGTCTTCAATGTTATTGAATATTAGAAAGTTGAAAATATTTTCAATAACATTGAAAATTTTTTTACATATCTGATGCATGTTAAAATTTATAACTTTATTGCTAATATGCAGTTTTCAAATTTTCTAAACAAAAGATATGAATTCATAAAAAAGTTCGAAGGTCAAGATACTGCATCATATATTTCATAATAATATACCTTCAGTTTGAAGTATGTTATAAAAGTCCATATTTCAACGAGTTCTCACGAATATACTACAAATAATCAATTGTATTTCGTTCGATAATTAATTATATTTCGTTCTGAAAAGTCCATAATTAAACAACGAGTTCTCGATATAATACAAATAATTAATTATATTTCGTTCTGAATAAAAGTATGAGATAACCTACTCATTGTTGAGATTTCATGTTTGGCGTTATGGTACGTTGCTTAATTAATTATTTAATTAATTAAAGCAAATTAATTAACTAAAACAATTAAAGTAAATTATTTAATCAATCTAATTAAATAAATTAATGCAATCACTGTAATTAGATAAATTAATACAATTACATTAATTAACGTAA
Organism: Dysdera silvatica; assembly: GCA_006491805.2. Lineage (NCBI taxonomy): Eukaryota > Metazoa > Arthropoda > Arachnida > Araneae > Dysderidae > Dysdera > Dysdera silvatica. The sequence goes on from QLNU02014802.1 coordinate 49,789,622, forward strand.
TAAATTAACTAATGTAATTAAATCGGTTAATTAATTATCATCGTTCTTGCATTGGGCGGCCTAAATGCAAAAACGCCGGGGCCGCTGTCAACAGCCTAGTCCGCCCCTGCAGTTCACTGATACTTTTTAAAGCAGTATAGCCCAGATGCTCTTGCGCCATAAAAAAGCCAAACAATCAATCAATTTTTAAAGTATTCAACAGCTTTCTTCAAATGGTAATATGGTTTTGTGACAAAAGTAATCGGTTTTTGGTGAGAACCTTTGCCAACCTTACTTTTATTCAAGAAAAGCACGCAGAATTTGCAATAAAAGCCATTTCGTAATTTTGCATACGCCAGCCACTTATATTCATCAAGCCATTTACGTTGGAAATGGCGCTTGAAACCTTTCGCGTCTTCTATTGGAATGCAATAATTCGATGAAGGTTTCCACGAAAATTTCATTTTTTCCGCTTTTTGACAGCTGGTAAGCTCAACACTATCGTTCCTTCATATTTGGATGAACCGTTAAATATTAAAATTACAAAAGGCAAAAGGATGTTCAAATTTTGTGGCTGATGAAGTAATCTGGAATGCATTTGCATGAGCGAAGTGCACATCTTGGTGAACTGATAACTATAGCTACATTGTTTGGGCTATTGTAATCACGGCACCAAGCAAAAATATTTACACAAATGAATGAATGATTCATAATAAAATATTTTGGTGAGTAGAAATTATTCTGCAGGTAGAAATACCATTTTTTAGCTCTTTTTAGTTTAGATATTCGTTTTTCACTTCCTCATTCCAGAGGGGGGGGGGGCTGTAGCCCCATCAGCCCCCATCCCCTCGCGGTACGCCTATGGTGACATCTCCAGGCATCATAGAGATATTTCGGGACATATCTTATTTGCTCCTCCGCCATCTTCTTAATTTACAATAGATTACATGTTCTTGATGTTGTGAATTACCGAAGATTACTCAAGGCATTTGTACTTCAGCTAAAATTCTCTGGGACCCTGCGATGGTGCAGTGGTAACGCATTTGCTTAGCCAGGGACTATCCCTGGTTCGACTCCCAATTGTGCCAAAAAAAAAGAACGCTTACCGATCAACTTCTTTTCTCACCATTGTCCGGGAGTTGATTTCCTAAGCCTCGAGAAGTTCGGCTTCCTCGAAAAATCATGGATCTATGATGCATGACCTTTATTGTCCTTGCGCCATAAAACTCAAGCAACCAAATAAATATTACCTACAGTATCGTAATGGTAACGCCTTTGATTTCTGTAGCGAAAAACCGCTGTTAATTTCAGCAAGAACTCAACGTTAGCCGCCATTTTTTTATGCTAAAGAGGTTTGCATACCGCGGAAAACTGTAGGTCCTGGCGTAATAGAATCTTGGTTGTCTTTGATTATAAAATACAAAAAATCGAGTGAAGACATTACTAGTCATGAATTTAGTGATCGAAGCTGGTCTTGTCGAGACAGTACTTTATTAAATCACCTTAAGAGTATCACAGTGATGCTGACAATGAATTGCTGGTGTCCAGTTTGTACCACCGGCGCAGCATGACCACTGTAGTCTTTGAGCCGTAAAACAAACATAAATCATCATCACCAGTTTGTACCGGCCGGATGTCTAGTTGTACTCTGAAGCATGTCTAACCAAACTCTTTAAAAAGCAGAGAAATGGGAAAGAAAGGTATTAAAATCTAGAAAAGAGATATAAACGAAGCGTGACATCGTCAAATCCTGAATGAGTTTTCATTTAAAGTATGCTTTTTTTATTTTTAAATTTAGTAGATGGATTCTGGAGACTATGCCGTGACATCCGGAAAAGCCTTGGAATCCGTAACTATAGCATTGAAGAAAATAGAAAGGAGTAGCCATGGCACAATGATTATGAAAGAAATTATACGGTAGCCCTGCCATTGTCTATACTTCCTTGTGTAGTTCAAGATCCATGGTAGGGCCACGAAAGACAAGTTGTTGACTCCTTGCATCTTTCCTTCTCTCCTATCCACTTGAACTCAACTTGGAGATAAAGTTCAATGGAACGCCCACGAAGTATATGGCATTCGAACGGAACGCCCACGAAGATGCCCGGCACCTGAATGAATGTCGCAAGGCCATTACCTTTTGTCTTATCCTAAACTTGGGCGTGGATGACTTGATGCGCGTGCAATGAAATGGGCTGATGAGAAGGGATTTGCGATCCATTCCTAACCTAGTTTGAAGGCGTTGCTTCATTAAAGATAATTCTTCGTTGTGGCGATTATTGCTAATGAAAGTGTGACGATAGCCTCTTGAAGCACGCGATAGGCTCTTGCTCCTCAGTGACCCGTACCATGTCTGAAACTTGAAGATAGCCTGCGTGGAAAGTATGTATAAAAATTTCCTTTTCTTCGGTATGAGGTATTTTTGGAATGATCTAACATTTCCTATTTCTGCACGATACGTGAGGCATCCTCATCAGGAGACGCTTCATGGTTCATGAGTTGAAATACTGAAATCATTTAATGGTTTTGAACAAACGAATATAAGGAAGCCATATTGATTCTAACTTGTGACGAGATTGATAAGCCACGTGGCTTTTGATGTGCGTCATTAATCTTAGCGCACTTTGTAATTAGCGCAAAGATTTCATCAGAAAAAAAATTGTTCAAATATATGTACAATACTCAAAAGTTTTGTTGAAACAAATGTGAAAATTTACTGTTATGGATAATTTACATGGTATAACGACACGAATCTATCGTACTGACATTTTAAATTGTCCAGTAATTTTAATGGATGTCTACGAAAGTATTTGAGGAAAAGTGCTCCAAGTAATGTCCGAGTTGGGTTTCAAATACAGTAATAAATATAATAATAAAATTATATTTAATTATGTGCAGTCAATTGATCAATAAATTGAATGAAAGCTAAGTTTAATTGCGGTGTGTGTTGTGTTGTTGGGGACGGGATCAACGTCTTAATGAATCCTCCGAAACACACAACCAGGTTTACTTGCAGTTGAATCCAACCAAGTAAATCCAAAGACGGTATACGTAACCTCTGGGGCAGAGTTGAATAATGAATTAAATAAAATATACAATACAAACTTTATTTAATTTATTTATTTATATTTATATAATACAAACTTTATTGATTTATAATTATAATTATAAATCAATAGTATCCATCGTTATATTTTAATACTAAACTGATCTGCCTGGGAGGCAGTGGGTATGGTAATAGGAGGCAATGCATGCTGCGATTGTATCGACATATGCTGTAAACATTTTTGAACCCCCCGAAATTAAATCCTGTCTACAGCCTTGATCATAGCACCCAATATAAAAGCTACTTTTTGTCTAGTCGTTCACGAACACACCTTACATATAATAGTAACAATATGAGTTCAACTGGTCCAAATGGAACTACCTTCCTTCAGAACTGAAATCGCTATCCTGCAAGCTAATTTTTAAGAAAGCTTTTAAGTCATGGCTGCTTTATACCTGAGTTTTGTAATAATTGGAATCTAATTTTTATTTAATTTTTAATCTTTTGGATTTTAATTTTAATTTAATTTTTAATCTTTAGAATTTTAACTTTTAATCTTTTGGATTTTAAGTTTTAATCTTTTGGATTTTAATTTGTATCAGGCGAAGTTGCTCTTTATGTAAATTCCTACACTGATTTGATGAACAATAGTGACTGTATATGTATCTAATAAGGAAACCACTTTTGTGGAAGCTCGCACTTTGAGACAAGACATATCACAAATGATAGTCCATAAGTACCTTATTAAGAATATGAAATCAGCATTTTGTGAATGGCATATAAATGTTTTTTATTAATATTCAAATTCCAAAAATCGCACTTTTTAGATGAAGTTTGATATTTTTTATTCGTATTGTATATGAAGATAAGAACTTTTTAATTCAATTCGAATAAAGAGGGTAATTGTATTTAACGGATAAAATTATAAAATTACACGAAAGATCATTCATAGTATTTTAAAAAAATTATATAAAACTAAGCTTTTTTTTATATTTGGCGCGTTTGGCTATGCTTTAGAAGAATTGGCGATATCGGCATGAAGTATTTATTATTCAATTACGCTCATATTTCTACCTTCATTGGCATTATTTTTAGGAAATATAATGGCATAATAAAAAGGAAAAAATCTTCTAAATTTTATGGCCGTAACATCAAAATATTTTACGTAATTTTTTAATAAAGAAAAATGTTTTAATGAAGCTGGCATTTCAAAAATTTAATATGTAAATCCTTAGTTTTGAAAAGTAGACAAGTATTGTACCACACTGAACGACTGCTATTTTTTGCGGAGTCGGCTCTCGTAAAAAATTGACTCAAAAAACTTGAATATTGTAAATCAATCAAAGACTTTCAATATGAGAAAATTATAAAAATGTCTCAAAATATCGGATTCCGGAACTATTTTTATAAATTGTGATGATGATACTTTTCATAAAAACGTTCAAAACGTAATTGTTCTTCACAATGGCTGCACTTTAAAAAGGATGTAAATTACATTCATTCCCATTGCAAATCATATCAATTAAGCGAAAAGATATTTCGTCAATATTTTTGTATTGAACAGTTTCACGGGGAGTGTGATTATAGTTACAGCAAGAATATTGCAACATAGGGTGGTATTGTTTTGCACTTAATTGGTTATACACCAAAAAATGAATTTTTATAATTTCATTTTGATGTGTTACATCAATTTTGATTTTATTCAGAACAATTTTGTTTGAAATTTTTTTTTGATGAAACATTTATACTTCATGCCGATATCGCCAATTCTTCTAAACCATAGCCAAATGCGCCAAATATTGGTATTAAAAAGCTTAGTTTTTATACAATTTTTTAAAATACTCTGAATGACCTTTCGTGTAATTTTATAATTTTATCCCTTAAATGCAACCACCTTCTTTATTCGAATTGAGTTCAAAAATTATTATCTTCATATACAGTGCGAATAAAAAATATCAAACTTCACCTAAAAAGTGCGATTTTTGGACTTTGAATATTAATAAAAAGATTTATGTGCTATTCACAAAAAACTGATTTCATATTCTTAATAAGAAATTTAGGGACTATCATTTTTTATATATCTTGTCTCAAAGTGCAAGCTTCCACAAAAGTGGTTCCCTTGTAAGTATTTATGTTATGTATTCTGGTTGTCGAGTTTTCTTGGTTTTATTTTTGTTTTGTTTTGTTTTTTTATCCTGTAACCTGATTCGTTTGCCAGCTTAGGTGGCAGCAGGCTTATCAGGCCTTTTTTTCTGCTGTCCCTCTCCGCGGGTGTCGCGTGTCGAACTCTTGATAAATAAATAAATAAATAAATAATAATTATTATTATTATTATTTACAGCGAAAAAATCTAGGAATGGGTGCAGTCAACAAAATGCGAGTTCATTTTGGTAATTAGGTGGAAGATGCAATTTAAATTTGAGGCGTAAAATTTTAAGTTTCTTCTGGAGTGCACGAGCCCCGCCCAGAGACCATAAAATTTTCCTGCCGGCCCTGGCAACTACGTAAAACAATTATAACACAATTCAAAAGATCTAGTTTCGTATCTGAGTTAATTATGTTATAGAAAAATTTTCTCTAGACTCCTTGGAAAACTGTAGATCCCGATGCTACATGACCTATATTGTCCTTGCGCCTTGAAAACACAAAAATTCTCCCTTCACTAATTAGATTAGAATTCTATGTTTGAAAATACATTAACAGAAATGTTTCACCACAGTTGTTCGGATATAGAAAGAAAAATGGCTAGAGGTAGGTGCTATCTTCTTTGCGTATTACATAATTTGTTCTTTTGTTTTTGGCAACGATACCTTAATCCCTACTTCGAGGGGGAAAATGTCCCTATCCAGAAAATAGGGATTTTGTGGTGTCAGTGGAAACAAAATCGAATGAAACCGTATAATATGTAAAAACACAGGCATGGCAGAAAGTTCGTAAGGAGGGGGTTATAGGCTCAATGGGGGGGGTTACAGAGCTACAACTCACATATTCCTATGTTAAATATACAAAATTTCATTGCAATGGGGGGTTACAACTCCCCATCAACACACCCCCTGCGTACACCAATGGATAGAAATAAAATAAAATCCCTACGTGATAGAAAGAAACGTGTTTGGTTTCATACGGCGAAAAACCTTTTTGCTCTACTGCTACACGAAGAAAATAAAAGAGTGACCCGCTTGATAATGGGTGCGCACCATTTCTTGCAAAATGAGTGTGCACCCTTTTCAACCTGAGGAGGAAATAAAGTGTTGCCGCCAAAACAAGGAACTTTTGCTGAGTTACAAAGGGGTGCATTTCTGCACGGGGCGTTTGCTTCTTCTGTTGCCAGTTCCCACTGATGATGGTATCTTTGACATCGTCTGCGTGCAGCCCGCATGACTACAACTTTACTTTCTTTCAAAAACCCATTTTTCAATGCTGGCAACGTTTACGTGATCTTTAACCATGTTTTGTTTGCAGGAAAGGGAAGGAAAAGCATTGTTTGGGTTTTCGTAAGCAGGAGTGGGTCGAATTTCGACACGGTGCTGCTGTTGCCAGATTGTTTATCATAAAAATAATAATAGCAGACGATACTAAACCGGTTGATCATTAAAAAACATTGAGCTTTTTTTTTTTGTTTTCAGTTCATTACACGCTAAATAACGTTTTACCATGTAGTAGTCTAATTTCTAATTGAATGTATACGACTGTGCCAGCTCCATTCCGTATATATATATTCAAATTACGATGATTGTAATATGACGGTTAAGCCAATAAGAAGTTTACATGAAACCCGCGGAATGCGCGCGCTTAATTTTATGAAACGTATGCGGAAGAAATTGTGGCCAAAAAGCATGAATAAAAAAGAAAATGAAGACCGCGTTTGTCGTTCGACGGTCGACCGGCTTCTATAATATCGAAAAAGAGTCTTTTAAACTATTTGAACGGTAGCTTTCAAGCATCACGGCTTAAAAGCTAATACCGATATAATCATCGATATTATGTATCAACTTCCAAAATGATATATCATTTGTATAAGGATCGATAAAATGGTTAACTTCAAAAGTTTAACGATAGCGGAAGAATATTAAATTAGGTTGAAAGGTAAGAGGAAGAGTTATGTGTATAATAAATAATGTATTGGATTTTTCTTTCATGCATACTAAAAAACAGTATTGTATTTTTTACACGTACGTCAGCGCCCCATGGTGGCGTTATAGTAAATCGTCTGTCTAGCATGCAGAAAGCCTCGGTGTAGTGCCTTACTCATTCCCAAGCCTGTAGATCTCAAGGACGTTAAAGAATACGCGAAAAAAAATAAGTAGTGACGGCCTTCATAGAAAATTACCACCGCAGTGAGCTGAATGTCGGTCCAAGCATGTTTGAGACTATACATTAGATTAGTATTTCTTAACCATCGGATCACCGACCCGTGGCCCGATGGTTTTTATATTATTTGTTGGTTATGATATTGGATCTTGAGAGGGGTATGCTATTGCATTTACTCGGGACCCACACGCATGTTATAAAATTTTTAATTTCTATGTATGCTTATTTGCATGCATTATACCTATGATGTAAACACATATATAAATAAACTTCTAAACTAATTTAAAAAGTATAATAAGGGGCCATCTTTATATTTCTGATTGCAATCCATAGATTTGAAGAAAAAAACAGCAACTATATTAGTTACAAACAGTCTGCTAATGTTAAGAGTATAATTTATGGAAGTTCCGGTACAACATGCTCTTGGTTGTCCTTGGCCCATAAAGCGTAAACAAAAGACACGTCGTATGATATTATATTATTCTTAAAATATAACATAATCATTATTATAATAGTAAACCATTATCTGTCCATTCTGTACAAATCTCTCTTCAAATGTCCTTCACGCATCTATCTACCGTTATATTCAAACAAGAGTTTGACAAAACCGCTCACCGAATTGCACCTTCAATGACTCTGTCCGTCACTAAATGATGATGGTATTCTGATGATGATAAATCATCAGAATCATTAGAAATATTCTCGTATGCCCTAGGTGACGTCACTATATGCTTAATAGAGGGAACAGGCATACAGGTACTTTGAATTTCGAGTGCCCACAACACGTTTTCACTCGTATCACTGGGGGTTTCCTAATTATAGTAGCAGTTTGTTTCTCCTGTGGCATAAACAGCATGGATATATATTGTATATAGTAGTTGAATGTCTACAATGGATTAATACAACAGCATTTCACTTTAATTGAATGGGTAGGCCTTCATATAGTCAAGCGTGGTGATTCTCTTTTCTCCCTGCTTCACGGAGGCTTCGAGATGTGGAATTATTATTAATAAAATGGCGCGAATTCGCGTGCCGAAAGAAACTAACCTACATCCATATTAGAATAAAAAAAGAGGAAACAACAAGGAACTAAAAGCAATACCATCATAAAACATCATGGACGAAACATCAGTTCCACAAGCGAAGAACTTCGATGCACTCCACAAACCGTAATTCCAAAAGAACTATTATGCAAATGCGTAAACAGGGCAATTGAGACTGGATCTTCGATGACGGTTTTCGATAGCGTGTGTCCGTCTTCCTCGGGAAACAAAAACAGCCTGCCTTTGTCTTCCAACAAACTGTTTTTTGTTCTGTGAGGAAAATACACAGAAACGTTTAACAAAGCTCTTATTTCAATAGCACTTTGTAGCCAGATCCTTTTTAATTGGGTATCGCATTTAATGAGCTCTACTATGTTGTTGAAGTCGGTTATCTGTTAAATCAGACCTCTCTGGAAAAAATTATCAATCACTATATATATATCGTATTTATCAATCACTATATGTATAGTATTTATCAATCACTACATGCATAGTGTTTATCAATCACTACATATATAGTATTTATCCATCACTATATGTATAGTACTTTTCAATCACTATACGTATATCGCTGGTATTCACAAGTCAATATCTTTGTATGTCACTATAAGCGGGTTACAACGAGCAAGTATTCCATCATAAAAAACTATGGTTATCTATTTTAACAACGATAACGTATTACGATATTTTTTATAATGGGAAGGTATGTAAAAATCTGTGGCCATGGACGCCTATAGACAGATGATACCCCCCCTTATGGCTTGCAATATTTACATTCTTAAAGTTACTTTTATAAAAAATTGTAGTTTGCATCATAAAATCACCAAGTAAGTTAAAAATTATTTTCACAAAGTTTCTTTCACCATAGCCGCATTCCTTAAGCAAATGGATGGAATGATAGGCGCAGCCAGGGGCTGTTTTGGGAGTTGCAACCCCATCGCAAATGAAATTTTATATATTTAACATAGGAATATATGAGTTGTAGCTCTATAACCCCCCTCAACCTTATGAACTTTCTGCCTACGCCTATGGACGAAATAGTCACGGCAATTCTTGCCGCTGTCTATTAAAAAATAATAAAAAAATATGAGACGTCATTGTTGTTTTCTTTGTCACATCGAACTTGTGCATGTCTGCCAAAAGTGGCATGTCAAGGACAGGGTGCTAACACCTTTCCATTTTCCAGTTTCGAAGAACTGTCTCATTGACCAGGAAAAAAAACAAGCCATTCCACTGACTAGAAAATGGAGACTTGGATCTGTCTCCAAATGGAGCGATTGTTCTGTGTGGCGCTTATACCTCTTGCAAAATCGTTACAAAGCGGTTAAGTAATACGTGAAGAACAAACTTCTTTCTTCCAATATCTCACCTATAGCCGCGGAAGCGACTGACCCACATTGGTGAAGAGTCCAAGCAGCACACGCCAATTTCCGTGACACCCTGTTCTGGAAAGCTTGGCTCTAACTTGTTTCCTGAAACATGGGCCTCTAGTATTGTGTTCGGACGTAATAGCCTTAGTTTTAGTGGCGCTTTATTACATCATGTGTTTCATTTACTTTGAATGGCGGGTCTTTGAATTAAAAGGTAGCAAAGAACGTTTAAAAGAACGGCCATTGTCTTGTGAGGTTTTGTTTTCAGCATGTGGTGCGGAAGATAACTTTGAGCGACTTCTTTCATTTCTTATTATTATGAAATAAAAAGGAAATACATTTCGTACGAAATGTTTTGTGGATAGAGGCAAATCGCAATTTTATTTGATAATTAGGAAATTGACGAGTTTTCTTCCATATATGAAATTTGCAAATTATTCTTCAGTGTAAGAAATTAAAAAAAAAAGTCAGTATAAGTAATTGACAAATTTTGTGAAAAAAATTGTCAGAAATTTTTCTTCAGTACAAGCGATTGACAAATTTTGTGAAAAAATTTGTCAGAAATTTTTCTTCAGTACAAGTAATTGACAAATTTTGTGAAAAAATTTGTCAGAAATTTTTCTTCAGTACAAGAAAGTTGAACATTTTTCAGCATAAGAAATTAAGAGTTAACCTTCACTATTGTTAATTCACAGGTCTTTACTAATATTATTTAATAATAATAATTTATTCAATCTGAAACGTGGTTTATGGTTATCTATTATGCTATTTTTCATGGCGCAAGATCATCGAATATCATACTACGTGAATTACATTGCTATTGAGTTGTATACATTAAATTTCTTGAAATAATATAAAAAATATTTCAATTCTAATACCTAAGTTAGAAATGGAAGAAGGTTGAGCATAGCTTGTTGCAAAATACTTTTTTTCTTCTTTAATTCCCTTCAGTATTCTGTATGGGTGATTTATTCATAATAAGAAACAGAAACGGTTATTTGGCGCCTTGTGGGAGACCAAGATTTGTCGCCTCTTAGATATTAAGGGAAAGAATAATTCCCTCTGGTGCGCTTTTTATTGCATTTTAGGGATCTTCTCAATAGAATCACTGAATTTTCATATCATTACAAAAACAAAAAAGCCACGATGACTCTTAAAATTCTCTTATAACAAAAAATTATGCAGTCAAAAAAAAAGTGGGTTTTTTTTTTTTGGTAACCGAGGGGCCAAAAATGATTTTTTTTTGACATGAAAATTGAAGCCTTAAATTAATTTCAATAATCTAGAATTTGATATTGGATATTATCTATAGGCTTTGGCATAAAGTACTTATATTTACGTTTTTGGCATTACGCGTTACGCTCAGGCATTTGATATGAATTATGTTATTAATATATCTGCTATTTGCAATTATTATACAATTAAAAAGTTCGTCTATTTTAATGTAGTTTTTACTTTAATTTCTTATTTATAATTACATATATGTTAATTATATACGGTTTTGTTGGAAAAGGGCTCTGTTACTTTAATGCACACTAACTTAATTAAACACAAGTAGCAAATGATACGAGGGTTACGTTATGATTTTATTGAGAAATTAAATGAAGTTCTGAACTTTAATTTTTAAAAATTTAAGAATTCAAAATGTTTTTAAAAGTACCGAGAAAATGACTAGCAATAAAAAATGTAGAATTGGTTAAACTTATTAATGAAATAGTGATTGAGGGGTCTTCTATCTCTGAAAACTTGTATATCATTTATTATCATTTACGTTCAACTAGTCGGTGATATTATTTTCAATAGAGAGTATAGATAGAGAAGACAATGCTCATCTGTTAATCTCGATCGCAGGTATATTTTGAACACATGATTATATTTTTAGAATATAATATAATAGAATTTTTATATAATATTTTATAGAATATGCTTAGAATGTAATAACATGGAACATCAATTTTATTTCTCGAAATTCATTTAATATCATGAGTAATTCGATGATATTATTGGACGTCTGCACGTTGGGATCATTTTGCACCCCGTTTAGCTTGACACTTTATGCGACGGGATCGGTCACACCGCCCTAACTCCATCTCTAAAAAATTGAAAACTAAAACTAACAATTCAAAATTAAAAAAAATGAAATAAACAATCTACAAAAATTGGGATAAGAAATAGTGTAGATTACATTTTCCAACAGCTCTCACCTCACTGTTAGACCGAAACGAACGAGCCTAAATCTTGATCTGTCCTTCTAGACTTCCGTTCTATTTCGTGTTGCGGGTTCATCAATTTCATTATTTTCCAGCAAAGCCGCGCTATGCAGGAATCTCTTCCCCCTCTCTTCCCAAATTTCTTCCGAGTGCTGATCATCTGCTCTGAACTCCCGACCTACATTTCGCTCTTTACCGTTTATTATCCTATTCCTATGTGAGATTCGACGACAGTGTGGTGTCTACGTCGACGAATTTAAACTAATCACAATCATTCGCCGCTAGTCCCCAAAACTCCGCGTGTCAGTGGTGGCGCTGTGATCGCGGAGAATAGCGTTGCTCTCGGAGCAATTCAAGCATCATTAAAGGATAGCGAGCAATTCATGATCCGTCAAGGGATGAAATCCTTCTACAAAATGCGTTCGGACTTCTCCCAGTTCTATCCATAGCATCCGCCGTTTTTGAAGTTAATTTGCCTTCTAAATTTTAAAGGTTAAAAAGCGGGTTCGATTTCGCCCGGGTCTCGATTTCTTATTCAGAGATAACACGAATTTATTTTCACTCGTTGGTAATAAACAGCGATCACTAGCGTGAATCTCTAATTCAAATAAAAGAGACCTGGGAGACTGTTTACATCCAACGAGCGAACTTGCCTTTATCTCGTAGAGAAAGAACTTCGTCTCTAGAGATTTAACTTCGATTTTCCAATTTCGAGTTTCTTTTCGCTAAAAAGATAAGTTTTATTTTAGTTTCCGAAGTATTTTTTCGAACACTGTGTTCTAAGCTCGACTATATGTACATTCTTTCTTTCTTCCATATTACCATTTAGTTTGTGAGTTTTACGATACAAGGTGATACTATACCTTTTAGGTGCGAGGTGCTATTTATTTACAGCCTTTATTTGCATAAAGTTTCTTTTATAGGAACCTTATACAGTGCTAATTAAACTCGATAATAAGCCTGTATTTTAATCTATAAAATACGTTCAGCTTTAATCTGACTGAAATCCCTGAGCGCAAGCTTTGCAACAGTAGCCAACCAATGACATCGGATCGTCTTAACGTGTGCAATACACTAAAAACTTCTCAAGATATTGTTAGCAAATATTAGAAAGCTCGAAGGTTAATGTCTAAATAGTCAAACGTCTGGCATTTGTAATAAATAAATATATAAATAAATAAAACACAAGGTATTCATAACAGAATATACGACTTCAAGTTCTATTTGCATCGAAACTACAATAGCTATAGAAGCTTAATTCTATTTTTAATTGCGTGGCTAAATGTCAATGGTTTTTTTTTTCTGCATAGTTAAAATGCCTCCACGTGCGTTCTGTTGTTTCCTATACTAGTGTGTAAATGAAAGTCTAGTCCCATCCACATTTGCTGCAAAATGTCGGATGCTATACTGGGAAGGCTTCGTTAATGTGCAGTTTAAGGATATCATTTATTTTGTAAACGAAAAGAGTGTTTTCTTGTATGCTTTTCTGAAATTTCGTTGCACTTGTGTTAGCGATTTCGTCTCCATAAACCATATTGCTCAAGCAGCTTTCTCATATATCGATACCACTGCTGCTGTTTTCGTTGTCTACTACGTTCTACGAACGCACGGGTAATTTTTGTCATTTGGAGACATTCTAACTATACAGAAAAAAAAAACTTTGACTATTAGTTATTTAATTAAAAAAGAATTAAGTTTCTAGTTTTGTGGTTTCGATGCAAATAACATTTGAAATTGCATACTTCTTTTACGAACACACTGTGGTATATGAATAATGCATACGTAGGCCGGTATTTAAGTTTTTAGAATCTGACAATGCAAAAGACCACAGCTTTCATTGTTGACGATTTTTTAGAATTTCAACTTTCACGCGAACACTGGATGTTACAGCACAATAATTGCTATAAAATTATTTTTGCGGTGTTGTTTTGAAGTTAATGAGATAGTAAAAAAAACATGGATTTAAGTCGAAAAGATTTTCAAGCCATAATTTTTTTATGATTTTGGACAAGGTTTGACACAGCAATGTTTGTCGATCGTATGAATTCGACTTTTGGTAATGAAGCACCATCTAAAGCAACAATTTACAACCACTTTAAATAATTCCATTTTTGACATATGAGTCTCAGTGAAGAGTTTCGTGAAGGATTAACAAAAACTGCTGTGACACCACAAAACATTGATGCTGTGCGACAACTAATCACTTTAGATCGTCATGTCGCATCTGGTGAAATTGAGGCATCTTTGAACATTTCAAGGACCTGAGTGCATTCGATTTTACATGATCATTTAAACATCAAGAAAGTATATGCGCGTTGGATACCAGGCAATTTAAATCAAACTCAAAAGGATGCTCGTGTCAAATGGCGTAAGGAAAATTGGAAAAGATCCAACTGTGGAACTTCATAGCATACGTTTGACATCGTAACAGGTGAAGAAACCTGGATTTAGTCCTATCAACCCCAAACAAAATAACCATCTACTGTTTGAGTGTTCCAAAATGAATCAAATCCTACAAAAGTTGTTTGTTCGTGCACGAAGTACTTCATAGAAAATAATTGCTTCGTTGTTTGGTAAACCCGGCCATGTTGTAGCCCTTGCATTGGAGGATCGTAAACCAGAAAATTCTGATTAGTATACGACAATGTTAAGTGAATATACATTGCTGTTAGTATACGACAATATGAGTGTTAAGGTGTAAAAACTTTTGAGAAGCAAATGTATGCCGTTCGTTCACGAAAAGAAATCCGATGAAACAGTTAGAAATAACGGAAGGTGATGTCATAAACAGGCTAGTTCATTGCAGTAGAGGACTCCACTTTCGGAACTTGTTTTGGTGAACGTTTTGTCGGAGCCAAAATCAAGTTCCTAAATAGGATTACAGAAGGATACAGAGGCTTAGTCAGGAGGTTTGGGGGTTGTAACCCCCATCGCAATGAAATTTTGTATATTTAACATAGGAATATATGAGTTGTAGCTCTGTAACCCCTCCCATTAAGCCTATAACCCCCTTATGAACTTTCTGCCTACGCCACTGCATATAACTAACGCGATTCTTTCCGTTACAGACGAAAGACGCACATACTTACGTCTAAACAAAGAAAATTTGTGGCGGGAAAGAAAATTATAAATTTCCGTAGAACTGTTGCCAGGTTCCAGGAGCTACCCGAATAAAACAAGAAAGAGTAATAAATACGTCGCGAGGAGTTACCTGTAAACGGCCAGTGTCATTCGTGTTTCGTCTGTATGAAGAATAATCAATTATTGGGGTCACCTGGGTGGCACTGTTGGCAAGAAATCTGCCTTGTGGCGCTTCAACATACTTAAGGTCAGTGTTTGGCGGTCGAAAGGTCAGTTGAAATTATTTGTTTTTCATTCGGCTCGCGTCTTGAAATTTCATACCGCTATAAAGTTAAAAAATGCAACGTGTGTACAATTGCTATGAGAGTCGACTCTCTATCTGCTAAATAAATGTAATTCACATTAATTTAAAACATTGCTGCTCTTATAAGCACCGTATCTTTTCTAAGAGCTTTGGAAGGATACAGAGCGCAGAGAAGCATTTAAAAAAAATAAATGCAGCTGCGCTATGAAATAATTTTTTTATTTTTTAATCGTTCCCTCATTAAAAAAGAAAAGTCATGCGAGGAGATAAAATCAAATGGATTATATCTCTCTCTGGTATCATCAATTTATGATTATATTTATTTTAAAAAAATAATAATAATATAATAATAACTCTTCCAATTATTATTTTAATTAGCGACGGTGTTCTGAGGTTCCGTAAAATTCGTTAAGAGGAGAGATATACTGGAAATCAAATCGATATTTCCGATTTTTCAATCTTTGTTTAAATGGGGTATTAAAGAACATTGATAAACAAGGTATTAAAAAATTATTAAGGGTTGTTGTTATTAACATTGCGTCACCCAGTTTTTGGACGTAGGTAAAACTGTGGGCTCACACAATAGAAATGCTAGTTCACTTCGCAGGCTTTCTTAACTGTTGCCACTTAGAAACGCAAGGGAAGCAAAATTAATGATTTCAATTTCTAAAATTGGCAAAATGCCAAATTGTTCCTTTTATTACATGTTTTCCAAATGTAAATAATTTTAATTTCCGAATCTGGCAACAAATATATTATGTAATTTCTCTTTTTATATTTAGCAACAATATGTTCAAATGTTTTCCGAATTAATTGTAAAATCAAACCAGTCTTCCATTTGCCATCGACGTATGCACACGTCGATGATAAATTGACAAGAATTGAAGCTAAACGTTTAAAGTATATAAATAAATCGAACACTACGCAGATTAAATTAAACAACAATATCAATCAACGTTTATTGGCGTAGTGATACCAACGCCGATGGTATGGCGTGATTAGATGGTGAAACGTTCGAAAGAAAATAAATATTTCTGCCTTCGGTGGGACCTGAACACAGAAATATTTATTTTCCTTCGAACATTTCACCATCTAATCATGCCATAACATCGGTGCTGGTATCACTACGCCAATAAACGTTGATTTATATTATTGTTTAATTTAAAGTATTAATAAATATGATTTTCAACTGGATGAATTACTGGATTTTTTCAAGGCTTATACTTGCAAAACAACACTATAAAATATTGTAAGCCTTTAGCATATTATACATAGCTCAATATGTCGATTTTTACCCTCTATAGAAAACTGGTTGTTTCACGAATAAATATTTTAGACAAGAAAAGCTGCAAATGTTAAATAAACCCATGGGTTTTTTAAATTAAATTTCGATTAGAAAATAAGATTATTCAAATCTTTTTTTTTTAATTAAAAGTCTTGTTTTTATTAACTTTTCAATTAAGTTTTAATATTATTTACGGGAAACATTCTATGGATTTTGAGGCAATAACAATTTTAACAAGTATCTTTGTTGTGTCTTTAAAAAAATCTTGCAAAATATAATTCTTGTCATTTTGTTTGCCTTTTTCGTTCCATAGTTTTTAACTACTTTTGAAGGTAATCGTAGAATGATGTTTTAGCAGACTGAAAATTTGGTTTAATTGAATTCTTCTTCATTGCAGTTAAGCACTATTTCAATCAAAATTCCAACTTTTTTATTTGTAAGGGCAGATAATCTATTTTTTAATTAAAATATCATTTATTGGAGAAAAAAAAGAACCGACGGAATGAATATTTAAATTAGACGAGTCTTCGTGTAGGTTCTCAAAGAGCTTCTGTATTGCTTCCCAGATAGCAAAGATCGTCCTTTGGACGTCCCTAGGACGATGTACTCTATCTGGATTCCACATCCTATGAGAGAAAGCGTAAATATTTCTTATTTTCATAATGATTAACATATTTTTGTGAAAGTTATTTTTAAATGATTAAACAAACTGTGTAAAAATAATAATGTAATAGCGTACGCCTCTATTTAATGTAAACTTTTCCAATTTCCAGCCTCAGAACTTGTTATTCTTCAACCCTTCCGGAAAACAGACAGGTACTAAAATCCCGAAGTGCCCTCTATTCGGAGATATTACTGTACTGCCACTATGACTAATGAACTGATAAATAATAAGGCTAATAAAACTGAAAATAGATTCATGGATGAACCTATTTTTTATCTTATAAGAATCGGAGAAAAAAAACCTCCGTCGAATATTCAAGATGAACTCGAACCGCGGCCCTCGGATCTCAATCCTAATGTTTTAACAGCTGAGTCACTGTGTGCAGCACACCTTACTTAATTTCGGTATGCCTCGTCTCACAAACGCAATTACGAGAAGAAAACGATGCATGGGTGGTTTCAGTGACTCATTAGAGCATTTAAACTGTAAACAAAAAAAAAAACAATGGTTCGAATTCAGTCTGAGGCTAGATCTTTTCTTTTTTCTTTTCTTTTTTCTTAGAGACTCTTATAAGTTCAGAAATAGATTATAGTTCGAGCCAAAATCATGAAAGCCAA
This sequence comes from Dysdera silvatica, assembly GCA_006491805.2. Classification (NCBI taxonomy): domain Eukaryota; kingdom Metazoa; phylum Arthropoda; class Arachnida; order Araneae; family Dysderidae; genus Dysdera; species Dysdera silvatica. The sequence continues at coordinate 49,807,529 of QLNU02014802.1, forward strand.
AAAATTAATTTGTGCAATTAATCACTTCACTTTCTGCTTAATTTGTGCGACCGCTCTCTGATATTTCTTAACATACTACTGAGATTTCTTCGCAAAAATATCGTTATGTACAGATCTGTCAGCACATGTTAGCGAGGAGAAGGATTGTGCAAGGGTTTCATTGGGAAGGGTGGCCGCCGGGGGCGGCGCTGTAATCCCAGACAGGACGCTTGAACAGCGTAATCAGCCGCCGAGGCGGCTGAGGGGGAGATGGATTGCCGATCAACACGGCATTCATAGATGCACGTTCACGTAAAGTCGTCATTCAACGCACATGTTAGCGCAACTATAGACATTGCCTGACCGCACCAATAAGAGCTAATGCGGCCACAAATTGTTAACCGACCCGATTAAAAGATATTTTTATAAGTTGCGGCGAAATCTGTTTATGGCAACACCGTTTATGAGTATATTTTCTCCCAGTCGCTTGACTATCGTAATAGAGTCTATAATGTAGTACTACTATACATACGTTGATTGATTGATTGTTTGGCTTTTTTATGGCGCAAGAGCATCTGGGCTATACTGCGCCAAACACGGTACTATACATACGTACTATAAGTACTATATATATATGTATACGTACTATAAGTACGTATACGTACTATAAGTACTATATAATAATGCCGTACTATACAAAGTACTATAAATTGCTATATATATACGTACAATAAGTACTATATATATGCATTAATAAATTACTATATATATGCATTATATACATACGCACAATAAATTGCCATATATATACGTACTATACATACGATACAATAAGTGTATATATATACGTGCTATACATGCGTACAATAAGTACTACATATACATTGCTATGCATACATACAATGGTATATACTTTATACATACGTACAATAAGTATTATATATATACGTTACTATACATGCATTACAATAGAGGTACTACATATATACGATACATATGCATACATACAATAAATTACTATATATATGCGTACTATAAGTACTATATATACATACATTATATAAATTACTATATATACATACATTGCTATATATATACGTACTATAAGTACTATATATACATACGTACTATATATACATGCGTACTATATATATACGTGCTATGAAGTTCTATATATACATACGTACTATATATATATACGTGCTATGAGTACTATACGTGCGTACTATAAGTACTATATACATGCATTACTATAAGTACATATATACATACGTACTATAAGTACTAATATATGCATGCGTACTATAAATTGCTATATACATACTATAAATTGCTATATATGCGTATTGTAAGTACTGTATATACGTACTATACATACCTACTATAAGTACTATATATACGTATTGTAAGTACTGTATATACGTACTATAAGTACTGTATATACGTACTATACATACGTACTATAAGTACTATATATACGTATTACGTTTATAATATAGACGGATGTCACCGAATTATGATCACGTTGCGGAGAGAAATGTCCATAATACTTTTGATTTATATTTTAATTATTTTAATCATTAATCATTTTATTTTTTATTAATTTGCACGGGATGACGAAACTGTATACAGAAAAATTACACTAAAAGATGATTAACAATCCGGGAACTATATCTTTGGTGATTAGCTGAAAATTTCAGTTGGATTCCGAGCGAGTATGTAGCGTAAGTTTAGGGTAGCTTCTGGGCTATATTTTGTGTCAGGACTTAGGCCACAATTTCGTATTTGTGCCATTGCGTACTTTAATCGAGTGTTATTATCGGCTAAAATATTTTTGGAGGCCGCAATTGCGCCCCTATTTTATTAGCTCCGTATGCAGAAACTAAATGAACTACACGAAGAGTTCATTTCAAAAGTCTAAGGCAGAAACATTTATTTTCTGCTTGTTAATTAATGCTAACTGCGTGTTTGAAAAACGAAGTTGGTGCAAAAGTTCATCGGGTGATGGGTTGGTTTGTTTATTTCGTTTTAGCAGCAATCTTGCATGGTCAGTGCCATCTCTACGTGAAAAGAGCAAGGCACTTAAAAAAAAAAAGCAGCACCTCTGGCCAAGATCGCTTTTTTTGCTTAGTTCACCATGCGTACGAACTTCAAATTTAAAACGGTACTGGGTATGATCAAGCAATTTTCATGTTTTAGAGGTCACGTATGGTTAGCTACGATTATTATATAGCGTTCGGTTCACGAAATTTGAAGAATCCTTTGTGTAGATTCAACTTTTAGACTTTGTTCGGATATACAGAATTTCCATGACTTGCCTTTATTCACGTAATAGCACCAAAATACAGTAAATATAGCTAGAGTGGAAAACGTACTTTTCGCATTATGACATACCATTTTTAAATTTCTAATTTTTTTTTGTGACGCGTGTCCGTGTATTTGTAGGTGGCGTGCACGTCGCGGACACGCAGATTATTAGTTCAGTATCTCGGGGTTACTTAAACCGCTTTTCAATTTAAAACATCTGCGAATTCAACATCATTTACTTTAGAGATTAATTAATTGTTGTAAAACTTGGGTCTACAGTTACGCTCTATATTTACATGTATGAAAGTCTTCTACAACATGTATATTATAAATAAATAAATAAATAAAAAACATGGTGGCTTGTTACTTCTCAATATGGGGTAACTGGAAGCTGCAGAATTCAATGCCTATTAGTTGGTGATGGGGTATCAAATAATGTAATAAAATAAATGTATATATATAATTGCTCAAGATATTTATTATCAAAATAGAAGCGTAAAAATATTTTGTTTTTTTTGCATTTTTAGTGTTTTGGATGTTTAATTCACACTAAAAAAGTTCAAGATGTTTAATTTAACATGTGTTGCCAAAATCGGTGTCCGAAATTTACCCAGCATAATGGCTTTATATAATAATTTTCACCACCTATGTATAAATAGCTCAAGATGGATCTTTTTTGATTTTGGAGAAAAGGAGAC
>QLNU02014802.1:49820396-49851157 GCA_006491805.2 Dysdera silvatica
AAAAAGGCTTTACCACTGCCCAGGGAAGGGTTTATGGGTGTTCGCTTTAGCTGTTCGCGCCCCTGTTTATACCATGAATGAAATCCGTAACTGGCCATGGTGAGACGGGACACTGGCCAGTTAGTGATTTAGCCAGTTAATTCAAAAATCGAGCTGTTCATAGAAAAAAAGAGTAAAATTGTGGTATTATAATGAAAACTTATAAATTAATCGAATTTAAAATCACATGATTCTTATTTAAGCGAGATAGGACATGCCGTAGCAAAATATTGTAGCACTGTTTTGAAAACTGCGACGAAAATTTAAAAAAATTAGAACAAACACACAAAAACTGACGCAGAGATCAAAATTTGAACGTAAGTCCATCACTAGTCATTAAATACATGATAATAGAATGTTCATCATTAAAAAAAAAACCAGTCAATTCTCGCTTGGTTTTCATAACACCCCCCCCCATCCTCTCGGTTTCAGCCAGACGGACGGAAAGGGTTGATTGAAACCGCAGCAGATTAAGGCAGGACCTTCCAGATTAAGGCAGGACCTTCCGGAGTCTGTTGTACATGCATATATTCAATAGCATAGGGAAGAGAGGGGCTCAAGCACCCCCCCCACACACACACACACCATCCTTAACCACTGGCGTACGCAGGGGGGGTTACAACCCCCATGTAACCCCCATTGCGATAAAATTTTATATATTTACATATGAATATATGGAGTTGGAGCTCTTCAACTCCTTCATTGGGCTTATAATCTACCTTTATGAACTTTCTGCGTACGCAGGGGAGTGTTGATGAGAGTTTTAACCCAATTGCAATAAAATGTTGCATATTTAATATAATATATTTGTATCTGCTTGACACAGCCTAATCCCCCACTTGAATTTCTACGTATACCTATGTTCTTAACATTGGAATCATGATCTTTTAAAGCTTCAAGGCCCCCACACACACACACACGTAGTTTTTGAATTACCACTCTCTATATTTGGTTATTACAACGCGTTACCAAGTGAAAAATATCCATATTTTCAAAAATTTATCAAATACATTTTAACAAGGCCGTAGCTGGGATTTATTTTCGGGGACGGTTTAAAAATTTTTGCAAAATAACTTTGAATAAAAATGTTACCTTTACCGTAAAGAAATATAAATATATCGTACAAAAAAAAAAAAGAGAAAATATCAATTTTGCCTTCTGATATCATTACAAATTTTTGTTTGTAATTTTGCCATCAAAATTTATTTTTTTATAATGCCCCCTTTTAAAAAAAATGGTTTCTATATTTTTTATTTATTCTCAAATTAGTGATCTACATTAAAAAAAAATCTTGTGGTCAGAATTTGTGCGAGATTTGGAGTTGTTTTTTTTTTCAAGTTGGACAAGTAAATACATATATGTATCTTTATGGTCCTATTAGAAATTTAGTTTCGAGGAAGCCGCTCTCTAAGATCCCGAGTATGTATTTTAAATAAAACCAAAGAATTTAAAAAATTAATAAACTGATTGAAACGCCGTGACGTTTTCTCTAATCGGTATGCGAATTTTTTATCATTTTTTGCGTTACGTTAAAAATGTAATTTAATTTGAGATACGATTCATTTGCAGCACTCCCGCATTTCTAAATCATAAGCCGCCACTGGCCTTGTGTATAATAATAATGCTTTATGAATACTAGAGGTTGTAATGCCTAACAATTATGGGCGTTATAAAGTTTGCGCTGCATTGTTCGTGCTGCCATCTATCGGCTAAAATATTTCCTAATCGTATAACATGGTGTTACGGTATATTAAATACAGTTCGTTTGTTTGTTTTTTAATATAATTATTATATAAAGCCAGTGGCGGCTCGCCAATTGAAAACGTAGTGGTGCTTAAAATAAACTGAACCGTGAATTGAATTATAGATTTTTCATATAACATACGATATAAAAAAAATTACAAAACGATTAAATATTTATTTTATTTATACTGAAAGACTATCTCTTCTCTTTCCGAAGAACGAAAAATTCAGCTAATTTTTCGTGGAAAGTTCAGATTTCATCAACCAAGTTTTCCCTTCATTCATCATAGCTAATGTTGAAACCAAACTAGTAAATCGGGTACGACCTTTTGCCCCTACACACGCACGGTATAATACGCACACATGCTACAGCTAAGTTTTTCTGGTTAATATTCTTGTTTCCAAACAGGCAAAGGCAGAAAGTTCATAGGAGTAGAGGGTTATGGGCTCAATGAGGGTTTACAGGCTACAATTTATATATTTCTATGTTAAATATACAAAATTTGTTGCGATGTAAGAGTTCGCTCCTTCATCCACCTCCTACTTACGCCGGTGCGTTTCCAACAGTGTAAAAAAATTATAGGAGTACCGACTTGTCAAAGAAAAAATGAAATTTCTAGGGGTTTTCCCCGTCTTCTCAGTTGAAACTTCGTGTATTAAAAGATGGCTAGAGGCGAACTGGCCAACCGGTACGCCGAGATAGAACCTCGCACCTTCAAATGGGCGGGACTCGCACCCTCTGATAGTCCAGGAGTGTGCGCCCTTTGAAGGACTCAGTCCCGCCCTGAAATGTACGTCCAAAAAGCTTTATAATGATGCATTTCTCAATTATATCTGAGGGATTTAAGCATTCTCGTATTCAGAAGGAGGGCCTTAGGACCGATCCCCTGTAATTTAATTTTAATAATGGGACTTGGCTACGGCCTTGCATGCTGTGATTATATTGACACGTGTTGTAAAATTTTTTGAACCCCCAAAATTAAACCCTGGCTACAGTCTTAATTTGAGATGTGCATAAACACATCGCCGGCGTTAGGTATTATGTCGCTCGAAGGGAACACGCGTTTTGCCGCCCCAAAGTGCCTTTATTTTTTTTTATAATAATCCCATTTTTCCGCCCCTAAAATTTTGCGAATGCCCGGTTCACCCCTCCTTGACGCCGGCCCTGAATAAATGGTTATATCCATCATTTCTTCGGACGAACTTCATAAGCTAGAACTTCTTATTGCAGCGCAAGAAAACCACTCTATCTTCGATTCTCCCACCCAATATGCCTTAACTTAACTTTTAACATGCGCATTGAGGCTTCAAGTAAAAAAAAAGAGCTGTGTATTTTGCAGCTCAAAAATTATTTTTCCACATACGTAGAGGATATCAGTTTTCCCACTTACATTCGACCTCAAGAATAGATTGCGGAACTTCAATAATCCACTCCCAAAAGGAGAAGAAGCACCTCAAGAAGACTCCGACGATTCAGGTGATGATATGGGATTTGGACTGTTTGATTAAACCGAATTTTGTGCTGTTGGATTATTATAATATAAATGCTTTGAATAAATAAAATCATAGTTGTTGAACTAAATTTTTTTTTTGGCTCTGCGACTCTGCAATACTAATGGACACCACTGTGTAAAACATTGTGATAACGCATTCACTTGGCACGCCGTTAATCCGAAAGCTACTTCCAATTATTTAAAAAAAATAATAATAATAAAAGCAAATTTTAAAAAAATGCTTACTGATTAAATGCCCGTTGACGCTGATGTAGTATAACACCCTCATTTATAGTGCCATTAACTTTGCAGGTTCGACTCCCATTTGTATTATAGAATGCGTGCTATTTTCTGCCCACCGTAGTCCTGGCAGGGGCGCCGAGAACCAACACAGGACCCCAGGCTCACTTCGACTGGCCCCATTCCCCACACAAGTCCCATTCAAAATGCAGTTTTGGGGGGGCGGTTCCTAAAATCCCCCCCTCTGGATACGGGCATGACCATAACCGTTGGGTCCCCCAAGAGAAGCAACCGAACACTATTCGTGTTTTAAATCATTAATTAATTACTAGTTACTAATTAAGTAGATGTTATATACTTACGTTAAAAAAGGGTAGTATAAGAGGTAGCCTTCCGAACACGGTGTGAGTTAGTTAAATGGCCGACTTACACGATAAGTAATTATTAATGCTACATAAAACTATGAACTATAAGCTAGAATGCGTAAATGAAATAATTTGAGCTACTTTGATCCGATTAAATGGGGGTTTGTTCACTCTCTCAAGAATCTGAGATACCTAATCTGTCCACCCTCCTCCGTCTAAAATTTTCTTTTGCCATTCTCTTTTTACTCTTCGGTAGTCTTCCCTCACTCCAGCTGGTCATCTTTTCCTGGGGTATCTCACACTCTCTTCATTTTGGGTTAGTTCTCATAACTTTTCTTCACTAATCCAGCTTCTTCTGTCCTTTCTTAATATCCGAACCATCTAAATTTTCTTTTCATTACTTCTGTCGCAAATTCCAGGTCTTCATACAGATGGTATATTCCACTGTTATCGTCTTACGATTACGATTCGAATAAGTTTTTTGAAAAAAATCTTTAAAATAACATGACGTTTTAATTATAATTCGGTGATAAATCATAAGATATAAATTTCTAGAGTCTATGAAAAATAATGGAAAATTTAAATTAAAAAAAATATAAAATAGTACTTTTAGCATTGAACGCCAAAATAATGATAAAATCGTTTCTGTTATTGGAGCGTCTCCATCGAACGGTGAGGGCAAGGGAACAAGTTGGGCTGAACTTAAGTCTGGTTTAGTATTTGTAAATTGCATAAAAATTGAATATGTTCTCATTTATGCCCCATTCTAGGTGATGCATTTCACACTCCCGCATGCAAAATACAGACGAGATTCTCGTACCTTTGTAACGGGCTGCGTTCATATCAGCATTTAGGAACCCGGAATGGCACAGCTGGTTCCAAAATTATACATGGCTTTCAGATATTGAAATGTGTAGCATCATATGCTCGTTCTGTCGAGTGTGATGCCGAAAATCTGCAGTAATTCCTTTTTTTACCTCCTCCATGTCTTATTTTTGCACGATTAGCGCATGACAGATGGAGTGTTGCCATGAATTATGCAACATTTCTTGCTTTAAAGTCATGACGTTGCCATTTTAAGTTTTCTTTTAAAAAATGTCTGCGATGGCGATATTTCAACTTGACGAGAATATCATAGCTTCAATTTTCGATTTAAATTTTGTGCTTTAGTCGTTCATCGTCGTCTTATTGATGCACACAATAGCTGACCGCGCCTTTTTTTCACATGTAAGTATGTTGCATACATACATTATACATTATTCTGCTGACTAAACTATTATTTATAAGATTTAAATAATGAAATTAATTAAAACTTTCGGAAGTCTTGCAACAAAGGTTTCCCTGGATTGTATAAAGGAAGTAATAAGCAAAAAATATTTTTCATTTCGCTATTTAAGAACAAGAAATTTATTTGAAAAATGCATGTATTTTGAAAAAAAAAAGAAAGATACTTGTTACAATTTAACTGGTGTCCTTTTCTTTATTTAGCTAATGGTCAGTATTCTAATAATATATATTTTTTATTTATCATTGTTAGCCATATTTTGGTTGACCTTTTACTGGGGTTATGTCTCTTATTTTATCGCCCCGCTTGCACGCAAATAAAGCAAAACCTTGGTTTGGTACTGGGGCTTACTTTGGTGTAGGTGCAGACATAGGCGTACACAGAAAGTTCATAAGGGGGTTATAAACTCAATGAGGGAGGGGGGGTTAACGGAGATGAATCTCACATATTCCTATGTTAAATACACGAAAGTTCATTGCGGTGGGGGGATTACAAACCCCAGTAACACCCCCTCCGTACACCAGTGGGTGCGACCCTGACCTTCCTTTGCGTTAGTGAATGGAAGCTAATTAACCAGTATATTCCAATTCATAAGACCAAATTTAAAACGGATTAAGTGTAATTTAAAGGTCACAACTGCTAGAGGATTGTAATCTACATACCATCATTTAATTTATGGAATGTGCTGTTAACCTGATGTGGATAGCAACCTCACGTGAAAATTCAATGTTAATTTGTATCAGTTAAATTATTATAATTTTATTTTGTACTTATTAATCTTTAATTAAATTAATTTAATTACATCTATGTGCTTATTAATTTATTTACATCTATGTACTTATTACTTTAATTACATCTATGTACTTAATTTAATTACATCTATGTACTTATTAATTTAATTACATCTATGTACTTATTAATTTAATTACATCTATGTACTTATTAATTTAATTACATCTATGTACTTATTAATTTAATTACATCTATGTACTTATTAATTTAATTACATCTATGTACTTATTAATATTAATTTATATTTTTTATACTTATATTTACTATTAATAATAATGTGTGTGTGTGTGTGATGCCTATATTATGTAGCAAACAGTTAATAAATGCATTTCTTTCATTTACAAAAATTGACAACAATGAAAATAATGTTTAATTATAGGTCAGTCCCCACTAACTTAATCTCTAGTGACAATAACGATTTCGCCAGGTTTAAGATACCAACTAAGTTCAAATAGGGGAAGGGGGGAATAAAAATAAAAAATCATTAAAAAATTAATTTTCGTTGGATCACCAAATTTAAGCATCATCGAGTTTTATTAGTGTAAGATAACGATTACTCGATGAATCTACGTACTGTTGGCTTGGAGGTGGTGTTAGTTGTCTACCATGGAACCATTGTTCTCGTTAACCGAATGGCTATCATAATCCCTAAAATAACAGCTTTAAATAACTTTCTGCATGATAGTGGTATCTGCTATCTTGTTGAGCAACAAGAATGCAACGAGCACTCTGCTTACCAATTTACTTTTTTTGTGGAATGCTCGCCCTCCATTTTCTTACTGGGAATACAAAATAAAATATTAGTGAAAGTGTTGTAGGATGTAGTTTTTGATGTTGCGTAGCACATACTAGGGCGTGTCTGATAGGCATTGCTGTTCTTTGTCAGGAGTCGACTGAAGCTCGTTCTGGAAGATTTGTGGCCAGGGCCTAATAACCTCAAAGGCGTCCAAAGCCCGAGCTTTGAGAATAGATTATATTCTGAGCATGTGCGTGGACCACGCACATGCGCAGAAGGATTGTTCACCGTGCAGTTCCCACTCCTGCTAGAGTCTAGTCCCAAAGCCCGGGCTTTGGACGCCTTTGCGGTGAGCAGGCCCTGTTCGTGACGAAGAATAGTGCCATCTGTGTAAAACGTCACTCGACCAGAGACGGATGTACGATTTCGCCGCTTGTGGTCTCTGACATATCTTGCCGCTTAATCTTACCAAACGTGACAGAGGCATAAGAGAAATGTTGTCGTCTTTGTTGAATTCTTAATTAACGCCCCTAGCGATTATTTCAAATTCTTTTCACAAGTATTCACGAATTTGGCGCCTTTTGAGACTCAAGTCGGCGCCCATAGCAACACTCCATTTGTCAATGCCTAGTTGTGCCTCTGAACACAACGATTCAAAATTAATAATTTAATTGGCTACCAAAAATTCTGCCTCACCTTTATGAATTTTTCGGCGGCAAACATTTCATCGAGAATTTTCCGCCGTAGGCTTTAGCCTATTGAGCCTAATGATAAATCCGCCACTGCACTCAACTCAACATCAAATGGCCACCAAAAATTCAGCTCCACCTTTATGAATTTTTTGGCGGCAAACGTTTCGTCGAGAATTTGCAGTCGTGGGCTTTAGCCTAATGATAAATCCGCCACTACACGCAACTCAACATCAAAAAACTCATCAAAACTCAGCACCATAACGTTATTTCCAGTATTTATTTTACAAATAGCTCCGTCGATGTTATGCCTGCAAAATCGTTACCTAGGGCCAGTCTTCTCATGTTGGCCTGAACAGGGAGGAGACAAACACCATCACTATTGTTGATGTTTCATTCTTATAATGATGATGATATAATTATTTGATAATGATTTCTGTTTTTGTTTTAAGGGGATGATGGTCCTTTCCAAATGTATTTTGACAAGGATCATTTCCGGAAGCGGGGTGCTTTCGGCTCAGTGACACCTATCGGGATCATCACGAACTACAGACGAACACCGGGAAAGAAACGAAGGTCAAGGGGCAGCAGCAAGTGCAAGTACAAGCTGCCAGGTCTTCAAAGTGGCGACTCAGTTCTTGTAAGCAAAAAGAAGGCTTTCTTGAGTGGTGCAGAACCTCTCAGCAAGTTGTCGTGCGCCGACCTCACCTCTCTTGAGGTTTGGCAAGAAGAAGACGAATATGTATCTGATGCAGATGGTTTCAGCACTTTTAGCGGCGACTCTGCCGTCTTCCACGGAGACGGCGACGACATTTACGACGACGAAGCTAAAATGTGTTGCGGAGACGAGGACATATACGGAGGATCCTTCACAACCATTGCCAACGATGATTTCGAGTTCCATGACACGAGGCCTTGTGGCGGGGAAGTTCGTATGAAGCCTGGCTTGCCCCCTCCAACGCCCCTTGATGAACAATTGCCTCGTTTTGGAAGTGAACTCAGAAGTAAGACATCGACCGGATTCTACATAAAAGGTAAATTCCATTTATATACAGGGTCATTCAAATTAAACGCTCCCTGTTTAGAGGGGTGTACAGGATGAAATAATGGACGGATTTATATGAAATTTTGCACACAGATATTTCTTGATATGCGCTCACGAGTTATGTCAAAAAAGGTAATATACGTTTCACGGTTACGGTTATAGTTACCGAATTTCAAAATTTTCAAAGGACAACATCTACATTTTTTCACGGCATTATGACAAGCCTCATCAGAAACCGTAAATACCGTTGGAATTTTATTTTTAGACCTAAAACTGACACAGTATTGTAACGTTATGTAAAAGATAAATTGAGAGAAAGCAAAAGTACCGTTAACTGGAAACGTCTTTCAAAAGCTTCGAGAACACGCTGTAACTGAGTAAACCTTTCGCAATTAGCGACGTCGATGTTTGTTAGTATGTAATACAGATGTACGAAACCAAAATTATCAGAGGTATCACAGTTCGGAAGGCAGAGAATTGTTGATGAAAGTTGGAATGTACACATTAATTTCGTATATAAAACACTCATTGTTTACAATATTTTTCGATAAATGGTTGTATGTCAATGATAGGTTTGTGTATACATCATAGAGCTTTGCGGGTTATTCCGCAACGTCTGTTTATTAAAAACACTTAACGTTTCTCTCCGTGCTATGCGGAACATCCTCAGAAATAATACCGACCAAGTTTCCCTCTGTAAAATGCAAGACTTTCGCTTGGTTGCTTGGCAGAAAATGAGTGAGTAAAAAATATGAGACGTATTTGTAGTACTATTTCCCTGGCTATCCCCTGATTGGCTGATTCATTAGTTGTTGAATGAAGGTCGTCGCTCATTGGCCAAGAGGATGGTGAGTTTAGATTGGCTGAAAAAGGCCCTAATTTTTTTTTGTGAAATTTTAGGCAAGAATTCCAAATTGATGCAACGTTAATGGGGTCTTCTCCATGGAAATTATTAGGACAGTTTTTAATGGCCAAGGCCTCCATGCATAAGCGTGGCCATAATGTATCAGTTTTTGCAATAACCGAGGTGTCATGAAAAAGAATTTGATGTTTATAATCAATGGCGTGTTGAGCGACCGCTGACTTGTTAGTCTGTTGCAAGTGAACATAGCAGTCATGTTTCTTAAGACGAGTACAAATTGAACGACCAGTTTATCCTATGTAACTTTTACCGCACTAAGAGGGAATTTTATAAACGCCGGTTGTTTTAACGGTATCTCTGGGTTGTTTTGGATTTTTTAAAATATCAAGGAGTTCGTTGCGGGAATGAAACGCAGGTCTAATACCCTGTTTGGCCAAAATGCGTCCAAAAGCGTGAAACGTTAAGTGTTTTTAATAAACAGACGCGGCGGAATATCCCGCAAAGCTCTATAATGTATATTAATAGACGCCGTGAAAGTCTTCATGAAGATAGCTTTGTGATTTGCATAATGGTTACTATTGTAACTCTATTGTAGTAGGTATTATAAAAGAGCAGAAGTTACCAGGGGTGGACTGGGTCCTCTTAAAGGGCGCATACCTTGGATTTTCGGAGGGCGCGAGTCCTATCGCCCATGAAGGCCCACTAGCCTGGGGGTCGGCAGTCCAGTCCGCCCCTGCCAGTCACTCTAAAGGCTCATGTGTGTGTGTATATGAAGTAACGGTAGTTATGCCAAGAACATTACAGGAAAAGACGCTGTTAGTGAAGCTATATTACCAGAACAGAAATAATGCAGCTGCGACAATCAAGGAATTCCAGTGTCAGAAACGTTAAAGACGTAGACCTATTGCTGTTTCTTCTCTATGCAGAACGATAGCGAAATTTGAAGCAACAGGGAATCTTGGTATTCAACCAAGCCGAGGTAGAAAACGAGTGAACTTCGCTCGTCTTGAAAATGTGGGTGCAACTACATTTGTGGATTTATCAAGCCAATGTGCACATGGTGACGCTAGTGTGTCAGTAATTGCCCGCGAAGTGGACATGTCGGCTACTACTACTACATGGAGAATGTTGCATAAGATGTTGCAATACTATCCTTACAAACTTCACATACTATAGCAACTAAGGCCTGGTGACGCAGATATACGTGTCAATTTCGTCACGTCATTTTCGTACGTCAATTCCTGGACCGAATGCAGGTGGAGATAACGTTGGCCGTGGAATATTCTTCGGGTGACGAGGCACATTTCTTCTTAAACGGGCAAGTCAATACGTATTACTGCCTCATTTGGTCTGCAACAAATCCTCATGTTGTTCAATACGTCCCGTTGCGTTCTCAGAAAGTAACAACCAAGTGATATAGTGTGCACTTACGGCCACTTTTCTTCTTGGTCCATATTTCTTTGAAGGGGAAATACCGACTGGGATTTTTGGCTCATGTTTAGTTATTGGATAGAGGTATCATGACATGTTGGAACATTTCGTCATACCGCAGCTACAATAACGAGAGTGCCGTCATGAAACCATATTTATGCAAGATTGTACGCCACCCCACATTGCTCGTACTATCTGAAGGTTACTGAGACAGTACTTTAATGACGACCGAGTAATCAGCCCATGTTCTCAGACATCGTGGCCATCTCAATCTCCGGACCTCATCCCCTATGATTTCTGGTTGTGAAGTTATTTGGAGGATGTGTAAATCTATGAGCACTATGGACGTGAGAACTATGTCTAACTCTGAACCATCTAAACAGCAGCATTCGACATCATATGCTGGGAATTCCAATTGAAATGTTACACTTGGCTATGGAAAACAATGTTCATCGAATTAAAATTATTATCTTGCCAGCACGTAAGACACATTAAACAGTTATATCTCTGTTGAAGAGATTTGTACTAACGTACTGCCATAATCACAAATGTTGCAAGTGATGAGTGTTTTGTACACGAAATGAATGCGTACACTCTACCTTTCGTCCATAATTCTCTACTTTACGAGCCCATCTCTGATAATTTTCTTTTCAGTAATGCATACTAAAAAACAACTACGTCTCTAAATCCGAAAGGTTTACTCACTTATAGCAATTTCTCGAAGCATTTGAAAGACGTTTTCGGTTAACGATACTTTTTCTTTCTCTCAATTTATCTTTTACATAATGTTACATAACTGTGTCAGTTTTAAGTCTAAAAAATAAAACTGCAACGGTATTTACGGTTTCTGATGGTGCCTATCATTATGCCGTTAAAAAATTGGGATGTTGCTATTTGATAATTTCAAAATTCAGTAACTATAACCGTAACCGTGAGACGTATATTACTTTTTTTTTTTGCATAAATCGCGAGTACATATCGAAAAACTTCTGTGTGCTAAATTTCATATAAATCCGTCTACTATAGCGTCATGTACTCTGTTTTAAATAGGGAGCGTTTAATTTGAAAGACCCTGTACATATATTTGTTTTATTAGCCTATACAAGTTCATTTACAAAACATTGCTGAAGGTAAAGAAAACTTAGTTCTTTGGAATATATAAACGAGTAGTTAAAATGCAAACAGCGAAAAGAAAATTGTGAAAAAATACCAGGAAATATACCATCTATGCGAAGATCTTGAGATTGCGACAGAAATGATGTAATGGATTCATAGGTAACTTGGACAGATAGGAATAATGTGAGAAACTAGGATAATTAAGAAGATTATAAAAGAACCAACCCAAGGGGGGTGAGGAAGGGGGAAGAAAACTGCGCCCCTTAGGAAGGAATCTTCAGGTAGAGCGGAGGAAAATCTCACAAAAATAGGAGTAAGAGAATGGTGAACGAAACTTTTGGACAAGTAAAAAAGAAGTTAAAAAGACCCAAGTCCTTCTAGAACTGTAATGCCCGAACAAGATGCGAGTTCATTTAGAGTTTATCCAATTGTGCTCTCTCTCAAGAGATCTGTGAAATCTTCAATGAAATATTAACGATATCTTTTTAAAGCCCCTTGAGTATCGTTATAAATAAATGTCATTCTATTAATTATTTTATATACAGGGTGTCCCAGCACCAGGGTTATAAACATCTAGGAGGGATAGGGTACACCTAGACGAACAATATTTGTCATAGAACCTAGGGTCGCAAACCACTCACAGCGCTAGTTCTAAAACCGTCCAGCATGCACAAATATTTACAACCAGTGCGTGAAAAGCGCCAGATAAAACTCAGGTCAGCTGCTCAAGTGCATAGATGATTAGGACATCGCATTTTGCGCTTCTCATGCACTGGTTGTCACTATTTGTGCATGCTGGACGGTTTTAGAACTGGCGCTGTGAGTGGTTTGCGACCCTAGATTCTATGGCAAATATTGTAAGATATTATTACCCTTCACAGGGATAACACAATTGCCAAATAATGGTCAACACAGAAAAGCCTCCGGGGCGAGATTTTTGTGAGTTTTCGTGGGGGAATTTATTATACAATAATTTTTGCCACCCACGTATATGTAGCTCAAACTAGAGCTTATGTAATTTTGGAGAAAAAGAGACGCTTTCCCCATCCTGGATTCGAACCAGGGTCCCTCCGCAGAGACCAAGATGGGGACGGCGTCTCTTTTTCTCCAAAAACAAAAAAGCTCTAGTTTGAGCTACATATACGTGGGTGGCAAAAAAAAAAAATTATTCTATGACAAATATTGTTCGTCTAGGTGTACCCTACCCCTCCTAGATGTTTGTAACCCTGGTGCTGAGACACCCTGTACGTACAATTTATTTAGTTAGTTTATATTGAGATGGGAGACATTTTAAAATAATGTTCGATAACTATCCAAGACCGATCTGACAAACCAATATAGCAGACGCATATTTAAATTTGTTTTGAATCACATATACTTAACGTTGTTAAGAATATAAGAATTTATATAATAATAATAATGGGCTATAAGAATTTTTGCTTGACGCATATTTAAATTTGTCCATTAAATAACATCACTTTTCAATATAATACCCAGCAGAACAATATTAACAAGTTTTAATTAAAAACTGTATAATAAAGAAATTTTGCTAATATATAGCTTATGATTATTCAGTGTGTCAAATTGTATATTCAATAAAGTTTGTCTTAAGCTATGGTGTGATTGAATACTCAACGGCCGTTGCAATCTCATTTGTGTCAAACTTGTCGATTTTTAATTACGCTTTTTAATTTTTTTAAACATCTAATGATTTCTGAAGCTTTTTAATTAAAATGATTTTCTCTAATTTCTTTGGCTTTCCTTCTTCTGCAGAAAAACCATTTGAAATCGAAGAGAGAATTCCGAAGGCAGCTTCAACAGAAAAATTTTGCGATCTTATGAACCTTACAGTTCCCTTATTTCTAGAACAGCACGAAGATAAAAAGGATCCGGATCTCATTCGCGAAAGCTTGGATCGCAAAAGCTCGCCTCCCACTTTAAGTAAAGCTACTTCCTTTTCCATGAACGATCTCGATTTAATCGACGATAATGGTAGTGAAGAAGAAAGACTTTACGTTTTGCCTGTGAAAAGTGAATCGACCCTTTCTCTGTACAGACTACGCTTGGAAACCACCGGCGGAATGCCCGAAATCCTTCTGCCCATCACCAAATCCGAAAACAATGTGAATGGAGACAGTGGATATGGCACCCAAACCCATAGCTTCAATCCCATATGGCCAGCGCATCGTCTTCCAGCTCGCAAAGCGTCTGATCCACTCACCAATAATCGCAAACGGGTAAGAAGCAGACAACGTTCTCCAGATCCAATGAATCTGCATCCGAAAATGCAAAGGTTGCCATGGATATCTGCTTGGAAAAATCTTGGAGACAATGGAGATTCAAGTGGTCACAATAGTAAGGACAGCAGACATAAATACGACAAAGGCAAAGAGGTGACTGCGATGGATGACAATTTTGAACTTCGGGAAAAAGAACCATTTCAGTGGAAGGATAGCATTGTGTATTCATCTAACGTCCACTGCTATAAAGAAGAAGAAGATGGAATCGTTTATACCCACATACAACCAGAAAATTTTACATCCAGTGAAGACGTTTGCGATAAAAAATTTGACGCCAAAGTGGTGAAAAAAACTAGTTTCAAGGATCACGGTACCAAAAACAGTGGCTCTTATGGAAAAATTAAAAACAGCAACCATAAGCGTGGAAACTCCATGCCAGACAGTGTTGCGGAAAAGTTTTGCCCCTCAGAAAATATTTATGAAGAGATTATCCACGGAAAACCTGTTATAAATATTCGAACCCCTTTAAAAGGAAAAATAAGAAATAGTGATTCTTTTTCAGAAGATATAGCTTACGCACACACTGATATAATCAACTTTAACGGAAACGATGGTGTTGCCTTTCCAGCCAAGAAAAGCCAAGATTTCACTTTAAACATCAGCATTCGGCCTTTACCAGAGGCCAACACTTTCAACGCAAATGATTTTTCACTTTCTCATGAAAGTGGTGGGCAAAATTTTAATGTCAACTACACTTCGGGTGCAAACTTAAACGTTTGCGATTTCGAGGTGGGTAAAACTAAAACGCCAATATTTAGTTGTGAAAAAAATTGGCGAAATATGGACGCTAATGATGCTTTATGCAGACGTGATGCAACTGCTGCTCCTCCTTATGAATCCAATCATGCAGTTATTTCTGAATACGCGGACAATGTCAACGATAACATCCAATTCCGAATCTGTGATAGGCAGAACGCTGTTCTTGGGGATGTTGACTCTAACTCCAATTCCCTCGAAAATTTGAACGCGATAGAAAAGTTCAATAGAAATGCTACCAGAGGTAGTAAGATCGAGTACGATCGCAAAGTGAATCATAAAGATGGCGCTCCAGTTCAGCGTCCTCGCCAATCAAGCCACAAGCTCAAGCGTCGTGAAAACTCTGGCCGCACCAGAAGAAGTCGCTCTGAGAGAATAGAATCATCAGACGATCAACAGATTCAAAACCTGGAAAGTTACGTAGTTGCTGAACGAGAAGAAACCGGCAAAGGATCGTCATCATCGTCACCGAAGTATCATGAAAGCAATGCCAAAAAAGGCCGTCGTCCTAAACGTGTGAGAGCTGAATCCTTTTCTGGTCAAGACAACAGTAAGAGTACAAATCGCGATGACATAGCTGCAATTTTCCAAAATGAGAGGGGTGGCGGTTTGTGGCCAAAAACTTCACCTGTTCATCGCCGACATGCCCCAAAAGCAGAACGTTTCGTAAGTGAGGATAAGAGGGAAGTGGCAGAGACCGACTCCAAGGCAGATCGTGTAAGCACGAACAATAACGCAAACGATGTTTGTCTGGAGCTGGCTGAAGTTCCAACTGTCGTTGCTGTCAAAGATTTGTACGATAGGAACAACCTGTGGCGTAGAGATAGTCGATCAAGGGACGATAAATACGTGCAAGAAAATGAGAACAATCTCAACTATTCAGTACGAAAGCAACATCGACGTCGGCCTTTGATTCGATCAGAAGCAGTCGATTTACCAGAACAGCAACAACATGGCCTTCTTACGAATGCTCATATATTTGGTGCAGCGGATATGTCAAAGGAAGTATCACGACTGAGGACAGACAAAACTGATGTTGATCCATATTCTTGCGATAATCGTATAGCTAGGAATAGAAATAATAACTCTTCTGAAAGAGTACTTCGACGTTCTTCTGTTAACCTCGAACCTCCTGGCGAACACGAAAAGAGTAAGCGCATTCGTCGTTCCGAAAGCGATCAGAGGAGGAATGCTAATAAAGACAAAAGGAAAACCCCATCCTCGAATGATGCCACATGTGCAAACGGAAATTTCATGCAGTCTTTTGAAAAAGATGATCTCATGAATAGAAATATTGATAACGAAGACCATCACCACCAGATTGTGAAGCGATGCGAACTGAGTATGGATTATCTTGTATATGGCCACCAAAGGGACAGTAAGTTTAACAATCCAGATACTTCCGAAATTCTTCCTTTTGAAATGTCCAAGCAGCCGCTTCATTCACGCCGAAATCCAGCTCGAGAACGACATTCTGCTGAAAAGCAAAGTGCCGATTCAAGAGAACAGCAGCGATGTAAACAAAAGAAAATCGCCGTAACAGATTTCCTTTAATCAGAATATAGAAATTTTAATTAATCACATATGGTTATATCGTCTGCGCCAACACAAAGTTAAGGCACATGTATATGCTTGTTGCTATGTCACATCATTGGACTTTCATGGATTGGATGGTAGACTGTAAAGTACCAAGACTTTATTTGATGCTGATCGCCTATATTTCGGTTTTAATTTTACAAAAAAACAAAAGGCATATTCAAGATTTATGCTATAACAAATAAATTTCGTTTGTATGGTGTTTAATGAGCATAATATTTAATTTTCTAAAATGGATTCGTCAGGAGAACGAAAGTGGTTGGAAAGTTGGCTCCCTTCAATTTTTCATTGCATGATGATACATATAGGTGTAAAAGCACGATTAGAATGCTTAACGCGCAGTATAGGTCAGATGTTCTTGCGCCATAAAAAAGCCAAGCCAATACTTAACACGATAATTTAAAAGTGAAGCTCTGCTTTAAGATTTTCGATAAGCTAGGTTTTTCTTTTACAATTGAATATTAAAATTAACAAATGACGAAAGGAAATTTTTGATTTTTATATCTTAACGATCAAGTTGTATAGTCCATTCACGGAAGGTTGGCGTCAAGGTCCCGTTAACTGAAGTAGCAGACGATTTGTTCCATTGCAGTACAGGGAAGGGCGTCTTGCACAACTGGTTTTTCATGCGCTAAAAACCAGTTACTACAAGACGCCCTTCCCTCTACTGCAATGGAACAACCCGTCTGCTACTTCAGCCAACGGGACCTGGACGCCAATTCTTCAAGAACGGACTATAGTTGTCTATTCATTCTTAAACGGAAATTATAGTCATTAGTATCCTTGAATTGTATGGCTATTTTATAAAACATCAGCCGCTTATAAGGATAACCGTGTAAGAAGGCGTAGCCAGGATAAAACATTTCCCTCTATACTGTATGGTTGCACGTTGCTTTCAAAAGCTTTACTTTAATTCTTCATACGTGCTGGCAGATCTCAAAGTTAAATAAATCATTTAAAAAATCTGAAATTTGTACGTTGAATTCCGTCATAAGTGAATAGAGTAAACCGCTTTCCAAGTACTTAATTATTCAAAAGCGGTTAATTGAACTTTCATCACATTCGTAAGCATGCTTCTGAATTATACTAGGGAAACAAAGCCAATCCGTTTCATCATTTTCATGATCAATGTGTGATAAATCATCAGCCTTATCTCAATTTGGCAATAAATATTAATGCATTTATTCTAACCAAAGTCACTGGTTACCTGTTATTGATAGTATTTACAGTAGTAGAGTCCTAGAATTGTGTGACTGGAGAAAATGCGAGGCAATGTTGGTTGAAGAAATTGTTGTGTTGGGTTGTAGTGATATGTGGTACCCTACGTCAGAATGAATGAGTCAATATTGCAATTTCTTGAAATAAAACGTTCTATAACCGCGATTGGAGTTGTTAAGTATTTGTAGAAAGATTCCATTTAAACATTTCCGCTAAATAACGAAAAGTTGTTTAAATATCTTCTTCTTCGTATTTTGAATAAGAATTTTAATTAGCTAAAATAATATAATTGTACAATTAATCGCTGCTGAATTATATATTCAGAATTTCTAGTCCCGAGTTTTTAAAGCGAACCTTATACTACTAATAATAATTTCTTTACCTGTGACGTCATGACCTCAAGAGCCTTGCTTAATTACTTTTCAACATCACAAATCGTTCGAAATGATAACATTTCAAATAATATAATTACTTGTAAGGTCATCGTTTCAAATAATGTCACTGTCTCCAAAAATCATGTTTCATTACTTTTCAACCTTACAAATCATTTGAAATGGTCACTTACGATGCAAAGTCGAAAAATAATGAAGCAAGAACTCTTAGAGCTAACGGTGTTACAAGTATTGACATTAGTATTAATCCTGTAAAGGCCACTCAAAGGATATAATTAGGAAGGAACCCCTTGGAACTTACGTATTGTACATCAAATTAAGCATATCAGGCAGACGAACTATTGAACTAATAATAATTAGAATCGTCGTTTCTATTATTTCTTCAAAATAAGACAGTCTAAGCAAGCCAGTTTAACCATTCCAATTATGAAGCAGCATGCTATTTATCAAGATGAAAGATCTGAAGCTTATGGCTAATTCCACACCACATAAGATATTCGGCGAATCTTAAATTTACAAGTACTCTCGTTATTAAATAAAGGAACAATTTCAGCCCTCAAATTTATTACTAATGTTAAGAAAATGGAAGTAGTTTTCCTTTAAAAAAAAAAAAAAAAAGGTCCACCATTATGGTAGTACAGCACATCGCGCGCTATTCCACAATTACTAGAGAGTGAAGACAATCTAGTTGTAATTCGAATGAACTTAAGCCGTAGGTCCCAGTACTCTGTAAGTTACTTTGTGGTTCATAAATTATGAACATCAACAAAACTTTTAAAGCATAAGTAAACAATTTTATCAGTGACTTCAATATGTGAACTTCATCTCCTCTAAAACAATTACTTCCGTCTGCAGCTCAAATACTGCCTACGTAATAATTTATATAATTCAACTAGATCTGTAAAATGAATATAGGCTTAGGTTTTAGGATGTTCAAGAATTCCCCATACTCTATTCCATTCTAAAAATTAGTGACGACACGGTTAAAAATTCGACGAAGTTTTTTCGACTTTAGCTCTGTACGTGAACTCATTGCTGAATATAGCTCTTTTAGGAACAAATTGTTTTAATCGTTTATTTATTTTGTAACTAAATTCTACGACCTGTGGAGAGAATAAATATTGTATTCCGCTTTTATTGTACGTTGTTTAACACCGATAGTACGGATATATTTAATTGGTTTTTGTATATGTATGTACATATAAACGTAGAAAGATTTGTAATAACCTGTTGAATGCTATTAAAATTAAATCCGATCGTTTTTAATTGTAGTATTGTCTTTCTTTTTTTTATCCCGAGATATTTTATCAAAAATGTGGAAAAACTAGAAAAGGAACATTTTTCTTTCTTGTCGTCTTGTTTTAGGTATCATACATACAACTTTAGGTACGTACATCGGCGTTGACAGCATAAAAATATTGATGGGGGGGGTCCCCCTGTCCCCCCGCTGACGACGCCTGTGAGTATGTACCGTATTTCTCCGAAAATAAAACCCGGTCTGGTATGAGGTTTTTCCTCCAAAAGACACGTTATGGCTTATTTTCAGGGGATATCTTATTTTTTTATGAACAACAACTTACATTTATTCATTTATTCATGTACAAAATAGTTGTCATCAATTTACACGTTTGGTTACTAACAGTTGACATAATAGGGGTAGACAAGGGGGGTTACCCATCGCAATGAAATTTTGTATATTTAACATAGGAATATATGAATTTTAGCTCTGTAACCCATCCCATTAAGCTTATAACCCCCACTTATGAAATTTCTGCTTACAGCTATAGTTGACACCACATTGTTCTTATACCTTTACTTCTCACCAGTGGCGTGGGAAATGGGGCCTCACCCCCACTAGATATCTAAACTTGAATATTTGATCATAGATGGCGCCACACAAAATAGATTTTAATCAAATTTTCTGAAATAGAAGTTCTACCTTAATTTGCATTGTAACTTTAACTTTTTCGTGACAGAAGTAAATTATATAGCGCATTAAGGTATGAGCAATTTTTTTCATCATAATCGATGATGTGGTAATATTAGGCGATAAATTGCTCGCAAAGAAAAGAATGATTTCAGGGTGCCTGATGGATACCGAACCCACGACCACTTGGTATCCGACCAAGAGTTCTCCCAACTCTTTCTCAACTTTCAAAAGCTCGTCTATAATGAAGCTTTATGTGGGCTCGCTGAGGGGACGATGACAGTTCGCCTGTAGCTCAGTTGGAAGAGCACTTGTCCGGATACCAACAGATCGTGGGTTCGGTTCCCGCCAGGCACCATGAAATCATTATTTTCTTTGTGAGAAGTTTATCATCTAATATTTAGCTCATGTTCTTTTTATTCTTTCAAGTACACAAGTGAATACTTAATTTTGAAAACTTCCATAAACCTTGAATGAGCTATATTATATTCTGTGCTTGTAGATGGCGCACCAAGCGAAGGCAGTCTACGTATTTTTTAAAGTGTTTTACCATATCTTATATCATACCATTAACATTTACATTATGTAACGATAAGTTATTTACTCTTATTTTTTGTTAATTTGAATGTGCCATAATAAATAACTCGCAGTAACGACAGGCGAACAATGTCAGAACATCTGCTGATTCTCGATTGCAATTGAACATCTGCATTTTGAAATTCAAGGGCGAATCAGTCGTTAACTCGATTGTAAATTTGTTTCGATGACGATTCTTTTGATATTAAAAACATTTCGCAATCGACCATCGCTATGGTAGTAACAAATGCGTCCGTCTAGCTAACAATCTTAACTAGGGTCAGGCCTGTAGGTAAGCCGGAGACAGAAGACACACAAAACGTTAACATTTTCCTCATAAGCACAGTTAGGAATTTCCCAATAGGGCTATAAGGCCTGAACATAAGAGCGCCATCGGTAAAATTCTTTCTCTCCCACCAAATTCTCCCTCTATAAAATTTAAAATACGAACTTTGATATATATCAATATTATGGTATTTGTAATAAACTAAAAAAAAAAAAAACATCAGTGGGGCGTCAAATTAATTTGGGTTTATTATGACATAATGTCTCAATTCTCTAGCCGTCCTGGCAATTATTTGACACTCGCGAGTTCTCGGGTGCCCTGTACGCTCTTTGTATTGCTCCAGTTGCCCCTTCATCCTGTCTGCAGGCCTGACGAGGGCGTATGCTATGAACATCCTGAGAAATTTCATGCTCGGGTTTACTTTCGGGTTAGATCTTGTTTTCGGTGAGACACGGTAGTTCTGATAATTTTCTGTTTGGAAATTTTGACGTCTTCGGACCATCCACGTCATCAGTTCTGAACAAATTGAGTATTACAGAATCAAGCCATTCTGCCTTCACTTGACAAAGGGAGCAGTTGGCTCCCGAAACGTCGTGTTTTTAAACCTTACGCCAGTGTCGAAATAACTGTTTGTTACAGAATCAAGATATAGCAAAACCGATGCTGCCAATTTAAGAAATCTAAGAAGGGAGGAAATGGCACTAAGATAATGGCAAAAAGGTTAAGAATGACTGCACTACACTTATAAATGAAAGTCTCCCCCGCCCAATAAGAACGCACAAAGCGCAGTTAGAATCGAGCAGGGCTACAATCTGCAGGTTACCGAAGAATTCGAACCTCTTTCACTTAGGAAATCAAACCTCCGAACAACAGATTTGTAGAAAAGCCGGTAAACGCTAGGTATATGCTATAATCAGACTGCTTATTTACATGGTAGCCAACGTGCAATCCCTAATTATTTATAATATACCGGTTACTACGTACTCTACTTACGTGTAATCCCTAATTATTTATAATATACAGGCAATCCCTCCCTATCTTGTTAACCATCTTTGGAAATCATTTCGGCAAAATGAGATGAATTAAAAAAAGTGCAGTGACACTCTATACTTATCAAATATATATATATCAAAAAGCCACAAACTTAAACACAAGTCACATTGTCAAGAAATTTCTTTCTAGACATGACACATCAAGAAGATATGTGAGAGGCTTTTATTTTATTATGAAATTCCTTATAAAAATAATTGCAACTAAAAATAATTGTGGCGACCACCAGGTTAGGAACCGCTGCCCTAAGGAAAGATTCAGAAGCTTCGGAAAATCAATTCCGTGAGCATGCACAATGCATTATTTTTTTTTCGGAACCACGACAAGATAAGGAAAGATTCAGAAGCTTCGGAAAATCAATTCCGTGAGCATGCACAATGCATTATTTTTTTTTCAGGAACCACGACAAGATAAGGAAGGATTCAGAAGCTTCGGAAAATCAATTCCGTGAGCATGCACAATGCACTATTTTTTCTTCGGAACCACGACGAGATAGAGATGCTAGTTACTTAATGCACCATTTTGGGAGGAGTAATTTAAGTTTCTTTTCATCCCTTCAAAATTGAAAACAAAATCTACAACAAAATGTTACAGACCTCTTATTTCAGTGGGTAACTTCCCAATACAGTGCGTTAAGGTTGTATTGCTTTAATTTTATATTTTTTACATAATATAAAAAACTGGCTGCTAAATATTACTTCACATTTTTTATTTTAAATTATTTTTTATTTGAAATATATCATCTTGTGTCACACTATTGTTATCATGACTTTTTATATAATTTTTTATGATATTTTTCTAAGGCATTTCATCTGACAATCCCATAATACTGTACCACGGCCAACTAGATAATTGAGTTGGCCGTGACTGTACATTCAAACTTTTCGTTAGGCACTTACCCAAATAAAAAAAAAAGCAACGGATTTTTAGAAATCTTGATAAAATGGCGAAAAGTTAAGTAGAAAAAACAAAAATCTTAATATGTAAGAATAATAAAAAAGTCATTTTTATTTTTTTTAACCCATGGGTTAAATTCCTGTTGGTTGTTTTACTGCCATCTAGTGTTAAAAACTCAACTAATCCTTATGTCAAGATTCGCCGCAGTACTGTCCAATCTTATAATTTCCGCCATTTCTTTTTTTTTTTCTGAATATGAACCTAGAAAAAATTCTAAATCATTTGAAAATTCCTTAAATTATTACATTTAATAATTTATAAAAAAATTCGTATTGTCAAAATCTCAATATGATCTTTATAAACCGCAAGGATACCACGTCGAGTGCTCACCCATATAAAAGCCAGTAAACCAGGAGCGAATCTGCCGAGGGTTGGCATAATGTTTCATTTTACTTAAAATTATTACTTTTCCCACAGAAAAAGGTTTCAGGCAAAAAAGCACTTATCGCAAAGTTCTGAGAAGCAGAAATGTATAATTACATTCTACTGGTTTTAAGAAAACCAGTACAATATAATTACAAATTACAAACACAAAAGTTGTGTTTGTAATGCGACACTAGACAAAAATAAAACTTTTTCATTCAGAGGCGTAACCAGAGGAAGTTTTAGGGGTTGTAACCCACCCCCATTGCAATGAAATTTTGTATATTTAACATAGGAATATGTGAGTTGTAGCTCTGTAACCCCTCTCCTTATGAACTTCCTGCCCACATCACTGCTTTCATTTATTCACTGGCGTACGCAGGAGGTGTTGATGCAGGTTGCAACCCCTTATTGCAATGCAATTTTGCATATTTAACATAGGAATTTGAGTTGAAGCTCTGTAACCTCCCCACTACATTCAACCTATAATGCCCCCTCATTAACTTTCTGCGTAAGCTTACACATTTATTCATAACATAGAAGTTAATCAATAAATTCCAAGTGGTTGATATATCCCTATCAAACTTTGTTTATAAATGTCTATTTTTAATTTAACTTCATTTTCTTCACTTTACTTTTGGCTTTTGGACCAGAGAAGAATTTTATTTTGTAATGCTAACCCTGGTCTGTTTTGGTTTTTTTTTTCGTTGTGTTACATTACAACATTTTTGAGGGCCGCTAAAATCTGTTTCACCCAGGTCTCTAACGCCGTTAGTACATTATGTAAGGTCGTGGGTTCAGGTCCCACCGAAGGCAGAAATATTTATTTTCTTTCGAACGTTTCACCATCTAATCACGCCATACCATCGGCGTTGGTATCACTACGCCAATAAACGTTGATTTATATCATCGTTTAACTAGACTAAGTTATTTTATTTATAGTTCGCGCCTGTAGATGGCGCATCAAAAGAATCTACGTATTTCTTTTTACGATAAGTGTTTTACCATATTTTATATCGCACTTTTACCATGGTAAGGATAAAATATTTACGTTTGCTTTTTGCTAATTTAAATGTGCCATAATAGATAACTTGCAGCAACGATAGGCGGACAGTGTCAGATCGTAGCTTAGCTGGGAGGGTGGCAAAACACACAACTGGGAGGGTGGGGGGTCGCACAGGGCGCCACAATTAGCCTTTAAAAAACAATTTTTTTTTTCATTTTATTACCGCATTCTGGAGTTTTTATGATTTTTTCCTACCTGCACCTTAAGTTCAGGGGGGGGGCAACACGCAAATAGCTTTTCCTGTTACATTTTTTCATTATTTAGGAAAAGCTATTTGTGTCATGAGATGGAGCTCCAAAGCTTCTACAGTGACGCCATTATTTGCTCCAGGGCTTTTCAATTTTTTTTTACTTGGCGACACCTTTTACCAGAGCAAATATTTTCGAGACCCTAGCTATAGAGGTATATAAAGTAGGAATACGAATTATATATGAAACATTTGCTGATAATAAACCCTAAAAAAATTTATTCGAAAACAATTCTTTGGTATACACACAAATATAATTTTATGTATTAAAGACAAATATTGGCATTCATACTAATGATCTGGGTGTGCTCGTTTCCTTTTACATAAGTTTTGTTAAAATTTCTGCGACCACAACATTTAATTGCGCGACCTCAGATAGGGTCACGACCCACACTTTGAGTAGCCCTGATTTACTCAACTTGACGATGTAATATCAGCACTTGAACAACTACGCTATTCTTCCTCTGGAACAATCGATTCATGTACTGGTACTGACTCATTAGCAACCAAAAGTTCGAATTTACAGCTCTCCTTGGCGCAGTATAGCCCAGATGCTCTTGCGCCATAAAAAAGCCAAACAAACAAACAGCTCTCCTATATTTATAGTCAGTATTACTCCCGACTGTTGACAGAATTCCGAAATGTTTTCAGGTTAAAACTTTGTCTTTCACTCAGGCTATTATTCACCTAGGAACTTTAATTGAAATTTGGAAAAATGAACGATGTACTACTGCCATTCTCAAGCTAAAGGTATGTGCAAGGAATGGGGCGTTTCAGTACACAGACATATTTGCAACACATGAGTTCCTTTTTCAACTGAAATTTTCCATAGTTGAAGTAAGGGCTGTGGGGAAGAAGTAAAAACGATGGAATACATTTCTCAGCGTTCATTTGCTTACATTAGCTTTTTTTTATTTATGTTTTTTACTTAACAAGAATATGGAAAGGAAAAAGGACATGCTTCAGAATGGCCTCGAACTAGCTGTTTCCAAATTCCCGTCCTTTACCGTCATATACTCTACTGGAGAGCCATGCATGATCTCAATTTCATATTCACATGAAATTGGTAACTTCTACATCAAAGAGTAAGACTGTGAAGTAGACCTGAATCAATAAAATTAATCACTCCATGTTTTGGGACTCATATTAAAGCTTTGCATTTTAAGGTGCAAAGATAGTCAAGACCATGCTGTGTTGGGGAGGAATTTCTGCTGATTATGGAACCAACCCCCAGATTATGGTGGTGTACAGAATAAAACCCAGCACATGTTTTACGACATCATTGAATTCGAATCCCAGTTAGCATGATATATGAACGTGTTACCTCTGTACACGTTTACTTGGGCTCCCTTTCAAGAATTCAAAAAGGAAAGGTTAAGATAACCGTGTATAACCTTAAATTTTAGGACTATACACAATTATGTATGGTAGTCAATTAACAGAACATCAGAACTGAAACATGCATGAAGACTGGTGATTTGAGACTAGCTTGAAATACTGTTTTTCTTCTTTCCAGATTCGAATGAATCCAAAAGTGCAGAGTATGAAGTAGAAAATGTTTGGAAAAATTATATTTTCACCATATAAGCCCTAATTCATAATAAATTTACTTAAACCCAATTTTGTATCAATGTCACCTGAAAGAGAATGATGCTTGTCAATGTCAGGAAAATTCTTATAGGATCCATCCTACAGACATTATGTACGCTGTCACCACACATAAAAAAAAGTTCGTTTGTGGTTTTACGGCTCAAAGACTACAATGGTCATGCTGTGCCGGAACCTCTTAAAGCCTAGGGAACCAAACCCTGGACTACAATGAACAGCGAGATCTCTGAGTAAGCATTCTTTCGACTGTTGGGAGTCGAACACGGGTTAACTGTGAACTAGGCGAATGTATTACCATGCTGTGCACCATAGAGCT
Organism: Dysdera silvatica; assembly: GCA_006491805.2. Classification (NCBI taxonomy): domain Eukaryota; kingdom Metazoa; phylum Arthropoda; class Arachnida; order Araneae; family Dysderidae; genus Dysdera; species Dysdera silvatica. The sequence goes on from QLNU02014802.1 coordinate 49,846,891, forward strand.
AAATGATTCTGTACACAGACATCAAAGGGACAAATGTAGAAAGGAACAATTAAAATTTAGAGTGGTATGTGCATCTTACTTTTATTAATTTAATAATACTATTTTGTTAATTTAATAACAATACTATTTTATTAATTTAATAACAATACTATTTTATTAATTTAATAAAATACTATTTATTAATTTAATAAAAATACTATTTTATAAATTTAATAATAATACTATTTTATTTAGTATCATCAGTAGGAAAGTATGCAAATGTTTCGTTTTTGATTTTACAGCACAGGTCATACTATACTGGGTCCCATAGCCATTAACTTGGGGGTTAATTATATTGTAAACTGGGGAGGGGAGACAAAAACCAAAATTGTATGGGGGGGGGAGTATGATTCTGCCTCTTTTCTAAACTAAACTAGGGGGGGAAGTGCCCCACTAGCCCCCGCCAGATTACGCCCATGCTGGGACCTACAATTTTCAGAGAAATCCGAATCTTTGCTGCTAAGAGAACCAAACTCTGAACTGAGGTGGGCGGGAAAACGGCATGTGTTCTACGATAGTATTAGAAGTCAAATTCAGGTCAATGGCATGGCAGACAAACGTTTTACCAATAGGGCAGCAGACCACCTTTTTTTTTTTTTTTGAGGAATCAACCTCTTACAACCTAGAGAACGAAACTCTGGACTACAATGTGGAGTTAATCAGTAAGACCTACTTTTTTTTTGCCACCGTTTTGAGCTACATCCAGATTAATGGCATAATAGGTCAATATATTACAACAGTGCCATCACAAGACAGCATGAATAATGTCATTTAGAAATCTGCTTAGAACTGACATATTTTAATCAATATATATGGAATTCAGGAGCACCCTGTACATAAGAGATTTTAACAGCTAGCTTTGTTTCGTTTTACAATTATGAAGCAAAAGTTTGTTTGTGGTTTCACAGTTCAAGGACTACAATGATCATGCTGCGCTGGGATCTACTGTTTTCCAAGGAATCCAAACCTTGTAAGGCCTAGTGAATCAAACACCAGACTACTGTGACCAGTGCAATCGTTATGAGATCTCTGAGTAAGCATTCTTTGCACTATTGGGAGTCGAACCCGGGTTAACAGCGCACTAGGTGAATGTGTTACCACGCTGTGACACCACAGGGCAATGAAGCAAAAGAATTCCAACGTAATTGGTACATAAGTGAACGTACAAAAGATTCAAAATAAATAATTTTAATCCTAAATCATAATACTATACAACAAGGAATTCTACACTTTTGAGAAACATTTATTAACAAAGAAGAATAAAACATGCATGTGAGGTGAAAAAAACGCAAATGAAAAAACAAAACATTGTACAACTTAAACACCAATAAATAAATCAATAATGCATTCAACAAAATAAAGAAAATAGTACAAATTTAACAATTTATCTATCAGCCTGGGTGACACAAGAAAACACTAGAGGTTTGACAAAGCTTGTGTCACCCACGGAAAATAACATAAAAGTATTGTGCTTTTGAATTAATAATAAAGTATGGATACTCATTTTAAACAAAGAAACAGAATGGATATTTTTTATGTCAGGTTTAAGAACTTCATAACCTGGAGCCTAAATAACCGATGCACCTCTGATATTTATTCGACAAGCAATAGGGATAAAATCAGTTACTTGAGCTTGATTCTGAATTGTAAAGACCAGTATCAAATATATACTCTGGTTGATTCTGTTTATAAAAAATTAAGAATATGGTCCTGTCTACAATGAGAACTTCTCTCGTTGCCCAGTCTGACTGTCCGTTGCCGCCACGGTAGACTTAGTTCATGGCAAGATATCTGAATGTTTTAATTCTATGTCACTACAGGGCAGATTAAATCGATGTTCGAGCAAATACCTACAAGCGGGTGACAGAAGAAAAACCAAGAAGATTGAATTAAGTGTTTTAAGCCTGGTTACATTTGGATAGTGACCGGGGTAGTTTCTAGGCCTAGAAGTCAGCTTATTCACCATACTATCCTAAAACCAGGATAGGTGGTGTTTATACAAAAAGTAACATTATCCTCTTGTAAGTAAAACAATTTAATAGGTGAAAGGACAGGCAATGCATTTCTTGACCAAAATTAGTCCACTTAAAATGACATGACAAGTTGGGCCAAGTGTATTAGATATGGGTTCAAGCTCATTTTTAAAAGTCCGAGCCCAAGCTACTTTGTGGAAATTTGAGCTTGAGTTTGAAGCGTCAAATATAATTTAAAACCTTCAACATACGATTTAAATTTTAAAAATTTTGCAAAACGACGCCATTTAAGTTCCTTCGAATTTTCATATACACTTATTTCTTCAATCCTAAAAAATGACATAATTTGTAATCCTTGGAGAATTTCAATATCGAACAGCTAGTTTTTAGCTTCAGTTGCATCTGTCTAATGAGCCAGGGTCAGAAAACTGTATGAAATATAGAGTCGGAGCCCATGTCACTTCCAAGGTGTATACATGCACACCAAATCTTTCATTGTGCATGTATGCACGATCTTTTTCACTATGCATGTATGTACAATGTTTCACTGTGAACGTATGCACAATGTTTCACCGTGCATGTATGCACAGTGAAAGATTTGGTGGTGGGAACAGCATAGTGAATAGCCTGCCTTCAAATCTACTATCCCCTCTCAAATGTTCAAATTAGTACTGCGCCTAGCACAATTTCAAAAGTTTACATTAGCATAGTAACTATCCTTGTCACAATAAACTATTACCTCATTTACTATTCAGATATAAACTAGCTTTTATACACAAAGCTACAGTGTTCGACAGCGAAAAAACTGTTCTATATTGAGGGTTAACCTTAAGATGTTTCTTTGATTGTGTTTTATGATATGTAGACAACAAATGTTACGTTGTGTTGATGTTTTTCACAAAGTATGGTGATGGATTTGTGTTTTCAGGGACAGCAACGTCAAAGACTTAGTGAACCATATTCCATAGTGAATTAACCTAAGTTTTTTTTAGCACTGTTGAGAGTCGGACCTGAGTTAATGGTATGCTACGCAAAAGCATTATGACACCAAAGGCCCTAGGTATTGAGCTGAATGATGCTTTAGTTTCTATATTCCAAAACTCACTACAAGTTACATAATTTACAATGACCATCAAACTAAGATATGACCTACAACTGATTATGCTCTAATTCCATATCTCAGCAGCATATGATTATGTGCTCATTTATCCCCTATGATATAAGAGCAGAGGAAGGGGAAGCTGACAAATTTTCATACTCTTGAGAAAGAATCATGAGGTCATTAAAAAGAAGCCTAGCAATTGCTCAGTATCCTATCAATTTGAGAGATAACGAACCAAAATAATGGGAATAAACATATTTTTGAAGTTGGGAGGGGTGGGAAGATTCGAGAGTATGTGCAAGTGCATCAGGACATATGGTTTTCTACAAGATCTGAACCTTCGTTGTTTAGGAAACCGAACACCGGACTACGATGGACAAAAAATGTGTCATGAAGTCTATGGGGCCATTGGAGTCAAACCCTCTGCATTTATTTCCATATTGCATATTTCAATACTGTGAGATTCCTCGACTACAATAAATCATTCACATATATGCTTAGAATTTAATATGCTCTTTAGCTGATATACCTTCTGTTAAATAAATACTGAGGAGTGTTCATATAAAACGCCAGTGAAAAAGGAAAACAAAAATTTTTTGCCGTTAGTTGGTACCAATATACCTAATTGTTACACAGAGTCTTGGAGCTATCTGTCTACCAGTTTGTTTAGAGCTGTTGGTTAGGTTAGTCGACCTCAGGTGTACTCTACAATTTTTAAAATGAATAAAAAATATCGGACAAAGAGCATGCTTCAAATTTTGTGTTTTCAATGAAATTTCTTGTGCTAAATGGTTGAATATGTTGGAAAAGGCCTATGACAAGTCGGCATTATTGAAAACATGAGCATACGAGGGGTACAAAGCATTAAGAGAAGGCCGAGAAGTGGCTAAAAACTTGCTTCATTCCAGTCGATCTTCAACATCCTTGATTGACGAAAACATGGACAAAGTGGAGGAAATGGTGATGGAAAATCATCATTCAAGCTTAAGACAGATGGCTCAGGATCTGGACATGTCTCACGAACCTTTCTGCCATTTCAGTTGAAGACTTGTCTCATTCCAGTCGACCTTCAACATCCTTGACTAACGAAAAACATAGACAAAGTGAAGGAAATGGTGATGGAGAATCATCATTCAAGCTTAAGACAGATGGC
>QLNU02014802.1:49858243-49872833 GCA_006491805.2 Dysdera silvatica
ATAGAAATTAGATCGGCCAATTCAACTCAATCAAAAATGGCCGTGTCAGACCCAAGTCTGGATGCGGCGAAATCTCCAGGACAAGTTGTTTATGCTAACGCCAATGAGAGAGAAGAAATTCTGTTCCTGCAAAGTATGACGAGAACTTGTTTTAATGATTCTGAAGGACATGACTCACCAAAAAAAAAAAAAAACTTGCTTTTATGGTTTTGCCTAGAATATAACTAACGTGCAGTATGAATTTAGCTATTTTTGTTACAAAACTAGCACTCTCTAGCTATTAAATATGTCAATTGTTTATACGGGGCTGGGGAAGGAGCCCCAATAACGATCGAAATTGGAAAATTTGTGAACACCCTTTCAGAGTATGCAGTAAGTGTTCACAACAAACACTTTTTTTGGGACAATGGATTCCACTAATAACTATGTCTTAAATTACATTATATTTGGCCCTGCGGTGGCGCAGTGTGGTAACGCGTTCTCCTATTGCGCGGCTAATCCGGGTTCGACTCCCAGCAGTGCAAAAAGAACGCTTACTCAGAGATCTCATAAAAGATCGCACTGCTCACTGTAGTCCGGGGTTTGGTTCCCTAGGCCTTAAGAGGTTCGGATTCCTCGGAAAACAGTAGGTCCCGGCGCAGCATGACCACTGTAGTCTTTGAGCCGTAAAACCACAAAACAACAAATGCATTATAATTGTTAATTAATTTAATATTACATTATAATTGTTAATTAATTTAATATTACATTATAATTGTTAATTACATTAATATCACATTATAATTGTTAAATACATAATGTGTTAAATTAGGGGTTCCTAAACTGAAGAGTTCCTAACCTGACAAGCAGCAGAGGGGGGTGCAGGAGTGTTTAATTGAACATTTTGAATTTATTTGAATAAGACTTTGAGTTTAAACAATACATTCGTTCATTTTCTTACAAATAAAAGTTAATACATGCACAGACATACATGTGCAAAAATACATGCATGAGACAAACATAATATTTTACTCATATACGAGATGAATGTGAAGTAGGCATGGCATTCACATTCATATGTAAAAAGGGGGGACACACTTGTGTAAAAAGTTTGAGGACCACTGTGTTAAATATTTTATGTTCGTTTGTGGTTTTACAGCTCAAGGACTACAGGGGTCGCGTGCACCAGGACCTACTGTTTTCCGAGGAATCCGAACCTCTTAAGGCCTAGGGAACCAAACCGCGGACTACAGTGAGCAGTGCGATCTTTATGAGATCTCTGAGTAAGAGTTCTTTGCACCGTTGGGAGTCAAACCCAGATTAACGGCACATTAGGCAAAACGTGCTACCACACTGCATCACCACAGGGCTCTACATATTTTATTGCGAAAGCTAAATAAACATAACATTGCAAAATGAAGCAAAATATAAGTCATTTGTTGAGCATCTCCAAATAAGCATTGTTTGATAGTTGTAACTACTAGCAGCTCCAGACAAAAAAAAATTGGGGTGGCACAAATTCTTGCTCATGTACACAGATAGTGCCCGTGCACATAGGCAATATAATAAAATCCGGTTATATTTGGGGGAGGTCATGTCCCCCCCCCAGCCCTAGTCTAGAACCGTCACTGTTTATAACTAACATAAGTTCCTTTATATTCCATGTGCTTTTTTTTTAACTCATTTTAATGAAATTCAAACAATATAATTCGTTGTTCATTAAATTTTATGTAAATTTAAAAGTAAATATTACTCTATGAATGTTACATATTACTCACACAGACTTTATTTTCAAGATTTAGAATTTTAAATTCCAAAACAGATTTAACGAGTGGTCGGATAAAGCAAGCATTTTCATTGGTCTCCAGTTCCTCACTGTATACTATAAATGAGCCCTAATGCAGTTCAAAAAATGAAGAGAGGAGAGATGATGCAAATTAAAAAATAAGTAATAAAATTCTGTTATAAAATTAAATTTATTTATTTTAATTAATGAATTCATTGAAAACACATAAAAATATAAATTAAGAAAATGATACAAATACTTTAAAGATTAATAAAAATATGTCACACCTAGCAGCATCAGTTGCAAACAGTTTTGCCCTCAATGTATGCATTTTAATGTATTTCTTTAGGCCCCTGACTGTTTGCAGACAAGAATCAGCCTTGTGTCTGTAGGCAAAAAATTTCCAGTATGCCCTATAGCATATATTCTGCAAAGATAAGATTACAATAAGCATCATTCACAAGATAAAATTACAATAAGCATCTATTCTACAAGATAAAATTACAATAGCATCTATTCTACAAGATAAAATTACAATAAGCATATATTCTGCGAAAGGTAAGATTACAATAAGCATCCATTCTACCCAGAGATAAAAAATTACAATAAGCATCTATTCTACAAGATAAAATTACAATGGCATCTGCTCCTGCAAGAGATAAAATTACGTAAATTATCTATTCTGCAGGAATTGAGATTAAAATGAAAGCATCAATTCTGCAAGACCAAAATTACAATAAACATCTATTCTGCAAGAGATATGATTACAATAAGCACTTATTCTGCAAGGTGCAAGATCACAGTAAAGCATCTATTCTGCAAGAGATAATGTGTGCATAAAGCATCTATTGACGAGATAAAATTACAAAAGCACCCATTTTGCAAAGTAAGATTACAATTACCCTGTCTATTCTGTATAAGCTTGTGTATATTCTGTGAGATAAGATTACAATAAGTGTATATTCTGTGAGATGTAATTACAATAAGCGTATATTATATGAGATAAATTCTATAACAAGATTACTATTAGCATCTATTCTGTAAGACAAGATTAAAAGAGCATTTTATAAGGAACAATTATCTAATTATTCTGAAAGACAATCTGTATTTATTATATTCCATAGGATAAAATTGCACTGGCTTCGCAGATTACTAACCTTTCGAATTGTCGTCCAGTCTTCAAGGATATCGTTTTCCTGCAGCATGTAGATTATAAATGGTCGTACATCATGTTAAAGAATACACATAGCCCTTATCAAATTTGAACATAACTCTTAAAGGAGGATGCCAAAAATGGCCCATGGGCGTTCCACAACAAATCAAATGCCATTCGACGCGCCTCACTGAATAGATGAAATATGTCAATGGACACAAAGCTGTCAGATCATACAGTCATGAGTTAGAGGTCATAAAAGGTCATTCTGTGAGGAGAATCTCCAATGTTATTACGATTTTGTCTATCAGCGTTCCACAACAAATCAGATGCCATTCAATGCGTGAGAGTTAGTGAAAAAGTAGTCATTGTTAATGAGTTGCAGCACGGAGAGAAAAATTATGCAGTGTGCAAAAAATATGAACTGGTTTCATCTGCAGTATCGGCACTTTGGAAAAATAGAGAAGCCATTCTATCTGCTTTTGAACAAATCATGCGAACACTAAAAAATTAAAAAAGTGTGAAAAAAAAAAGACATCAACAAAGCTTTGTTTTGCCAAAAGACATTGGTCGCTAGTTTAAAAGTTGTATGTATTTTGACATTTTTATTCCTTTCACAGGTTTTACGAGTAACAACTAATACGGGGAATTTTACATATTCGTTACCTTCTTGTATTAACTGAGTTTGACTGTAATTAGTAATTTTATAATTTGTCTTGTTCGTTAAAAATTCAAAGATTTCGTTTTAGGTATAAATTATAGACAAGAAGATATAAATGCCAAGATAGAAATAACTATTCCGTCGAAAAATCCCAAACAAAATCATTGCTTTATTCCATGTAACGATATTCAGCAGACTGACAATGCGGCGGCAACTTTTTAAAAGTGCTGGTTTTACTAGTCTTTTGAGTTTTACACCATGTTTGGAGCAGTATAAGCCCAGATGCTCTTGCGCCATAAAAAAAGCAAAAAAAACAAATCCTTCTATTCTTACTCAGTGTTCATTGAGAAGAGAACTATTACCTCGACATTATTAAATTTTTTAAAACAAAATATTGGAAAAGGATATCTGAAACTGTAACAGGTTTTTTCCCTTTCTCATGAGTCTGGTAATCCGTTTTCTTTTTATTCTTTCGCTGGTTTACTTGTTCAATCCAGAGATCTAGTAAGAGAAGTATAGATAGAATTATTATAGATAAAAAGCAACAGAATTATCAGACATGTATTAATATCATTATTATTAATAATAAAGATCCAAGAATTTTATTACATAAATGTGGCAATAGTTTGGGATAAGGATAGCAATGGTCATGCTGTGCTAGGGCGTATAATTGCCCCCTGGTCAATTGGTCACTCACAATGGGCATGACCACATCGCAATCACTTGGGTTAATGGTTGGTTGTATTTTTATGGTGCAAGGACAGCGGGGGTCATTCTGTGCCAGACAAGGTGAGAATGTGCACACAGGTTTAAACGAATGTATTACCACTGAAAACCGTCGCAAGGCAGTGGGCCTTTTTTTTTTCTGGAATTCGAATCTCTTAAGGTTTGAGGAGCCAACTTCCTGGCTGCAACAAACAATTATCTGTGTTTATTTTATGGCACCATTGGGATCAAACTCGAATCAATGGCACGCCGCACTGTAGCTGGATAATCTTATGCTCCTGGCAGAACCACCCATTGCCACAGATAGATACTTCCCTATCAATTATTTCAGCTGATTTGTATGCCCTCCCTCACCTGTGCCCCTGGCATGGGCTTTCCACACCATCCCCCTAACTATGGCCCTGAAGGCACGCTAGGAGAATGTGTCACTACATATATACATACATGTATATGTTATCCCATGGCCTATTAATAATATAAAATTTTTTTTTCCCATTTAAGTATGTTAACACATTTAAATTAAGCCATCTTGGAAAAATTCCCTGTATTTCGCTAATTACCATCCCAGTGCACTGGAATGACACCTACAGGGGTCACCGGCTTTAATGCCATCTAAGTATGGAGCAAATCTTCTTCTCTTTAGCTATGACGTGCCAAGAGTGAGGTTCCACTATGAACCATGAAAAAATGAAGCAGTAGGCTTAATCATAACAGCCTACACAACACTTCTATTTATCATCTTGCATACACATCTGTGTATGTGGATTTCATTTAGTTTCGATTGTATTGTTTAGATTGTTCAGGTCACATTACAGCAAAATTTATAGGTTTCCAAGGAAATTCGAACTTGTGTCACAAAGAGAATTGAACTCTAGACTAAGGATTGATTCACAAACGCTGGACACCATCGGGAATCAAATCCAAATTTCTTTTTCCATTGTAGACACACGTATTACTACTACTACACTACTGTAAAGAAAAGACTTCATTAAATTTAGTCACAGGAAAATCATAAATAGAAGAGTACAGTAAAACCTCTCCACAACAATATTATACGGACCGAGAAAAATTATCGTTGTAGAGGGAGTTATTGTTATAGGGAGGGTTCATTATACAGTAAAACCTCTCTACAACACTATTATATGGACCGAGAAAAATTATCGTTGTAGAGGGATTTATCGTTATATCGGATACCGTTGCTTTTATATCGCATATGCAGGAACGTTTACATACCTGAAGTTATATCAATACTGTTTCGATCTTCTTCGAGCCTTCAGTATTTTCTCTTCCAATTCACTTTTAATAGAGTCCCAAAGCAAAGCTTTTTCACTCTATAAAAAACAGGAATCAATCGCAAAAACTAAAAACTACAGATGATCAAACTTCATTTAATTCCAAGCTGAAGGGCCTTAAAAAGCTTTTTTCCGCTTTGAATCATCCAGGAATTCAAATTAGAAAAGTTTTTTATAATTAACTTTAGATTCACCGGACTGGTGGAAGAGTTCAAACTCGATTCAAATACATCTGAATCATTCACAGGACACTATAAATAAGAAGACTGCATAGCTATATTCACAGTGGCTTAATGGTCAAAAGGCTAAGAGCTGTGATTTGGAGATTTATTTGAATAAGTGTTCAGATGAATCATTTATAGTTTGCATTTTTCAACAACAAAGGTATAACGAGGGCTACGTTGAACAAAGATTTACAGTCTTCCGAGAAATCAGAACCTGTACAGCCAAGGGAACCGAACCGCAAATTATGGTAGGCATGCATTCTACGATACCACTGAGATTAAACCTGAATTAATGGGGTAATAAGCAAAACTATTATCACTACACCACCATAGGGCAGTTAGCCTACAGCTTTCCGAGGAATCTGAACCCAACTCAAAGTAATCGTAATCAGATGATTACAATCGATTACATTTTCGCGTAATCACATCTGTAATCATAATTGAATATTTTGAAGTAGTTGTAGTCTGAGATATATAATCATAATCGCATTTTTAAATTTCGTTTAATGATAACAAGTTTTTGAAATTCATAGATAATTGTAATCGCTATGATTATAATTGTAATCGAGCTGATTATTTCTGATTGTGTGCAAGCAATCATAATTATAATCATGTTTCTTTTTTTTATGTGTATCTGGAATCATAATCAAAAAAAAAAAAAAAATGAAAACTAACTGTAATCAAAATCATATTCTAAATTTTGATGCTTAGGTAACTAATCACAATCATCATACCTTGGTAATCATAATTGTAATCATATAAGTCAATTGTAATCAGTTTCAAGTCTGATTTGCACCTCTTAATGCCTAAGAAACCGTCTCCTCCCACACTACTACAGTGAGTAGACAGAGACAAGAAGCACTTTTTTAATACCGTTGGGAGCCAAACCCAGGTTAATGGGAACACACTATCACTCAAGGGTGGATTCAGGGAGGGTGGAGAGGGACAATCACCCCCTTGAATGAAAATTTAACATTGAAAAGATACAAGGTAAAGGTCCAATGAGGTATCATTTCCAAAAATCAAGTCATTAATCGTCTCCACCTTGAATGGTCGCTAAATCCGCTGCCAACACAAGGCATCTGAGTCTATGCAGCAGTATTAAAAAACTTCATGTTATTCATTCATATTACAAAAAATGTATGTGACACTAGTTTGTAATATATCAAAAGCCCAAAATGACGATATACAAAATAAATTCTTGATTGATATATACATACTCACGACAAAGTCTCTGAACATGTCCGATCCAAACCCGAAAATTTGTGCTTGACACTTCCACTAAGTAAAAGACAGACTGAGTGAAAAATATAAGACCGCATCCAGACATGCAACAAAACATCGTAACGTAACACCATCTCTTATCTAGTCTAGGCCATACTCCGTAACATAACATCATAAAATTTCAGCATCCAATCAGCTGCCAGTCTTCGACCATCGCATCAAAGAATTGTTACGTACCCATGTTTGTATATTTGGACCGGTTTCTGAACGACAATATTTAGTCAGTCTAGACTAAATATCGGTTCGTTATGGAGTGGGCTAATGGGAGAAATTGTTGTTATGCACTGGTAATATGTGGTTTAAAAGTAACCACGTTAAAATTTAAAACAGCAGTTTCTAAAAAATTAACGCACCATACAAATGTTCTAGCTATTATTCACACTTCCAAAACTTTATCAAATAACCCGCCCAAGACGTATGGTCTAAAAGTAATGCATCATATGCTAGAAACGATAGAATTATGAACTATTCATTGGCTGACATGGGAGGTGGGTGGGCACAAGGGATTATTTATCCAATGCCTCGGATTATCCCTCTCCTCCCTTATGCCTTGATTAAGCCAAATAATCCAGGACTGATAGTATGTCTACAAATTTGAAAATATACTACCTCAAAATTTTGCAATGCAGCTTGTTTCTCTGTCTCGAACTTATGTTGAATATTAACAATATTCAGTTCCTTTAGCACCTCTAGAATGACATAGGAAGAAAATATTAACTATTTAAAAAGAAGCATCAGTAAATAAAAAACATGTGGATAATTTGATGTACAGAAATTGAAACGAAAATTGTACTTGCGACTTCTTTCCGGGCTTTCATACTATCTCGCAGCTGTTTCATAGGAAGAACGAATTCCACAGCATTGCCAGTCCTTACTTCATTCAATCGAGTAATGACTTGACTGGTCCGTTCCTCAAACAACCTTTAAATCAATATAAATATGCTCAAACAAGGTAAACAATGAACGGTTACACTAGAACAATTTCATTCTGGCATCACTGTATTAATTTCCAGTTTGTGCTAGAACCGTGTACAAGGTTTATACTCCAATTTAAAGATAAAAATTAAGGAGTCTTTGTTTGTTTGTTTGTGGTTTTACAGCTCACAGATTACAATGGTCATGCTACGCCAGGACCTACTGTTTTCTAAATAATTCAAACCTCATAAGGTTTAGGAAGCCAAACCCCAGACTACAGTGAGCAGTGTGATCTTTATGAGATCTCTGAGTAAGCGTTCTTTGCACTGTTGGGAGTCGAACCCGGATTAACTGCGCACTAGGCGAACGTGTTACCACACTGCGCCACCACACAGACAAAAAAAAAAGAGTTTTTAAGGAGTATGAACAACATTATTAAGGCATCCATACATTAGTATTGCAAACATTCCTGAAACGCATGTTTTGATGGGGATGGAGGCAAGGGCAGACACAGGGAGATGGTCACAGGGGTCATGACCCCCAAAATATATTTTTTCACTGTAAAAAATTCCAACTTTCATGATAAATGAAGGGTGTTATTCCAAGACCATGGCAAATTCTGTCCTTAACCCCCCAAATTCAAGTCCTTGGATGGGGGAGGGGAATGGTACCATTGGTCAATTTTCCATGAACAAACCATATCTCTCCACTATCTCCCGCCCCCCCATTCTCCCCTAATTCATCATCCTCTTTTGGGATCTATTGTATGCACTATCAAGGTCAACGTTCTCTCTGGGGGATTTAAATAAACTTTCATTGTGGGAAAAAAGAGTTTCGCACTCCCTTTAGATTTAGCTATTCAAAACAGGTGAGGAAAGTTTTACCCGACTTTTCAGGCTTGGCCGAAAAATCCAGTAACATCATAATCATTCCAATATTTATTTTCAGAAAACATATAAATTGTGCGACAAATAAAAAAATTGAGGCTTGAATAATTTAAAAACTCACTGATCTCTTAAGAGGACGAATTGTTTCTCAATGTCTGACATTTGTTCCAAGCAATGACTTCTCCGTTTCTCATAATCTTCTTCATCCATATCTATGAAGGAAAAAAAAGTGAAAACGATTTCACAAATTACTTTTTACTACAGGATGAATAAAATGTTTGTAGCCTAGCATTCTTTCTCTCGTTTCTGATTGATTGTGTTCTTATGGAACAAGGACAGCAAAGGGTCATGTTTTGCCAGGACTTTCAGTTTTTTGGGGAAATCTGAATCTTCGCTGACAAGGGAACCAAACTGCAAAACTACAGCAAGCAGAAAAATGGCACACATTCCACGGTGCCTTTAAAGTTGAACCTAGGTTAATGGCATTACAAGCGAATGAATGTGTGGTTACCAGGATTGGCAAGCTTCTGCCAAGGCGGTTAAAACTACCATGGCAGAAATCCAGAAAATACCTATTTTGTATAATTTATCAAAATACTACAAATAGCGAAGAGAGATACATTTTAAGGTAAAATAAGTTTAATTACAATGTTTAAAATATTTATTCAAAAGTTACATCATAACAAATTCACCAGTATTCAAGTTCAGGCTCATCTTTTTCGTGAAGCAGTCTATATCAAAAGATATAGTTTTGCTGCTGTTTCTTCAAATATTTTCTTAATTTATTGTGAATAAACTCATTTTAAGAGTATAGCATGAGTTTGGGCAACGAAAGGGATAATTTTGGAGTTTCATTTTTTCCTAAATCAGTGAAAGCCTAGTGGGGATAATAGCCCAACTAGGCATGTGGTGTGGGGGAACCTAGCCCACCCCCCACCCCCCCCATAAAAAAAATCAAATAAAGTAGGCTCCACAACCTGTTGAATTGGATAAGCTTGCATTAGTGGAAATAAAAAAATAAGATGATTTTAAAAAATACTAGTATTAATCCTTTTTGACCATTTGCTAAAAAAAGATTGTTTTTATAGCTTCCAAAAAACATCTTTTATGAAAGCTTCCAAAAACGTACTTTTTTTTAATGCATTTCTAAAAATTCCAGGCTAATCGACCATGGGCATACCTATACTCCTGTTCAACTTAACCTGACAGTGGAGGAAAGGCTATGCCTTGTAACCTTCCGCCCTTACAAAATAGTTCGTCAGTTAAGTACTACATTTTTGTGTTAAATTCATCGTCAAATGCAAACAACATGTTTATATAATTAATCTAGAATTTTATATATAATGTGTACCCAATAATATCACATTTCATCTTTATTTAGGGAAAAATGTGTTTATTACATCATCGCTTTGGTATCCAATAGGGTCAAAGGGTGGTAGTACAGATACTGTCCCACAAGATCAATTTTCCCCTAGAAACATGAAGGAAAGTCGCTGTAGGCCGGGTTTTGACGTCAGAAATTTTAACACGGATTGATGTCACACAGGGTGGAGCAGCATACAGTGTGTCTCTGTGGCGGTGGTAAGACGTTTATGGAAGTATTGCAGTGCTTAGGAAGACGTCGGAACATTTCAATATGGTTTTTTTTGTTCAATTGCGGTTGAAAGGGAAGAGGAATGTTGTTGGATTGGTTTGTGGGAGAAGGTTTATTTGGTTTAGAGTAGAAGGGCCCGGTTTGCAAGGTGCGCTTGTACACTAGGCCTAACGTGGATGACTGTGTAGTTAAAGAGGTGAAGTTATCTGACAGATAAAAAGGAATAAAAGTTAGTATGCCGTTTTTATTTTGTTCGCTGCACTGAGAAAAAGGAGCAGGGGGAGGGGAAGAGATGGAGGAAAAGAGGGGGGGGAAGCCACGAGGGGAAAGGTTAAGAGGCGAAGGGGGATGGAGGTTGGGAGTGGAAAGGGAACAGGAGAAAGTGATTAGAGGGGGAGTAGGCAGAGACGGCCAAAAAAACAGGGGTTGGGAGGGGGAGGATAAAGAATATGAGGTTAGAGGGGTATGGGTGAAGGAGTTAAAGAGAGCAAAAAGAGCGGTAGGAGTGAAGAAGAGGGAGAGGGTAGGGGTGAAGGCTGGGTGTAGGATGGAGGAAGGAAAGGGGCGGAGCCTGTATTGAGACGTAAGCAACATGGCGGCAAGCCAAGACAAAGTTGCCAAGTGTATTGGAAACACTTCTCACTAAAAACGAAATGGAACAGTATGTGTACTAGCACAGGTCAAAGCACGTTTTGACACAATTTCGAGAAAGTGAAAGTAGAAGCAAGCCTACCCTAACCCCCACCCGAGAATGGGAAGATGCTTCATTCTCTGTTCGTTCTTTAGGACATACTACATATTTTCACATGAATACTTGACAAACAAGGTTTCCTTGTAATATGGTTAGCTATAGCCTTCCACCCACTGTCAGGTAAGCTTGAACATGAGTGCAAAAATGAAGTTGGCGCCATTGGCGACCAAACAACGACATTAATATGCAGTCACGCCGATAAATGGGGTTCATACCCCCCACACACACTATGAATGTATGTATGAATATATATATGCTACGATTTTATGTATATGGTTGTAACGCCCCCTCCCATAAATTTCTTGTGTACGCCATTGAGGATATTATAGACACTGTTTTAGAATTCCCGATATTGTAAAACAACTTACCAAAACTATCTTCATCTTCAGTATCGGAAGGAAGACTAGAATCAGAATCTTCATTATTACTAGTCTTGTCACTGTCGACAGTTTCATGATCCATTTCTTCAACGTCGCTTTCCATTCCGCCTTTAATACAAGGCATATTGTGTTACACACTTTCTTTGTTAATTTGCGACCAAGAACGATGGCGATTCCAGGAAGCGGAAGATATATTTAAAACAACATAATGGATATATACATATACGAAATAAAAAAAATATAAAAATTCAAAACAAAGATTTCATGAAATGTATTGTGTAGCGCGCTTCTTCCCTTCAAACGGACCTGAAGGAAACAAAACAAACTTTTTAATAGGAAAGGTAAAGGGTAGGTTATGTTCCTGTGATTCTCGGCAACGATTTTTTCAGAAAATTATTTAAATTACGGTTTTGATCGCATAATTCGGCATTACACGTGTTTGTGATTGAAAATCAGAGAATTAATTAACTCCCTTAAATTAAGCCCCTTTTTTCACTATCGGACTTCATTCTCCTGTTATGAGAAATACAGGGCTGTCATCGACGACCAGTATTCCGACAACATTTCCTAAAAGAGCGTTTTCTTAAATGCGCATATTTTGCGGCTCAACAATGAAAACGTCGAGAATTCACTGGAGCAATAGCAAATCAATGGAAAGGTTTTCCGAGAGTTTTTCAGAAAAATCATAAAAAAAAATTGATTTTATGTGTCTTGGGGGCCCGCGAACGTAATTCTGGATGTAAAAGGTGGCCACGACATCACAAAAGTAAAAGAACGGTTGCTATAATACATGCAAAAATATATAATGTTCTTATTTGAAAAAAAAGTGGAAAAACAGAACTGAGAACACCTTTCAGAACGTGAATCTAATCTTTCGAGGTATGTATACGAACAGCATCTGTTCGCTCCGCACCCAGAGGTCCTAAAAAAAAAACATCGTCCCCGTCCTGGACGGGTCGGTGTCCGAATCTGGCAAATTCAGAGAAGCAGAATACAGCACTTATTTAAATTAAATAACAAATTTTAATCAACGTTTATTGGCGTAGTGATACCAGCGCCGATGTTATGGCGTGATTAGATGGCGAAACATTCGAAAGAAAAAAAACATTTCTGCGTTCGGTGGGACCTGAACCCATGACCTTCCACTTGCCGGGCGGCGAGATTTGAATTTCCATAACACTTTTAGCATTAGGACCGATTTAAGCAATCTGATTGGCTGAGCAGGTGATGTGCGGCCTGGTTTCCAGATCGAAATGATTCCCGTCAAAAAGAATTGTTTTTTTTGGAGAAATTAGGGTAGTATGTGAGCTAAAAGAACCATTAATAACTGCAAAAGAACGTGGTGTAGTTGTCAAAACCTGCTGCTTTCTGCAGATGTGACAATATAAAAAATGTAATTGAGCAAACGTCTTTAAAAGTAATGTATTTTCCAGCTATTCAAATCATTTAATGAGTTATTAAATAATGTAAGATATTATTGCCCTTCACAGGGATAACACAATTACCACATAATAGTCAACACACAATGTCACCGGGGCGAATTATTAAATAATGGATGCATATAGACTTAACTTGGATGCAGGGCAAACAGGGTTGGCAAATACCCGGGTTTTTACATGGAAAACGTTACCAAACCACATTTTCCATAAATACAAAACAACTCGGAAATAATTTTCAATTACATAC
This sequence comes from Dysdera silvatica, assembly GCA_006491805.2. NCBI lineage: Eukaryota > Metazoa > Arthropoda > Arachnida > Araneae > Dysderidae > Dysdera > Dysdera silvatica. The sequence goes on from QLNU02014802.1 coordinate 49,871,562, forward strand.
AGAAATATCTTTTTTAACGACCATCTCTATTTTTTAGACAATTTCCCTTAACGACCACCTTTTGTGTAAAGGCGTATCCTTCCCCTCCCCTCCATAGACCCAATTCTAAATTTAGCTCCATTCAGAGACCACTTCTCTGAGCGACCTCTTTTTCACGGAACCGACGATAATCGTCTTAAGGAGATTTTACTGTATTTCGAAAATACTAATTTTCAATTTCAATCAAGGAAGGCAATTCCAGGAATCAAGGGAGATACTTTTTTATTTTTTAAGTACGGGATTACTACTTAAAGTTACCTATTTTTTTGTTTAAAATTTCAGCCGCCATCTACTCAAAAATTGAGGCAGAACATGTTTTTTTTATAAAAATATAAGCTACCAGCACAATATTTCAAAAATATTGTTTTGTTTTAAAGATTTCTAACCATTTATTACATTTTAAGTTTAAATTAAAGAAAAAATCAACTCATGGTAATATTAAAAATAAATTGGGAGTATTATTGAAGAGTGTCGTTCTAAAATTCCCCCGCGATTAAAATCTGATTTACATAAACGAGTGGTTGATCTTTTGGTGCCTGTTACATTGGCGGCCAAAATTGCGTAGCAAACCTATAAGTGATGGCATCGTTAGCCAATCAGATTGTTTAAATCGGTCCTAATGCTAAAAGTGTTATGGAAATTCAGATGTCGCTGCCGGGCGGAAGCTCTACTACGGCCAACTAGATAACTAGATCTAGTTGGCCGTGGCTCTACCTACTGAGTTGTTGGTAAAGCCTCCACCCGGCAAGTGGAAGGTCGTGGGTTCAGGTCCCACCGAACGCAGAAATATTTATTTTCTTTCAAACGTTTCACCATCTAATCACGCCATAACATCGGCGCTGGTATCACTACGCCAATAAACGTTGATTAATATTGTTGTTTGATATATAATTATGTCAAGAATGCTAACCTCACTTATGGAGATAAGATAAGAGTGCTGGCCATATTAAAATTTTATAAACATAATCTACTACTTTTAATTATTTAAGTATCTTGCATTGTAGAATTATTAGTAATTCAATAATGATAAAAGTACACAAAAAGACAACCGTAATTGATATGGCGTCTGGCCCTTTATTTCCACCAAACATTCCTTGCACCACTGGGCCTCTCCCTTGGGAATATTCTGGGTACGTGGGCTAATAGTTCTAGAATATGTGAATCACCTATCAATAAACAATAACTTTGTTCGTTTTTAGTACATTTAATATACTTTAACAAACAGTTATTTCG
>QLNU02014802.1:49872933-49885470 GCA_006491805.2 Dysdera silvatica
ATTCTAAATTTTTTGTTTTGTACGAAATTGTACATGACAATGGAAATTGTTCTTTGACGTTAAAAATGTATTCAAAATAGCTTTCTACCGTAGATTTTGTGTATATAACGTGTTTTTTTATATACGTTTGAGTCTTCATATACTTTATAATAAGGATAGAGGAAATTGTAAAGAGATATACTAACATTTATAAATTTTCAATACAAATTTTAGGTTAAAAAATCTATTCAATATTATTAAATATATTAATAAAATACATCAAAACATTTACGAATTTTAAGCCCCTGTAGCTTTCAGAGTCCCCTGTAACTTTCAGAGCGCCTCCCCTGCAACAAGCGTCTAGTTAAGGACCTGAGATCACCCTTTGCTTTAGTGCCCTAATATAAATAATCCCATTACTTCACCAATATTATTATACATATCTTCATAACCTTTACCAATAATATTTATATGGGCACTACCAATATTATATACATTTACCATACCCACTACCAAAATTATATACACAAAAGAGGCCATATACAAAGAGGGGCTTTGAGGTTGACTCCCCACATTTGAACTGTTGTATAGGCTGTAAAGTCAGATTTGTCATGAGAGAAAATACATTTTCTATTGAATCCTCCCTTTTCATCAAACCTCTTTAAACTTCTATGCACGGACCGTATACCACCCATTATCACTAATTAATAAATAAAATTATAATAATAATATAATAATAATTAACAATAATATAATAATAATAATTAACAATAATATAATAATACTAACAATAATATAATAATAATAATAATAATATAATAATAATTAATAATAATAATAATAATAATATAATAATAATAATAATAATAATAATAATAATATAATAATAATAATTAATAATATAATAATAATTAATACACACACACACACATAATAATAATAATTAATAATAATTAATAATAATAATTAATAATAAATTAATGATAATATAATAATAATAAATAATATAATATAATAATAATAATAATAATAATAATATAATAATAATAATAATAATAATAATAATAATAATAATAATATAATATAATAATAATAATAATAATATAATATAATAATATAATAATAATTTCAATAAAAATAATGATTCTGAAACCCAAAAAGAGTATGTTCGTTTCATTGTAATTGAACTTGCGATTCATACAGAGTTTGGTTCAACGCTGGATATATATCCGTGATAGGAAGAAAAGGTCTAACATAATTAAATCTAGTAGTCTCTTCCTGGCTTGAAGTGGAAATTGCAAACTGTAATTCGTAAATTCAACCACTAGAAAGCGCCCTTGGTCTCTGTAAACTCGCCTTATCCTTTGCAAATCTGCCCTTAATTTCCTAACTCATACACGCTCTCTTAAATGCCAGACAATTTCCATGGTTCCTGCCGGGTCACGTGACTTAGCAAGTCGGAAATGGAGTGTCCACGGAGACATAACTAGGGGACGGTTTTGATGGTTGTAGCCCCCCATCGCAATGAAATTTTGTATATTTAACATAGGAATATATGAGTTGTAGCTCTGTAACCCCTCCCATTAAGCCTATAACCTCCCCTTATGAACTTTCTGCCTACGCCACTGGGTGTCCATGGAAGAATTTCCTAACTGGAGTTCCGTAAGCGCTTGTGATTGCGGGGATAATAATAAATAAAATCGATGATAAGTTAAATAATGATAGTAAAGTGATAGTTAGTTACTTTTCCATTTAAGCACATACCTGTATTTGTGAAATTAGTGCACTATGCAGAACTTAAGGTATAAAGTTATAACATATTAATATAATACGTATTAATAAAATAATATAATAAGTATATAACAAATGTTTTTAAAATGTGATTGTACGTTAATGTTTTAAATTTACAATTATATATTATATGAGGATAAATTCGTGTACAGTAACAATTCATATATATATAATACAGTCCCAATAAGGGGCACTCACAGGATCGGACATTTTGTCCCCTGAATAAAGGTGTCCATTCTTCGGAGGTACATGTGTCCCTACTCAAAGAGACACGTACCCTGGCCCATTATGGTAAGCGTCCCTTAAATAGAGGTGTCCTTTATAGAAGGCAATAATGTATATAATTTGACGTTAAAGAATTACGTTAATCAACGAGTAAATCAAGTTTTCTAACTCATTGTATTGTACTAATATATTTCATAAATGATACATAATACTGTGAATAATACATTACGTAAATTATGATAAAGAATATTTTTTTTAATAATACTGCAACGTATTCAACGGATTTTATTAAAAATCAATAAAGCAGTGTATAATTTATGAACTGCATTTATATTTGAGAACGAACTATTATTAACAATTTCTTTGTTTTAAATTTTTGTTTGCTTTTGTTTATTTTAAATTTTTGTTTGCTTTTGTTTATTTTAAAATTTTGTTTGTAATTTCTTTGTTTTAAAAATTTTCTGAATTTCTGTAAATGAAAATTTTCCCATTCTTATATATTGCTAAGGAACATTTATCGGATTAGTTAAACCTGAACTTGATTAAGCACAGATTAATAGGAATTTTGGCCGCAGTTTGGCCCTCAGTATCCCCAGAAGTAGCCCTAGGGTGGGCTACAGAGTAATTTATACCTCCTCCTTTCATTTTATTTCAAATTGACAAAGTGTGATACATTTAATAATCTTATATCGATGAATAGACATAGAAACGACATACAAGACAAAATCGGAAGAACCAACGCTGACCAACGGAAAGGTATCCTCTCTAGGTGGCGCTCCGATGACCTGTGGTTGTAAAAATCCTGAACAGGATTAGAACGTTTATCCAATGGATATAGTGTTTCGCTAATAATTGGATAACATTGTGTTGCACTTTCAGAACGAATGTGAAAACGGAAACAAAAGGGACGGAAATAAGTTTATCACAATGATGAAATCGAGCGGAACTTCCTTTTGCAAACAACATTGACAGGCAACAAAGGAAGACACACACGATAATGGTAAAGGGCGATATGCGACTGGAGGTGCTCGTGGTGGATTATGGATCACACTGTATTCTTTTTGTCCTGCGTTAAGGTAGGCGACAAGTGAACAATGCCCATAGTCATGGGCCCAAAGTTAAACTGTTCCATTTCCTCTCAAAACCGCCATTTTCTTCTCAAGAGTTTGATCGCGACCGTGATTTTAGGAAACTGACATTTTGTCATCGTTCTCAATATCGCTATCATCTCTCCATTGTCTTTTTCTTTCATTGTCTCGTCGATTTTCACTCAGTTTGTCTGTTTGGTAGCAGTTAGTTTCAGGGCCGGATTGCAGCATAGGTGAAAAGCATTGTCTGGGGGCCCTTTTTTTTTTTTTTTTTTTTTTTTGAAGGGGCCCGACGCGGAAGACAACGAACGCCATTTCAAATATAACTGGAGGAAGATCATCTCCAGTGTTATTACAATGTGCAAAATACTTATTTACGAAATACCTTGAGCCAGTCAGAAGTAAGTTGTCTACTTGTATTGCACATAGAAAAAGGTGCTCTAGATTAGTGTCACACAGAAAAAGATGCTCTAGATTAGTGTCACACAGAAAAAGATGCTCTAGATTAGTGTCACATGGAAAAAAGTACTCTAGATTAATGACACATAGAAAAAAATGCTCTAGATTAGTGGCACATAGAAAAAAATGCCCTGGGTTAGTGGCACATAGAAAAGGTGCTCTAAATTAGTGTCACATAGAAAAAAGTAGTCTAGATTAATGACACATAGAAAATAGTGCTCTAGATTAGTGTCACATAGAAAAAGGTGCCCTAGATTAGTAGCACATAGAAAAGGGTGCTCTAAATTAGTGCTTCTCAACCTTTATGAAACCGCGACCCTGTAAATTCTTTTTTTATGAGACGAAGGCCCTGTCCCAACAAATGTACTCGTAAATACCTTTCCATTTATTTTTAACTTCATGCATTAAACCATCATAAGTATGAATAATTAATTATGGCATAATCATGAAGAATATCAGTACACCCTTATTAAAATATACTTTGCTGATACACTTCCATGGTGGCTGGCCATTTGCAACGCAGATGTCCTTTTTCGTTCAGTTTTAAAAACATAGGATACTTGATAATTTTTACCCCACGCTTTAGCTCAGACCAAAGTTTTTTTAATTTATAGGGAAAAAAAAAAGCATCGTCCCCTACCTAGATTCGAACTAGGGTCTCTCTTTTGAGCCAGGAGCGCATTAACGTCTAGGCTATCGAGGACAGGAATGAAGCTCCTTCTCTCCGAATATAAGGTTGTAAAGTATTATTACCCTTTGCCTGGCTAACAGAATTGCCAAATATTGGTCAAAACTAACAAAAAACTTTCCCCGGTGGCTTTGTGTGTTGACCAATATTTGGCAATTGTGTTAGGCATTCTGGCTATGAGCTTTACAACGCATTCGCGACTCTTTCTTCTCCTTAGAATATTCCCACGATAAAATATTTATTCATAATTCATATTTCATATAAAAAATGCTTAGAACATTAAAATGGCAAATTCCAGGGCAATCATTCGCAGGCCGATCTGGCTGATTCCAGGGCCCGACTGTTAAGAAACACTACGCTAGATAATATTAATTACGAGAAAATACAATGTTACTTCCAAATAATGGACATAAATCTAATCAGTTTCTTGCCACGTCATATTTCCTATGATTCCTTGAAATTATTATATCTACCGTAATTTGGGTTTACTTTGCTCCACGCGGGGTAATTTTGCTCTAAAAGTGGTAGATCTATTACAGTGATTTTAATACATTCTTTTGTGACGATGATTTTGTCAAGATGACACGTATTTATATTGTGAGGGAATGGGCCGACACATCTCAACACGTGACCGCTTCAAAGAAGGTTCTAGACAGGTACTAGAATGGTTTAGAAAACTGTGCCTGTAAAGGGTTAAATACACTGACCTCAACTTTTACGTCACGGAGGGCCCTACTTAAAAACAGAGATGAATGTTGGTTAATTACAAATAATGAATTTTATCCTGATGGTTATGAAGCAAGTATGAAATCGATCTAAGCTCATTTGTTGTATTTATTGACAAAAGCGTAAGTAAAGGTAAGAATGCTCCGAAAATGGGGATACTTTGCTCCAGCGTTCGTTGTGGAGCAAAGTATCATCCTTTCCATTTTCCCTGACTTGAAAATAAATTATTTTTTTATGTTGTTATTTAACAACATATAGGTACCTATTAATGGTTTATTATTATTTTTTTTTATTCTTTTACGCTTATATCAAAATACCACAAGATTTCAAAGAAAAAATAAAGGGAGCACGTAATTACAAAAACTACGACGAAGGGAAATTGTATCTCTGCCTTGATTCCATTCGTTCCGGCCAATTGCGTCGGAGAAAAGCTTCTCTGCACTTCAAAATACCTACGAGGGCGAATCAGAAAGTCTTTGCCGCTATTTTTTATTAACCAAAATAAGGTACATACAGGTAATTGCAAAGATACGTACTATTCTACGTACCTTACACTATTTTTCCACACTAGTCCCCATACCGGTTCAGACATTTGTCCTATCGCAGCACTAAATTTGAGATGCCCCAGTAGTAGAATTCGTCCGGCTGTCTGTGTAACCACCGTCAAGCTGCTGTCTTGGCTTCATTGTTGCACGTGAATTGCTGTCCTGCCAGAAACTTCTTCAGCGGACCGAAAACGTGGAAATCACTAGGGGGCGAGGTCCGGACTGTATGCAATCAGAACCGCCGACAAGCTCCGGTCATTTCACTGGGAGAGTCTGGACCACCCACCATACAGTCCGGACCTCGCCCCTAGTGATTTCCACGTTTTCGGTCCGCTGAAGAAGTTCCTGGCAGGACAGCGATTCACGTGCAACGATGAAGCCAAGACAGCAGTCCGACGGTGGTTCCACAGTCAGCCGGACGAATTCTACCACAGGGGCATCTCAAATTTAGTGCTGCGATGGGACAAATGTCTGAACCGGTGTGGGGACTATGTGGAAAAATAGTGTAAGGTACGTAGAATAGTACGTATATTTGTAATTACCTGTATGTACCTTATTTTGGCTAATAAAAAATAGGGGCAAAGACTTTCTGATTCGCCCTCGTAGAAGGATAATAATAAACGAACTCGGAAATCGACATACTAACAAACCCAGAATACCACCTGTTTTTTCAGAAGAGGAGAACAACTTTGTAAGGTGCATAATAAAGTTGTGCGAATATGGTTTACCGTTGATATCAAGCCACTTAAAATTTGTTATTCGTGATTATCTGGAAAACACGGAGCGAAAGATTCCTAGGTTCAAATATAACTTTCCTGGCCATGATTTGATTTTATCATTTTTAAAGAAGCGCCCAGAACTACGAATGTGCTTTGCAGCCAATATTAAAAGAAGTAAGGCGGCTATTACTATATAAATGATTTAAAAGATTACATTGAAAATCATTGGATGAAGAAACTGAAAGGGTTTCTACGATGACTCAAAGTATAAAAGCATGGAAATGGCCAGATAAGGCACATGTCATCGATTACAAATGGTCAGATGTAATTGGAGGAATTAATCCTCTCCATCTTTTCTCGGCTGCTCCCTCAGCTATCCTTCCCATTTTTCCCCCTGCACACTTCCTCCTCCTCCTTCTCCTCCTCGTCTGCTTCCTCGAGGAGGAAGGAAGTTTACAAAGTCTCAGAACTTGATGTAGTGAGTTAAACCATAATTTTTTAAAAACAATTTTATTTCAACTTTTTTACTTTTGTTTGTTTTATTTACCTATCATTGATGTGCAATTGTGGAACTTGTTTCTAGTCTTATTTTAAGTTTGTTATATTTTATTTGCAGTTATATTTCTTTTCAATTGTCTTTTTTCTTTGTAAAGAGCAAAGCATTATAAAAAGTTTTATAAGAGTTATTAAGTGGTAATTTTTTCTAACTTCCTCCAAGTGATGTCGATTTTATTTGCCATGTCCGTGCATACAATCATAGGAGATATATTGCTCCCAGTGGTAAGAACATGTGATTTTCCACAGTTTCTAAAAAGTGGAGCAAAGTATCCCGACCCAAGAGCAACTTTGTTCCATTTTTTAATAAAAACAATTAAATACTTTTACTTAATCATACCACATCATGTACACAGTTTTGCGTTCCAGAAACCCTAAACTATAAGATTAATAGCTACTCAGAACTTTTATATGCGGTATTCTACGTAAAACTCAAATTTTCTGTGAGGATACGAAAAATCTCGGAGCTATGAATAGTAAAAAGCAAAATTCAAGTTTTAATAAAGAAGTGCATCCGCAATATCGAACTTAAAATGGTCCAAAAATTTTCTTTTAAATATTTTCGGACAAAAATCTACATCGGGATTATTAAAGCAAAAAAACATGACTGCTAGGATAGTGTATCTTAGAATGTAGCCATCGGATTTTTTATACAAAGTTTTCAGTAGTCGGATATAATGACTTAACAGCCCACGGTTCTTAAAATGAAATTATTTGCGGCCACAAATACATCAATTCTATAAAACAAATTCAGAATAGAAAAGTATAAATATGATTAAAATAAATATATGATTATGATTTAAGGGAATGGCATCTTTAGAGATTGTTTGTTATAACGAACGAATTTGTACAATCGAAGTGCATAACTTCTTAACCAAAGCGATACTTCTAGTTGATTTAACAGGACGTTCGAACGATTAGTAAAATGTCTTCATTAAATCAGAGTTAACTAAGTACTTTGATCTTGTACTGTCAGCAAGAATTACTTCTATAGCCTACGCTTTCTGTGGCCCAGCCTAGAATTCTGACTCACAGAAGGCAGGATAATGCATGCCTCTTCCGCCATGGAATGAAAGGCCTCGTTGTTATGCTACTAATAAGACGAAAATTGTATAAAGCGGAAGCAATCCCACATATTGTCAAATTTAATTACGATGACCATTATGCAAATTCAACTAAGACGCACTTGTTGCCAACCGACAAAATGGAACTAATGCCTTTAGTGTCGTTATAATCAGTCGTTACGTCACGATATGGGTTTCCTAATCTTTAATTAAAAAACGGATTTATTGTAAGAAATATACTGACCACTGTCACTTATAAAGTTACAATTTTATGTCATGAAATAATTCAATGCAAAGCATTAATTCGTTAGCAAGCCCTTTAAAAATATAAATTTTTAAACTTTAGAACGAAAGAAATCGATGTCATTTCAGTCTCTTCAGACGCGTCTAAACACACGTCTGAAAGGTCTAATCTAATCTACAATCAAGTCTAGTTTGACAGAAGCCTTGAAATTTCTGTCGCAAAATTTGCAAACAAGGATGTAGCAGAGCGGAAAAACTTTCTCACCAACCAAGTGCATGAGCTTTCAAAATTGACAAAAATAAGTGATTTAAGAGCATTTAAAAGGGTTCCCGCATCTCTCTCTCTCTCTCCCTTCCTGTGCTTAGCAGGAAGCATGCAAATAATTATTATTATTGATAATACGTTCGAAACTTCATTAATTTTAAAGAAAACTGCTTAACTTTTCAATAATTTTATTAGCGGGTTTCAATAGATATTGAACCCGCTATTGCTTTTGGGCTTTCTGTCTGTCTGTCTCTCTGTACGCACGTAATAAAAAGGACAAGGTAAAGGTCTTCCGTAAATGCAATAATGATGGCTATTGTTAACATTGAAAACCTACCGAGTTAATTGAGAATCAGAGAGTTGCGGATTAGAGAGTTGCGAGTTAATGTTAATTGAAACCCGCTAAATTTAAATATCGACCTTTGACGATTTTCTTTCACTTGCTTGTTGCTATGAAGTAGATTGTTGTTAACGAGTGCCGGTATGATGAAAAATGCGTTATTACGAAATTGAAACCAATCCCCCTTTTAAAATGCCATTAAGACAATACCTTAAAATTTCCAATTTAACGAAGTAAATTTTTGGAAATTTCCTTGTAACGAAAAATTTCTTCGAATTACAAAAAAACACTCAATCCTATAAAAAAAGAGCATTTCAAATGTAGGAAATTGAAAATGAAAAAAAATAAAGTACAGCATTTATAGCATAATATTTTAAGTCTTGGCAATAGCATTATAGGAACAGGTCCTATTTGAATCGATTTTTCCACTCCTTATATTTTATTTTTCTACATTTTAGTCCATTCCAGCTTTTCTGTTCTTCCTTCTCTGTTGATTTAAGTGTGTCTTTAATTTTTGAAGAAGATTTCATAAAATTGTTTTAGGTCGAGTTTAATTATTCTTTCAACAAATTTATATCTGGTGGGGGTAATGAATCTTTTGTACGCTATATTTATATCAGCATTTTATGCACCATTAACAAACCAATAAGACTTCCGTTATAGCGAAAATCTCGTTACAACGACATGTTTTAATTGTCCCGTGAAATTCGTTATAGCGAGAATCTATTTTGAAATTTTGTCTTCCAAAGTGCCTGCCCTAGAATTAGGAATAATACGAAACTTTTGAAAACAATTAATCAACTGAGAAGTATATATCTTGTAACATATTTATTGTTTATTTATATTCATCGTTTTGCCCCGTACGTGAAACTCATAATAAATAAATTAATGATATGGATCCATTTTTCTTCTGATATTAAAAGAAACATCATTAACTTACTAACGGGATATCCGATGTTTATTCAATCCCAAAAAATTAATTCATAAATGGCTCTTCTCTTCTCGGGAAAGACATTGGCATCATCCATACTTACAAAAAAAGGGGGAGAGGGGGTTTCCTCAAATGCGCTTTTTTTTTCCATCACACGGAAACGATGTTCGCAGAAATGTGTTTATTAAAATGAGACGACGAAAAGAAGGGCACTACACTACAGTAAAAAGTTGCATATCTATGCATATTTAATTTCATATCTTTTTTAATGAGCTGTCGGGTTTGCTCTACATAAAAAAATACACAAGTTATAGAAGCTCATTCTTCCTTCTTTTTTTTTTTCTTTTCCTTCTTACAATAATCCTTTTTTTTTTCATAATTGGTTGCCATTTCTCTACATCCAAATTTCAAAAGTTTTATGTTGATGCCAACGTTCCCTTTTCTTACTTTACTTCCTTATGTACGACGACGTTGGGGTAGTTGATCGCATCTAAGCAACTCTGTATTCCCGATTGAGTTCGAGAACAAACAATGAGATAAAATAAGAGTATATATAATTAATTAATCTTATATAATGAGAATATATATGTGCAAAACGGGAAAAGCATTCATGCTGCAAATGGAATGCGATGAAGTTGGATAAGCTGACACGGTCATCACACCAGAAGAAAGAAAAACACATTAAAAAAATGGCAACGTATTTAAGCACACAGGCATGAAAATACAATAATATAGTCGCTAAACTTCATACAAATAGACCTCCACTAAAACATAGACGAAGGGTAAAAAGTTGTGCGTGAGGAGTTATGAGAGAGAGAATAAAAAAAAATGAAATGGAGAGACGAGCGAAGCAAAGATACGTTCAGGGGCGGACTGGGAAGCCGGCCCCCCCGGGCCCGTGAGCCCTCGTGGGCGATAGGACTCACGTCTCCGAATAGGCAAAAAGAACTCGTGCCCTCCGAAAAATCCAAGGTATGAGCTCTTTGATGGGACCTAGTCCGCCCCTGCATACGTTTGATCCGTATGAAACCAAAAACCGAATCTCCTGCGGCGTTTTTTAAGATTTGAAGTACGTCGTTTCCGTTGCCATATTTCGCAACAAAAACTTTAGATATTCAGATGTCAAAAACAGTTAAACAGAAGCAAATAAATGGTAAAAAATATAATTGTCTTCATGTTACAAATCATCTTTTCTAGGTTACATGATGTAGTAGTGCCTTGTTGAGCTTCGTTGCAAATTAAAGGAGACACTAAAATTCAAGATGGCGCCAACAGATTGGGATATCTGGTCCGATTACGCCAAACCAGAGGAAACCGTCACCTTAAGTGTATTATTACCTAATGGCCTCTTCCTCAACACTGACGTCACCAAAGAAGCCACCCTTTTGGAAGTGAAAATGGTAAGCAAGATAGAAATATTTTGAGAAACCAAAAACATCGTTTATGGTTTTTCGGATAGTTTAAAGAATCATTATATGAGAAGGAACAGAGTGGTAATGGGTAAGAAAGTTAGACAGCACCCACCATCATGTCACAATACACACATATATGATTAAAAACTCTGTTGTGTAATCTATACATTATCTGAATGTTATGTCACGTACACCACATGGCCTTCCAGTTACGCCCATGTGATTAGTTCATCAGCAAAGGAGAGAAAAATAGACCACATACATAAACACGTTCCCCATCATTCAACTTGTTTGTTCCAACTTCAACTGTCGGCGTTATTCTGAGAGGTCAGGGCCGTATTACTATTACAATTTTGCGGGTCCTGGAGAAAGTTAATGTTAAAAGTAATTCACCTTAAACATGTTCATGCTAACGAAGTTTGACAGTGCGTATGCATATATACATACCATCACCATTAACAACCATTATTCACTCACTGCAGGAAAGACATCCCTTTCAAAATACCATTACATGCATATACTATGACGATAGCGACTTACGTTAGAGGAAGCGGCCTTAAGTTTAACCCACACTCCACCCACAACGCTCTTTGATTTTACCATGTTGAGCACAGCATATCCCAGATGCTCTTGCGCCATAAAAATCCAAACAAACAAATACTCAACCCGGATGAGCAAGTTGAATCTACAAGTTAACGAGGAATAGATAGTAATTTCCGACACACTCGTTTGAGCTCAAGCTAGAACTTTCAATGTATAGGCGTTTGTTTGGATTTTTATGGCGCAAGAGCATCTGGGCTATACTGCGCCAAACATGGTAAAATCAAAGACTGTTGTAAAAGCCAGTACTTTGTAAAAAGTTAAATATGTGTGTGTGGTCAGCATGATCGTTTAAAACCTTGGAGAGTGATGACGAGTTAAGCATCATCAATGTATAGAAGAAAAGTATAGGATAAAAAAGATACCGCCTTAGCCTAGAGTCAAACTAGGGTTCCTCCGTCAGATCAGGGGTGCCTTAACCTCTAGGACACCAAGGCACATGACTTCCTTGCTCGCTCCCTTTCTTCGTATATAAGATTTTTGCAAGATAGTGTTACCCTTTTCAGAGTTAACGCAATTGCCAAATGGTCACCACACAAAGCCACCCGGGTACGGTTTTTGTAATTCAAAAAAAAAAAAAATCTCCACGAAGAATTACACAAATGTGGCCCGGTGGCTTCATGCGTTGACTATTTAACAATTGTGTTTATTCTGAGAAGGGCAGTAATATCTTACATTAAAGGGGAATCCGAACCTGCAGATAACGAGATTCATCACAGATAGTATCATCCTCCCAAAAAGCGATCGCGCAGCCTTATATTTAATTTTTATTTTATAGATATATTTTCAATGTTTATATATTGCTTATATTTTATATATGGTAATTATAAGAGCAATGGCGTAAAGAAGGTAACGCTAGAATTGTCGCATTATAATAAAACACATCGCTCTCAACATTCCCTCTTAC
>QLNU02014802.1:49885570-49922732 GCA_006491805.2 Dysdera silvatica
ACTACAGCTTAACGAAGATAAGGAGTATCAGATAACTTATCCGATCCTTGTTCTCGTTAAGCTGTAATTCTTCTGGGAGTGCGACTAGAGGAGCTACGGCTTGACAAGGAATATCGGATAACCTGTTCGATGTTTTTTCTCCTCGTTAAGCTAGGCGTGAGACTAGAAACTCCAGCTCCCAAAAATATTCATGCCCGCTTTTAAGAAAGTCCAGAAAGTTCAAACTTTCTGCATGCTTGAAAGATGAATCTATATTGCTGTTTGCTTTATATGCCATCATTTTTAAATAGGCTTACCTTTTTTTCCTTCACAAAAAGTGTGTTTATTGTTTATTCGATGGAATTAAAGAGCTATAATTGGCGCGATTCTACAAAGACTTTCCACGTTCACAAGTTCCCTCAATTAATCCTACCCTTAACGATTTTCTGTTGTGAAGAAGTATCACTATCGGTTCTTTGTTACTCCAAAATCAGGAATCCTTTTTGTTTGCCTTTGAGCTAAAACTAATGATAAGAGGAAAATAAATCTAAAAACATTATTTTTATTAACGTTTTACTTTCATTTTTACCATTTTCATTTCATTTTGTAATTTTTCTAAGAAAAATGATCTTCCTTCCAAAAAATTGCCTCATTTTTTTTCAACTTTAAACGAGAGTTACAGAATCTGTCGTGTTTACTCCTGCGTTGTAATTTTTCATTTTGAAAGGTCTCTTTTTATAAAAATGTTCTCACAAAAATTTTTATGAATTTTTTTATATAATAATTATTTTCTGTTCCAGTCTACTTGTAAATTTTCGGTGTCTCCTGAAATAAGTTCCTCTGAGTTGCTGACAACTGTTCTTGAAAAAAAAGTACACAATGCAGGACTAAACACCGCTTGCGCAGATGAATATGTACTAAAAGTTTGCGGTCTCCAGGAATACATTTCCGGTCCTCACCTCCTCTCACAGTACACGGTAAGTACATCAATTTGCAAAACAAGCTCACCTTATAAAAAGAGTATATTTTCAGGTTTAGTTAATTTTCAGATTCACAATTACATTATTACCGTAATAATAATAATAATATATAAACAATATATAAATTGTTTAGTCGAAAAATGGCAACATGAGTTTAGTGCACTGCGATCGTCACCCAAGCCTTCTGCGCACTGTGAGGTGGTCGCTAACTGAAGGCTCTAATGCTTTTCGAGTTATAAAAATGTGGGTTTCTTTCTATATCGTAAAATAATGCGTATTCTCGGTTAAAGAAACTTGATGGACTTCGGGGCGGGGGGGGCATCAATCAAAGTAATAACGAGACAATTACCATAGTTTTTAGTTTTCTCAAAGTATCCGTGTGGAAAATTGCATCTAGTACCTAGCTATCATTTAAATAAACACGAGATCCTACTGGATAACATTAAACAAAAATAATAATAACGCAGAAAATTTTTGTATTATAAAAAGTATGGTGAATAATTAGGTAAGTATGATTAAATACCATGCCATAATTAAACAAGTATGGTGAATAATTTGGTATGTTTTGCGGAACAATCAGGTGAATATAGGAAAATCGTGAAAGAGTTCCAGTAAATTAGTTATTCTTCAAACCATTAAATTTAGAAAGTTATTTAAGTCACACTGGTGTCAATCAAATTTATTTTTTTTTAAAACTATATATACAGGAAAGGTTCAGAGATAAAAAAGTGATGCCTTGAAATATTATTAATAAATAATAATAATAAATAATAAATGTTATAACAAATATACTTAACCACTTATTCTCTGTACAAATATAATCACACATATACACAAGAATGTATATTCATAATCATTGCCATCAAACTATTCTAAAAGCTAATACATTATATCTGTGTGGTAGAAATTATTTAAAATCTTCGGCAGTAAATACCATACTTTGAAACGATTTCTATTCAATACAGATGTAATGTATTAGTTTAATGATAATGATCCAAATGGTTACGAGACATCAATATTAAAATGATAGATAGATGGGCCAATATCGAAACGTAGATATCATAGATATAATCGATTTATAATAACGTATAATAAACGTTATCGATAATAGAATTTTTCATCGAAATAAAAAATATTTTTGACAAAACGATTCTCAAAAATGCTAATCATTAGTCAGCAAAACGAGGAAAAAAGATAAAGTGAAAATTAATAATAAAAAAAGGCAAGGAGAAAAGTAAGAAAGAGCAAAATAAAAATAAAAGCCCAAAGAAAAAGTAAGCAGTAATAAATAATTATAAGGGATAATAATTAGAAAATATAAGAAAACAAAGAATAGCCTTCTTACGGATAGAAAAGTTAAGCGACGTTTCGAGAACTAGGGTTTGCCTCGTCAGATAAAACCTATCCTTAGCGTCGTAGTCCTCATTTCTCCTTAAATATTAAACACTTCTTTCAAAAATTTATTAATTGTACTAACATGTATTTCCAACTTATTTGCAACTCTTTCAGTACATTAGGGAGTGCATATCATGCGGAAAAATACCGGAATTGCTGCTTGTTAATTCCTGTACGATTCGAGGTAAGTTTTAATTTGCTCATAGTTAAATGTACATCCAAAGTATTTTGATTGCATATACTGGCTTATGCAGGGGGTGTTGATGGGGGTTGTAACCCCCTTGCAATGAAATTTTGTATATTTAACACAGGAATATACATTGAAATGCCAGAAAAACTGGTACAGGCGTGCGTATGCAAATAACGGAGCTTTGCAACCAATCAGCGTAACGCGATGCGGTCGGCAGCGCCTATATAAGACAAGAGATGTCTGGCAAAGCTGTTAGATCGGTTCTTGCCGCTACAATGGCAGGTTATCAAGATTTAAGTGATTTTGAACGTGGCGTTATAGTCGGCACAAGAGAGATGGGACATAGCATCTCCGAGATAGCGACAAAATTTGGATTTTCGCGTACGACCATTTCACGGGTATACCGTGAATATCAGGAATCCGGTAAAACATCAAATCTCCGACAGCGGTGCGGCCGGAAAAAGACCTTGAAAGAACAGGACCTTCGACGACTGACGAGAATCGTTAAACGAGATAGACGTGCAACACTTCCTCAAATTGCCGCGGATTTCAATGCTGGGGCATCAACAAGTGTCAGCGTGCGAACTGTTCAACGAACCATCATTGATATGGGCTTTCGGAGCCGAAGGCCCACTCGTGTACCATTGTTGACTGCACGGCACAAAGCTTTACGCCTCGTATAGGCTCGCCAACACCGCCATTGGACTGTTGATGACTGGAAACACGTTGCCTGGTCTGACGAGTCTCGTTTCCAATTGCATCAGGCGGATGGACGTGTACGGGTATGGAGACAACCTCATGAATCCATGGACCCTACATGTCAACAGGGGACTGTTCAAGCTGGTGGAGCTTCTGTGATGGTATGGGGCGTGTGCAGTTGGCGTGATATGGGACCCCTGATACGTCTAGAGACAACTCTGACAGGTACGTAAGCATCATGTCCGATCACCTACACCCATTCATGTCCATTGTGCATTCCGACGGACTTGGACAATTTCAGCATGATAATGCGACACCCCACACATCGAGAGTTGCTACCGAGTGGCTCCAGGAACACTCTTCTGACTTTAGACACTTCCATTGGCCACCTAAATCGCCAGACATGAACATTATCGAGCATATCTGGGATGCCTTGCAACGTGCTGTTCAGAAGAGATCTCCACCACCTCGCACTCCTATGGATTTGTGGACTGCCCTGCAGGATTCCTGGTGTGAATTGTCTCCAGGATACCTTCAGACATTAGTCGAGTCCATGCCACGTCGTGTTGCGGCACTTCTGCGTGCGTGGACGAGGAGGCTACACGATATTAGGTAGGTGTGCCAATTTTTCTGGCACTTCAGTGTATAAGCTGTAGCTCTGTAAATCCCACCCATTCAGCCTATAATTCTCCCCACTTATAAACTTTTTGCGTACGCTTATGTTTGTATATATGATATTATACATGTATCAAGAACAGCAGACGTTTCCCTGCGGTGGTACAGTGGTAATACATTCTCCTAGCATACGGCTATCACAACTGCGCCCAGAAAGGGAACGCCCACTCATAATCCAGGGATTGGTTCCCAGGCCCTAAGAGGTTCGGATTCCTCGGAAAACTGTAGGTCCTGGCTCATCCTGACCCTTGCTGTCCTTGCTCCGTAAAATTCAAACAAATGGATTAAAACCATTGGCATTGGTTTCATCGAGAACCCCGTTCTTGTTGGCAGAAAGCTCGTCTGTTGAAAACAGATGTAATTACATGAAAGTTCATATGGATCGTCCAAGGCAATGCTACCCAAAGTGTGGTTGGCGAGCTCCATGTAAAAAACTATCAGATTCATTTATATTTTGTGACGCATGCGCAGCATAGCGTGTCTTATGGCGCCCCAAGATGGACAGATCCTGGTAGTTCAGACCCGTAGGCTGAAACGAAGCCTTCCCCCCACTCTGATGGTAAAAAAAATAGATAATATTTTCCCTAGTTCGATGAAAAATTAAACAAAATTTGTTGATAAAAAATGGCAATAATTATTCTTGCCATACAGCTGTGAGTAGATGCTTTTTTTTTTTGTTTTTTGTTTTGTTTTAAAAAAAAGGTAACCTACTAGTGAAAATTCCAGATTTTGTCAAAGAATGTCATTTTATTTGTTTAATTTTTTAAAAAAATTAAATCTACTTTTTTTACTATTTTGCGAAACAAAATTGAAATCGTCTATTTTTATAGCTTTTTGAATTTGTTTAAAAAAATATATATATAATGTAAGATATAATAGATACATGCCAATCATCAACGTAAAGTTTTCAAAATTAATGGGGACAAGCACATATTTTACATTACAATATATGTAAAATTGCAATTTATTTCAAATTATTGGGGGCCCCCACGGGCCCATATAGCTCTACGCCTATGATACCAATCCTCACAAGATCTTATTACCACTATCGAAATCTCACTACTAAAATTTTTTTTGAAGTTTTTAATGAAAAAATGCATCGCATGGAACGATATATACGCACATTATCCCCTAGACGTGTATGTATGTATGCAATGCATGCAAGTGTAATATAATTCATGTAAAAGTGATGTAATGCATATGTACATGCGTGGATGTAAACGTGATGTCATGCATTTGTGCGTGCATGAATGTAAACGTGATGTAATGCATGTGTGCGTGCATGGATGTAGACGCGATGTAATGCATGTATGCATGCATCTAAACTTGATGTAATGTGCGTATGCATACATGTAAATATATGTAACATGCATCATGTATAATACAAAATACATGCGGTTCCAAATATGTAATACAATAAATATACGGTTCCAAATATGTAATGCAATAAATATATGGTCCCTAGTGCAAAATGCCACATGTCAGTGGTTTCTAGTACACTATTGTCTATAGTACTATGCAATATGTGAACAGCCCCATAGTGTATTATGCGATATGCAAACAGTCATTAGTACATAATGCAATACGTGAACAACCCCTAGTACATTCTTAGCACAACACGACCCTTGCTGTCCTTAAGTCACAAAAATTCGACACTAATCTAATACAAAATTCAATACCTACACAATATTCTGAATGCATAATGTAATTGTACATGACCCCTTATACGCAAATGAAAATATATAGGCATTGGCGTACGCAGGAGTGTTAGTTAATCGGGTTGTAACCCCATTGAAATGAATTTTTTTATATTTAATTTACGAGTATGTGGAATTGTAGCTCTGTAACGCCCCCGACCCCCCATTGAGCCTATAATCCCACCTTATATACTTTCTGCGTACGCCCATGCATATAGGGTCTCTATGGCAATACAACGATAGCTATTATTGTTGTATTCATATAACCCCTTTGCCTTACCTATTTTATTGTGGAAAAACAAAGTAAAAACAATAGCTAGTTTAATATACAATAAAACCTCGTTATTTCACCATGATGTTACGAGGCGACCATCGGTGTGTATCATCAGTGCCTAACATCACCGCGGCCTGGGTTTTTTCAGGATCCATAAACTGGGGTGGGGGGTGTTCAAGATTTTTAGGGGCTGTGGATTAGATTTCATTAATTTATTTTCATTAAACACATTATGTGTTTAGATTCCATAAAGAGGGTGTATCAAAAAATCTGGAGGGGTGTTGAAGGGGTGCATAAATCTCTGACTGCGTCCCATCAGTTCATGCATGCATCAGTTCATCACTGACAAAATGCCCTGCGGTGGCGCAGTGTGGTAACGCGTTCTCCTAGTGCGCCGCTAATCCGGGTTCGACTCCCAGCAGTGCAAAAAGAACGCTTACTCAGAGATCTCATAAAGATCGCACTGCTCACTGTAGTCCGGGGTTTGGTTCCCCAGGCCTTAAGAGGTTCGGATTCCTCGGAAAACTGTAGGTCCCGGCGCAGCATGACCACTGTAGTCTTTGAGCCCAAAAAACAAACAAACACTGACAAAACACTATTGTTCGCAAATCGGTCCAAATACACGAACATATGGTGCAACATAGCCCTGTAGCATTCCTTTGAAGTGACTGGAAAAAACCGAAAACTGGTGGGAGGCTGTAATGTTACGGAGTGCGGTCCAGACTTGATATGCGACGGTGTTAAGATACGGTGTTACGTTGCGTGTGTCGACGCTGCCCAGACATCTAGTGCACAGAGCGCCACACGTTACATATTGGTATAGTATCATATAGTGATATTGGAATAGTATCTTATAGTGATATTGGCATAGTACCTTATAGTAACATTGGTATAGTATCATACAGTGATATTGGTATAGCATCATATAGTGATATTGGTACAGTATCATATAGTGATATTGGTATAGTATCATATATTGATAGGTTTCCTTTTATTAAAGTCAAACAGTTCTTATCATAACCAATAGTGTGGTTATATTTGATGATAAATTACTCGCAAAGAGAAAAGAATGATATCTCTGTGCTTGGTAAGAATCGAACCCACGACTTCCTGATGGCCAGTCAAATGCTTTTTCCAATGAGCCACAAGGATCGATCAAACTTCCCTCTGCGAGCGAATGTAAGGCTTACTATGGATAAGTTCGCAATTAATGGGGCAGTGCTTGGACTGTTTCTTAAACCAAAGCAACGAGTCAAAGAAGCAAAAAACTCTGTTGTTTTCTTTGCGAGTAATATATCATCTTGTTTACTTTGCTCCAAAATTAGGAGGCGAGGAGTTCGGCGATTACGCGTGTCCGGACTTAAGACCGAGGTGCATATCGGAAGCTTCCACTCTGCAAAGAAAAAATAAGAAAAAACCTGAAATTTCATCATGGTCAATAGACGAACCATTTTCGGTGAAGTTGGAGCATATTCACCGGCTTTACTGCGACAACAAGACCAAAGTAATGTAGCATTTCCTTTATCTTCTCGGATAATCGTTGACAGGTCTTAAAGAAATATTCAATATTTAACACGTTTGCCACAGTATATTACAGTTCGTTCGCGGAAAGATGACCATGGTACCGTTAGAATTCACGGTAGCTGACGTAACAAACGGGATAGTTCATTACAGCAGGGGGAAGACGTCATCACAGCAGGGGGGATGACGTCATTTCAGAACATGTTTTTGGGGCAGACAAGGGTTCGCGAAAAACCAGTTCTGTAATGACGTCCTCCCCTGTGCTGTAATGAACAAGCCCGTGAATTCTAAAGGTACCATCGGTCAACTTTCCGCGAACGAACTATAGGTTCACTATGAAAAATTCAAAGCATCTCGTTTGGAATCAGCGTAGTGTTTGTCTACCACGAGAGCTTCTCCCGCCAGTAGGTCTGCTTGGTGAGGGTTGCCATAGAAACAGAGATTAACCACTTCGAGTAGAGATGAGTTAGGCTGAAATCTTACTTTTGGCGAATATTGTTGGCTGCAATTATTCCCTATTTAAATATAATAATACTGGCATCATATAAAAAGTATTTTATAAGTAGAAACGCGTTTTAAACGTAAAGTAACGTGATAACGTTGAATTTTACCATTATAAATCTAATTTGCTTAGTCCTACGTTAAATTATCTTGCAAAGAGTATTTTATGTAAAAAAAAAAAAGTAGTCGCCAATTTGTCGTTAAGTGCGCCTAGCGGTTTTAGTTACCGTGACATAGGTAAAAATTTGCATTCGAACTTCTCTAGTATTCGGTACATAATATAAAAGAGAAAAAAAGCGATAGTGTGAAGAATAAATCAACATCTGGCCGTCCGAAGAAGCTAAATGCAAGGCTGGTGAGGAACATCATCAAGCAAGTATCGAAAGACTCCTCCGTATGTGCTGGAGAATTGTCTCCTGATGTGGCTTCAAAATGTGGTTCTCAAATTATTCGTAATGTTCATCAGTATTGATCATATTGGAGTCGGGACACTCAGAAAAAACCTTATATCAATTAGGGAAATTGGTAGAAAAGACTTAAGTTTGCCAAAGCTGATGTCAACAAACTCACAGAGTTTCGGAAATAGTTAATATTTTCCGACGAAAGAGTAACTTTGCTATTTTCTATTCGGGTGGAAAAAAATGTGTATGGCAACAGGCAAACGCCCTCCTCGGAACCAAGAACCTGAGACTGACTGTAAAACATGGCGGCGGTCACGTGACAATTTAGGGATGCATGGCTTCTAATGGAGTTAGCAATATAGCCTTTATTTAAGATAATATCAATGCTAGATACATTCTACTGAGATATTGCAAAGTAATTAGTTGGCCAGTGCCTTGAAATTGTGTATTACGGATTTATTCTGTTTTCAACAAGACAACGACCCCAAACGTACAGCTCATGAAACAAGTTTGTGGTTGCTTTAAAATGCGAAAAATATACTGAAAATATTCCCGCCCCCATTCCCTCATCTTCGAACCTCAATCCTATTCAAAATTTGTGTCACTTGTTGGATTTGGGAGTTAAGGAGGGAGTATTCCCTGCAAACAATGGCTGAGGATCAGTACAGAAACAACTAGAAAATTGATAAAATCGATACCCAGGCGATTGCAAACTGTAATTAAAGCAAGAGAAGTACATATTAAGTACTAGTAGCATTTTTTAATTTTGAGAATTTATTGTTTTTGCTGTTAAGTATGCAAATATTTTTCTTGAATAAAAAAATTGGTTATTTTTTTATAAATTCATTTCTTGCGAATATTGAAAAAATAAACATGAGTTGGAATATTTATTATAAAAGTAATCCAGTGATTAAAATATTTCGTCACATTTGCACTCCATTCCTATTTATGTACCATTTACTTATATCTAGCGCCCCTTTGGGCTTTTAATTTAAGGCAACTGCGCCTTTTACCACACTCTCCGGCCTGTGGTAGGAGGAGGAGAAGGATTGTGCAAGGGTTTCATTGGGAAGGGTGGCCGCCGGAGGCGGCGCTGTAATCCCAGACAGGACGCTTGAACAGCGTACCGGCCTGTGGTAAAATGACATTGCAGGAGGGAACAATCCAATACCATGGAATCAATTGTTTTCTCATTGTTCAACCAATCCGAAATTGTCCCGTTTTTTAAAGGTGGTCGGATTGAAAACCTTCTATAAATATATAATTTACAGCTGTGTATGACCTGTACTTTTGCTTACGGGCAATATCTTTAACTCGCCTTAGTATAAAATCCTTTTTTCCTTAAGAAAGTTGAAAACTGAACTAATCGAAATTTTAGACGAAACCACGGCTATAGGCAGCGCCCCCTAGATATCATCTAGGTGGCGCAGATATAGGTCACACTCCCTTCTCCCTTGGGGCCCGAATCCCAACACCTACATCATTTCTTCTTTTCCTCGTGAGTAGATTTCTCAAAGCTCACGCGCAATATATCGATAACGTTAGATAACATTGTTCAAAGTAATCGAATAACAACAAGAGATATCGTTATCTACGTTATTCTCAAACAAAGCAATTATGATGGGGGGTATTTTTTATTTTAGATTTCATCTTTAAAAAATGATAAGAAGGCTTCGTTTTATCCTTTCATATTTATTATTTGCATATATACTCTCAAAGGTAAACAAATGGAAAAAAGCCTGCTATGTGAGATTTAATTGGCTGGATGCAGTAGCCTTTGGAATATGGTTCCATTTTTAACGAATTTTAGACTTCTTTTCTTTTCTCTTTTCTTCTAAGAAACATCAAAATATCTTAATTGCCTGATATCATTTAGCTGAGTGAATTTCTTGAAATGGTTTAAATACAGGGAAGAGTTGCCGAATTTGGAGCACCTACACAGTTTTTTAATATAGCATATGGATGCATCGGTATTTTTAATAAAAAGGAAGTTGTAGAAAAATGTCACTATTTATATTTTCAAAATAATGTCATTTTTTTAAAAAAAAATACGCAATTTAGGACGATGAAACGTCTTCAAATTAAAATTGTTTCATTGGTCCAATCAAAGAAAGTGTTTTGTTAGGATGAGCCAGTTTCCGTAAACGCAATCAAAACGAAGGTATTTTTGACCTTTGAACTCATTGCAGCACACTGTATATAGACCCAAGTGTGACATTTCATACACCGTATCGTCTTTTTTTCTTCCTTTGTTTCCTCACATATAATACAAAACTATGTAGCTTTAATTTTTATTTGTCTTTTTAGTCCAACATTTGTTGATTTTAATTATTTTTTTCCGCTTTGGCTTGTTCTAATGCCAATTTTTATTCAAAATATTATGCAGATCATAATATTATTGTCGTCATCGGAATCGTTCAGTTCAATTCAGGCAACTGGTTGTGGTCCAATCTGGGGAACTTTTTTTTTAATATTTAAAAAGATGTCAACTCACCCCCTCCCCACTTTGAATTAGGTTAATAAAACTACCATAGTAAATTGAAGCCAGTCAAGTGTACTTTCTGAAGATATGTAAACTTGTTTTTTTATTTTGTATGAACCTGAAACAATCGCATTATGAATCTGAAACGATTAAAATATAAATCTGAAGCTATTACAATATGGAACAATTACAATATATATATCATATAATGAGGCTAAAATAATCGCAGTATGGACAAACTGAAGCAATTGCAAAGAGTACGGATAAGCCGAAATAGTCGTAATAGGAATAGCTTTTAATTCGCCGTGATTTTTGTTCACCATAGCCCAAGTTTTCTCCAAATGTAAGTCTGTTACATAGGATTGCCAGGTATTGAATAAATAAAATAACGGGTAAGTCAATTTAACGGGTATCGTTTGCAGGTATTCCACACCCACATACATACTGAATGCTCATACATACTGAATGCTCATACATATTGAATGCTCATACATACTGAATGCCACATACATAATGAATACCACAGATACTTGCAATCACATACGTATCTTCGGAGCTGTCTCGTGTATGATCATGTTTATATCCCTGATCATGTTCAAATACAACAACCGAAATAAAAGAAAGTATTCATATTCTCAAATGCAGTCAAACCTCGTTAAGACGAACACCAAGGGGAACAGAAAATATGTTTTCATTAAGAGTAATTCGCCTTTTCCAGAAAGCATAGTATGCTATACAATCTGACGGGACTTCAGAAAATGATTCGTATCAAAAGTAATTCGTCTTAAGCGTGTTCGTCTTAACGAGGTTTGACTGGATTGCCGAAGGACATATCCAAGTATATAGAATATATATGATCAAAATAATAATAATATCCAATCTCTCTTTAATGTTTTTTATTCGGTGATAACAATGGTTAATTTTAGAATTACCATCTTTTTTTGCTCATAGATAGTGGTTAAGATGAGATTGTATCAAGGTGACGAACCTCTCTGTGAAACGGTCTGCAGCAATGAGTCCATGGTCAATGAAGGTTCCTGCTTGATGGAGGAGACAATACAATTTGAAGATCTTAGCGTCTGTAATATGCCAAGAGTCGCCAAGCTTTGTATCTGTATATATGAAATCAGCAAGACGCCAAAGGGTTCTCGTTGCAAGAAATTATCCGATAACCAGGTCAATGTTGTCCCCAAGAAACTTACTAATCTCCATTTTAGCAACCATGTGACCACATGTAATCATTTCGTCTCATTATCTTCAACAGGAAACGTACGCCGTACCTATAGCTTGGGTAAATACCACAGTATTCGACTTCAAGGGTACATTTAAAAGCTGTTTACCCATAAGCTTGTACATGTGGCACTATGACGAAGACGATGATTGCGAGGAGATGCTGAAACCTTTGGGTACAGTTGGTACAAATCCAGAGCAAGATCAAACGCCTGTTCTTATCCTATCCTTCACAAAGTACCACCAATTTTCCCCTGTTGTCTTTCCATCTTTGAACAAGGTATGTCTTCACGTAATCGTTTCTTGTTTTTACTTTTTTTCCACTGTCTGCTGTAATATAAACATACTTCCATATTCATTAGGTTTTAACGTACGCAGAGGGCTTGCAGAATTCAAATGGTTCTTCAAATGGCGCGGTATGTATTTTGTTTATGATGCACATTGCTGTTATTGAAACATATATGATTAAATTTTTCTGAGACTGCAGACTCGTTCAGTTATTCTTTAATAACTTTTAACTGCAATTTTTCTTGATATTGCCTATCCTATATTAAGAGAAACAATAGTTTATATGGCTTATAAACATTTCTGGTCAAGCCATCGTATAAGAATTGCGTTTATTTTGTCTTGAACGTAGATAATATATATGGCACAACTGCAATTTTTCTTCTCCTCCTCATATTCGAAGGTTGGCGGTTAACATAAACCGCAGGTCCCCCATCTCTTCACTCATAGGTGGATTCTTCTGCGCTTAGTTCTGCTCGAGTCATTAAATCATCCATCCTTTTTTTTTTTCTTGCCCCCAGATCTCTTCTTCGAAATAGTCTTCCTCGGTGAAAGTTGAGATATTTTGTATTTTTCATATCTCACCGTGTGTCCGCAATATGTTAATTGTAGTTTAGTACTATATTTATATAATTTATTTTTAATTGTTTTACGTTTCGCCAGCCCCGAGCAAGCAAGTCACATTTGCAGCAACTGCGTCAAATTTGTGAGAGGGACGCCTTGTGTCAGCTTCATGAGCAGGAAAAAGAGCTTCTGTGGTTCTTGAGAGAGGATTGTCGTCTTCAGTTACCACATTCACTCTCCAAACTTCTCACCTCTCTCAAATGGAATGATCGCAAAGAAGTTTCTCTGGTAAGCTGCCTTGAGGATTTGATATCTCAGTTTCTAAAGTGCAATTTAATTAACCACTTCATTATAATGCAGTATCAAAAATAAAACATTATTTTGGGCTTACTTAATATCATTAAACAATGCATGATTCGTGGACTCTTTTTAGGATGAGAAAATTGGAAGGGAAGATTTTATAGGACAAGAATGAACGATCTTTTAAAAAAAACACTAAGGATTCAGTTTTTTGATTTATTGATTTATTTCAGTTTATTGAATTAAAAAAAAATAGACGCAGAAGGGATAGAGAGAGAGAAAGAAGCACAGGTATAAGTAGAGAAATTATGAAGTTTAAAGAAGTATAATTATAATATATAGATTGGGCATATGTGTTTTATTAAAATATATATATATATAACCTAACTAATACCTGGGCTTCCCTCCTTCACTTTCCCACATGCTCTGTTTAAAGAACTTCGAAGTTTATTTCCAGTTATAAAAAACCAGAAGTAGCTTGTTTACATATATTATTACTTTAATTATTATAATTTAACTATATATGATAATTAAAATATATAAAATATACTAAAATAGAAATGAGGATTTGAATTTTAACACTTCGTCTTTGAATACTTTATTTGTACATGAACTCCACTCTTTTCTTTTATGTAAATTTAAGCATTACATTTTCATAAAAAGCGTCGTTTGAGTACTTTTCCATACTTAAAAGGATGTTTTTCTCTATTGACGAAACAGCCAATTGCTCAAGCGCAATGTATCTCCATATCCACATCGAAAAAATAGCTTTTTCGATAATTCATTATTGATGTCACTCATTTTTACTAAATTACACGACGCATATAATATCATTTAGTTTAATTCCCTACCGCTACACACATCATACTCAGAGGCGGCCCTAGTGTTTCCGAGGCCCGAGGCAGGGTGTACTGTGCAAGGTCCTCTACAAGAGGACCAGCATATAACGAGGAACTTGGGACCAAAGAAAATGCTCACTATATCCGACCCTAAAAATTTTGGTCATTGAAAACAATTGAACTTTATTGTACTTAATCATCATACCAAACAAAATCTACATTTTTCTGGCAATATCTAGAAAGTCGTTAAATGTGTGCTCTTTATAAATGGGTCCTACTGTATTTGAAAGCTTTTTTAAATGTTTTTGACTGAGAGGACAAGAGGGGAGAGAAGCAAATTACTGAAAGAAAATGAAATACATTACACACTGATCATATATTTAAATACTAATCATATTTAATCAATGACTCAAGTGTTTGTAACAGAATATATTAATATTTAATTTGAACACTGTGACTTAGTTTTGCAGGATTACTTGGGATTCATACATATATAAATTAATACTCAAATCACAGTATTATTATTTATTCATATCTAAAATTGTTTGTAAACACTTCATAACTTTTGCTTACTTTATACGTCTATAGTGCGCTAGACAATTTTGGACGGAATTGATGGTTTAATTAGCCCTCCAAATAAATTACGTTTACACGTAAGGGAATAAAAGTCCAATAACAGAATCAGTAATATTTATTATAACTCCTTTTTTTTTTCATTCGGTGTAGTTATTTCGAAATTCAAAAATGATTAAATTAATTCAAACGTGTTATTACTACTAAAACTCGCTTTAGTGGCAATATGGAAACTATTCCCTAAAATATTGTCTTATTTTCAACCACATGACCATCATATTTACAATTTCTTCTCCCTTTTCACGTTAACCGTCAAACTCCCTTCTTATTTATAAGCTATAAATTATACTTCGTTTTTTGTTGCAGAGAGATAATGTTTTGTAGTAGTTCTCTGATTTCTTTTAAACGGAGAAATTTTACGCTATTTGAAATTGTTGCTGGTACAATTATTTTTTATTTATTTTTTTTAATAGGAAAACTATTTGAATTTTTGTATAAAGTTTTTTAAAGCTTAGAAAAATCAGTGCACCTAATGAAAAATTGCGCGAAGCTCTTGGCGGCCACCTGTCATGCCCTAAAGCCGCCTCTTATAGTGCTATTTCAAAAACTATCCAAACAGCAGAACATGTGTTTTTACGGGTAAAAGCATTAGTTTGGGCCTTTGCCGAACGAATTTCCGATTTTAGTGACTGTTGCTAAAACAGCGATTATCGCCAATAAACCATAAATTTTAACTTTCGGCAACACCTTAAATATTCCACTTAGGGAGATAAGAATTATTTTATTTAACTAACTATATGTAGAAGAACATTTTTGTAATTGGAAATTTCTCGGTAGAGGACCAGACTGAAAAGTTGCGTTTTATATTTCTATACAGATACAACTTATTGAAGAATAAATGCAATGTCCAACATTTAAACATGATTTGAAAACTGTTTATGATCGGAAATATGTTTCTACAACCAACGGTTAAAAGGATAATCACCGTAACATCTATTTTGCGACACCAGATATTACTCGCCAAATTCTTCGATTTCTAAATAGAAGACCACGCCAAGATTTTTTTTTTTTTATCCGACGCCATTTTCTAGCCTTTCGGCCATACCCATAACTGTCTCTTTTAAGCCAATGGTTTATTGTTCATTCACTTTTTTTAAAATATCTCTAGCGTTGAAGCAAGAGCCGACAAGGGGGGGGGGGCTGCAGCTTGGGGGACCAGATGAAGTCTAGAGGTCCGCGCTGGCAAGCCCTTACCCTATGCATGGGCGGATTTACCATTTTGCCGCCCCTAGGCTATTTTTGCCACCCTCAATCAGTGGTAGGAACATAAAAATTGTTACATTCAATATACGCCAAAAACTTTTGTATTGACAGTAAAAATATTGAAAAACAAACTCATAAATTGAAACATAAACATTAAACAATATTAACTTATATTGAAGTATTATCTCTTCTTGGTATATAATAAATCAAATTCAATTTTATTGAAATAAATTTTAATTTTAGCAAAAAATAAAAGCCTATCGAACACTGGTATTTAAATGGAAAGCATGACGTCTAGCTTTCTTCTCGGCAAAGCATCTGATTATATCATCATATGGTATTGCTTTTGTTATATCAGACTCAATACACAAAATTTTGCCGCCCTAGTCTATAGCCTAGTATAGCCTATTGGGAAATACGGCACTGGCTCTGAAAATAATATCAATGCCACTGCCCAGGGAAGGGGTCATGAGGGCCGGTCAAATTGAGCCTGGGGGGACCGCTTTAGCTCTTGGCGCCCCTGGTTGCAGCAACCTTAAACACTATTCGTACCACCACGTCCCAGGATTCCAAAACCCATGCACGAACAAGCAACTTTTTTTATTATTTTTTATACTTCATCCGTTTCCCAAGACGTAAGTCGCATCAATCGGATTGAATTTTGCTCAACGTGGTGTATATTTTTCACATTTTTAAGACGTATATTTCATTTTTAAATCCATTTTTAAGGGAACCTGAAATTCAGAATTTAAATACTAATTCTACACTAATATCTTTAAAAAAAATTTCTCTCATATGTCAAAGTTAAAAATAAAACATTTGTTATTACATCATGCGGATATTTAACTTGAATTTTAAACAAAAGGATAGCTATTCTAAAACTGGGGGAAAATCCTTTCTTTATAACGTTTCAAATCCATTTTTGCCACCTAAGAAATTCCACCTCAAACCTGTGCCTTTTATATCACTTTTACAAATTAAAGAACATTTTTCTACAGTCACGCACCAAAAACAGACAATAGTGCATTTCTCAATAGTGCATGCAGACAATAGTGCATTTCTCAATCATATATACATGAAATCTCTAGCATTGCAGCTGTCCGAAACTCCATTCGGATCACAAGGTCCTGGGTTCGAATCCCCGTTGTCGCACTTTTTTTAGAAACATATTTTTCTGAACGCGATGCTCATTCTTTCACATTTCTAAGAAAAATATTTAATTTTTCAATCCATTTTTAAAAGTACCAGAAATTCAGAATTTAAATATTAATTCTCCTCTAATAACTTAAAGAAAAGGATATCTCCCATCTGTCAATGTTAAAAAAATAAAGCATTTTTGTCACACCATGTGAATATTTAACTCGAATTTTAAATAGAAGGTATTCCAAAACTAAGAAAAAGCATCTTAATGATACTTGAAATCCACTTTTCTCTCCTTGAAAATTTCACTCCAAACCTGTGCTTTTTATCTGTGCTTTTCGCCTTCCTGAAATAAAGCATATTTTTCTACAGTCCACCAAGCCCGTAGTTAGATGTTTTTGACAGGGGGGCTTAGAAAACTGGAGGGATATTTTAGAATTTTTTAATATTTTGATATATTTTATTAACATATTTAATGATGCTAAATATCGAGGCAGGCTAGTATATTTTTAAGCTTAATGAATACATTTCTTGATTTAAATTTTGCATGGAAACTTATAGATGTATGCTAAAACTTTATAATTCCCCTCATTGTAGTGTAGACTAAGACTCAAATCGCCATTAGAAAACATGATGTACACAAAATCTAACGTAGAAATCTATTTTGAATAAGTTTTAATGCCAAAGAACAATTTCCACTGTCATGTACAATTTCATGTAAAACAAAAAATTTGAAATAAAATTTTACAATAATAGATTTTGAAAAAGATTATTATTTTTCATTGGGGGGGCCTGATTACGTTTTCTAGGAGGTTCAGCCCCACGTAGCCCCAACATGGCTATGGATTTGAAGGGCAGACTAAAATACTTTCGCTTCTCTGGAAAAAAAATTTATTTCAGCACACCTCTCTAATTATTTGTTAGTTTATAATACTCACGGGGCTATGGGAAAATGTCGTAATAGAGAATTTTTCGTTATAGACAAGATTGAACATACTCTGTATCCATTGATACCGGCAGAAAATATCATAATAAACAGATTTCACTGTATATGATTCATATTTACTAGTTATGTGATATATGTCAATATAAAAATAACTGTGACAAAATCTTTTTTTTTCTTTCGTAGATGACATTTCTGCTGCAAAAGTGGCCGCCCATTTCTGCTGTCAAAGCTCTTGAGTTACTGGATTATACTTATGCAGACATTGAAGTGAGAAGATTTGCCGTGAATTGTTTGAGAATTATGGGCGATGAAGAACTTTCATTGTATTCTTTGCAGTTGGTTAGGGCATTAAAACATGAAGCATATCTCAACTGTCCCCTCGTAGAATTTCTCTTGGAAAGAGCTCTTACGAATGCACACTTTGGACATAAACTTTTTTGGCTGCTGCGGTAGGTTATTGCTTATACTTGGCTGTTATTATTAGACAGCCCTGAACGTTATACATAGTCATCGCACATAGTACATCGCACCTTTACGACAAAAGTGTTACAACTCAAAATTCGGTGAAAATTACTTAATGTTACAATGTAGAAAACAGTGCTGCATTTTGCCATGCAAAATGTTAGGTCATAAGTTATTTGGGTTTCTGCTAGTTGGCACATGTCATTAGATGAACACAACATCCCTCAATTCAGCCAGAAACAGTTTTTTACAGTTGTAACACTTTCGTCGCAAAAGTGCGATATGTCATTCAAGATTATATATGCCCCTCAAGAGTATGTACACTGTATATTCTCCTCTACAAACCATACCATAATTTAGGAAAAGATGGCATTTCCGTTATGATATAATTCAAGATGCAATAGTAGATATAAATTGCAATAGTATATATAGATTGCATTAGTAGATATAGATGGCAATAGTAGATATAGATGGCAATAGTAGATATAGATAGAAATAGTAGATATAGATACAATAGTAGATATAGATGATATAGTTCAAGATGCAAACTCTCTTATTCCATAGGTCAGAGAGGTACCGGATGGCGGGGAATTATCAAATTTGGAACATCTTGACTTTCTGCCAGTGCTTCACAAATCTCTTAAACATATCGAAGCAAGTCGGGACATCAGTTGAAGACCGCCAACGATCTCGTTCGAAACGAAGCTTACTCCAAAAAAGTAATATATTTTTTTTAAGTTGAAAGAATATGACTTATCTAATTTAATAAATAATTGATAGCATTTAAAATTATGCAGTGTCCTTTACGATTATGCAATTTTACAGTATTGAAAACATTGTAAAATTTTAAGAAGCGCATGTTCTTAATTATGCGGTATTTTAGTGGGTATGCTTATAACGTGCTGTGTGTGCGTTTCATGAGTTTTTTCTTGATTACATTCAGTTAGCAGTATAGAGTAGAGAAAACGTTATTGTCAATAGAATAGTTTATAATGTTATTGTCAATAGAATATTATAATGTTATTGTCAATAGAATATTATAATGTTATTGTCAATAGAATATTATAATGTTTAATATTATAAGCTGACTCGTTGCCACTGATCTGAGCATTAAATATTCAATAACTTGCGTATTACTTATGCATTAATGAGCATTAATTGTTCACTAGTGGACATTAATTGTTCATTAGCATGTGTAAAATTTTTCATTAGCATGTGTAAAATTTATATACGCCAGAAGACTCCGAAGATACAAAGACTATACCAACAGAAAACAACAAAACCTGCAATTCTAAGAAAACCAGAAGGCCATCTACAGGAAGCTTCGAGAGACACCAGCGAGCCAAGACAAGTACGAATCCCCACAGCCAGCAGAAATAGGGGATTTGTGCAAGGGCTTCATTGGGAAGGGTGGCCGCACTCTCTAGCAGAAATAGAGACCTTCTGGAAGACACTATGGTCCAATGAAGTACAGCACAAAAGCGCCCCCTGGATTCAGCAAGAAATGGAGGCTACGAGAGGAATAGAGGAGATGGAGTACACGGGCATCACGATAGAGGAACTCCAGCAGGTAATCCAACGTACGCACAACTGGAAAGCACCCGGTATTGACGGCATACACAACTTCTGGTACAAGAAATTTACCAGCGCCCATGGCCCATTAGCCAAGGAACTTACGGCGATAATTGAAGACCCCAGCAAAATGCCTGAATTCCTCTGCAAGGGAATAACTTACCTCCTACCGAAGGACCAGGATACCAGTAACCCAGCGAAATACCGACCCATTACGTGCCTTAACACCCTGTACAAGATACTCACGGGGTGCATCTCTGAAAAAATAAGCCGGCACAGCGAAAGCAACAACTTAATGGCGGAAGAACAAAAGGGATGCCAGAAAGGGACTCTGGGATGTAAAGAGCAGCTTACCATCGACTCAGTTATCCTGGAACAAGCAAGAAAACAAAAGCGAAAACTCAACACCGCATACATAGACTACAAGAAGGCTTTCGACTCTGTTCCGCACTCGTGGCTCCTTGAAATACTCAGCATATACAAAGTGCATCCCTCAATCATCCGATTCCTACAGAGCAGCATGAAACAATGGAGAACCCGGTTACAGCTAAACACGCCAGACAGTAAAATAGAAACGGCCGAGATCCCCATCCGCCGCGGAATCTTTCAAGGAGACGCACTAAGCCCCCAGTGGTTCTGCTTGGCGTTAAACCCCTTGTCAAGGATGCTGAACACAAGTAAATACGGATACATGCTGAAGAAAGACAAGAGAAACCTACATAAAGTCTCCCACCTCATGTACGTAGATGACATCAAGCTATACGCGCCAACAATCACCCAACTCCGACAACTCATCAGTATAACAGAGACATTCTCCAAGGACATAGGAATGGAATTCGGCCTCGATAAGTGCAAAATACAGAAGAATAGCAAAGAAGATTTACCAGGCATCGAACTCGAAGACGGGAGACTACTGAAGACCTTGGACGAGGGCGAAACCTACAAATACCTAGGGATAATGCAAAAACGGCAGCAGGAGCACAAGAAAGTCAAAGTCCAGCTCACGCAAGCATTCCAAGAAAGACTTAGAAGCATTGTGAAGACGAAACTGAGCGGGAAGAACACCACGCAAGCAATTAACGCATATGCGGTACCAGTGCTCACCTACTCCTTCGGGATCATCAAATGGTCCAACACTGAACTAGAACAACTCCAGCGGAAAATGAGAACCATCCAGAGAAGAGCCGGACAACTACACCCTGCAACGGCAATTGAACGGCAAACACTACCCCGGGAAGAAGGAGGACGCGGACAAGCGGACCTCAAAGACTTACATGACAAGCAGATCCAGAGCATGAGGCAATACTTCCAGTTGAAGAGTCCCCGATCGCCACTCATCCAAGCCATAATACAAGCAGATGCAAATTACACGCCACTAAACCTGTGTAGTACCGAAGAGCGTGTCCTCGAAACAGCCAACGAACAGAAACTGAGAACTTGGGCCGGAAAACCATTACATGGCAGGCACTACAATGACCTGCAACAACCACACGTTGACAAAAAGGCATCAAATTCTTGGCTGGCCAAAGGCACTCTCCAGCCAGAGACAGAAGGATTCATGCTAGCCATCCAAGACCAAGTGATCGCAACAAGGAACAATCAGAAATTCATCCAGAGAAAAGACATAGAAAGCGACAAATGCAGACACTGTCATGCGGCATCGGAGACAATCCAACACGTGATGGCAGGATGCAAGATCCTTGCGCAGTCAGACTACAAACATAGACACGATCAAGTAGCGAAAATAGTCCACCAGAAATTGGCAGCGAATGCTGGCTTTCTGACAGAAAAATGCCCGTACTACAAATATGAGCCAGAGACCGTGCATGAGAACGAAACACACAAGCTTTACTGGGATAGAGCAATCATAACAGACAAGACAGTCCCACATAACCGTCCTGACATAACCCTCGTCGATAAATCGAATAAGACCACGTACTTAATCGACATAGCAGTACCCAACACCAATAACATACAGACAACCTACACAACGAAAATCACCAAGTACCAAGATCTCAGACATGAAGTACGAGATATATGGGGTATGGAAAAGATCCTCATCATCCCGTTAGTCATCTCAGCAACAGGGATAGTACCAAAAACGCTTGCGACGAATTTGGAGATACTCAACATTGACCCAAACACCTACATTGAAATACAAAAAGCCACAATCCTAAACACGTGTCACATTGTCAGGAAGTTTCTAGACATGGCACATTAAGAAGTGATGTAAAAAGAGGCTTGGGAACATGGCGCTCTGCCCGTCCCAAAGCCTGTTTCCGCCAAGAATGGGCGAGGAAAATTTTTTATATATATATATATATATCATCATCATCATCATCATATTCAACCATTATCTATCCACTGCTGGATGAAGGTCTCTCCAAATGCTTTCCACACAAGTCACCCCAACCTGTTTTCTTATTTCATCCACCCATCTAGTTTGAGGACGTTTTCTAGGTCTTCGGTGGTCTCTTGGAATCCAGTTCAGAATTTCTGTTGTCCATCGTTGATCAGTTCTTCTTGCAATATGCCCAGCCCATCGCCATTTCAGCCCTTTTACTTTAACAATGATGTCCTCTACTCTAGTTTGCTCTCTCACCCAAGTGTTTCTTTTTCGATCTCTCCTAGTTATTCCAAGCATGCACCTCTCCATGCTCCTTTGCGTTGTCTGTAACTTTCGTATTGCTCCAACTGTTAGACTCCATGTCTCTGATCCATAAGAGAGGACTGGCAATACACACTGGTTGAAGACCTTTCTTTTTAGACACAAAGGCAATTTCCCCTTCAGGATAAAACTGTTTCTTCCAAATGCACTCCAGCCAAGTTTAATACGTCTGTTGAGTTCTTTCATAATGTTGCCATCCATTGAAATCAGCTGGCCAAGGTAAATATATGAATCAGCAATTTCTAGCTCAATGTTGTCAACTTGTATTTTTGTTTCCTCTACAAAATTATTGAACATGATCTTAGTTTTTTGTAGGTTCATCTTGAGTCCAACTTCTTTACTTCTAGTTGAGAGCTCCTGTACCATGTCTTGGAGTTCTGATGGGTTCGTTGAAAAAATAACAATGTCATCAGCAAACCGCAAATGATTTAAATATTCACCATTTATTTTTATTCCCTTGTTATTCCAATTTATCAGCTGAAAAATCATCTGTAAAGCTGAAGTAAAAAGTTTTGGAGAAATGGTATCTCCCTGCCTCACCCCTTTGCCAAGTTTGATAGTTTTGGTATCTTTATGTAACCGAAATTTTGCACTTGCATTTTTATACACACGTTTCACCATGTCAATGTACACATCCTCAATGTCTGTTGATCTTAAAGAGTTGATGACTGCTGATGTTTTAATAGAGTCAAAGGCCTTCTCATAGTCAATAAATGCAACACACAATGGAAGTTCATATTCATGTGTTCTTTCAATTAATTCTCTTAATACTTGAATATGGTCCACTGTACTGAATCCACTTCGAAATCCAGCTTGTTCTCTTGGTTGAGCTGCATCTAATTTTTTCTGCAGGCGATGTGTTAGCACTTTTGTGAAGATTTTATAAATAGCAGGTAACAAGCTAATTGGTCGGTAATTTTTCAAATCCTCTTTATCACCTTTTTTATGCAAAAGAATTACTGTTGCAGAATCCCATTGGTTTGGTATGTTACCGCTGTTAAGACATTTGGTAAAGAATTTTGCAAGTATGTCTTCTACATATTCTCCAGCTTCTTTTAGGATATCTAATGTAATACCATCATCGCCAGGGGCTCTTCCTTTCTTCATACTTTTTATTGCAAATGAAACTTCTTCTTTTAAGATTTTAGGAGCTGTTCCTTCGACTATTTCAGTGTCTTCGTTTAATCCACTGTTACTTTCATATAGTTTTTTGTAGAATTCTTCAACTCTTCTAAGTATTTCTTCCCTATTTCTTGTTACGGTGCCATCCTCTCCTTTTAATGCAATGATGTGTTTCTTCCCAACAGATAAACTTCCTTTAACAACCCTAAGGCTCTTGTTATTTTCAATGGCCTTCCTTACTAACTCACAGTTGAATTTTCTTATGTCTTCTTTCATGCTTTTGCGCAGAGTTTTACAAAGTTCTATGTACTCAATCCTGGAACTGGTATTTCGATTGTCCACCTTCATATCTCTTCGCCTTTTCATGAGCTGTTTCGTCTTCTCAGATAATTTGCTATTGTGCTTTTTACAGGTTACACCACCAATTTCCCCAGCAGTTTCAACTATTGTCTTAACAATGTTTTCATTTGCTTCTGAGATATCACTTTCATCAATAAGTCCTTCCAGTGCAGAAAAGCGATTTTTTAATTCCAACTTGAATGCCTCGGTATTTTCTTTTAATTTCTTTAAATCCACCCTCTTACTTACTTGTTTCCTAATGAGCTTCTGTCGTTCTAATTTAGTATTTAAGTGCACTTTACATCTCACCATTCGATGATCACTTCCAGTATTAAATCTGTTCAGTACACTGCAATCTTCAATAATTGATTTCTTGTTTGCCAGGATATAGTCAATTTCACTAGTTCCCCCATTTGGGTGTTTCCATGTCCATTTTCTTTGCGGTTTCTTCTTAAAAAATGAATTCATGATGCTAAGGTTTTCAGCTTCTGCAAATTCGATGAGTTGATCGCCACGTTCATTCCTTTCCCCATATCCGTATTTACCAACCGATGTCTCTCCTTGTTCCTGTTGTCCAATTCTTGCATTGAAATCCCCCATGATGAGCTTGATATGTTGTTTCCCTTTGGTGTGTAACTGTTTGATTTCTTCATAAAATTCTTCAACCTCTTCGTCGGTATGGCTTGATGTTGGTGCATATACCTGTACTATTTGAAGTTGGTATCGCTGGGTTAGTTGAACAACGAGCCTCGCTGCTCGATCTGATGTACTTTCAACTTCCAGAAGACAGTCTTTAATTCTTTTGTTGATTAAGAAGCCAACACCACTTGTTCTTCCAGTTTCCGTTCCTCTATAATAAAACAAATGTCCACTTTTAAGTTCCACCAACTCTTCACCTTTTCTTCTAACTTCACTGAGTCCTACAATGTCCCATTTGATCTTGTCAAGTTCTTCTTCCAATTCCTGAAGTTTTGCTTCAGAAGCAAGGGATCGTCCATTAAACGTAGCCAAGGTCAATAACAAACGGCAGCCTGGGCCATTCCAGTGATTCTTAGCACCCCCTGCTTTCATGCCACACTGACCGCTGCCTTGATCAGGAGCACTCCAGCACCTGGAGACTAGGGGCCATGGTTTCTGGTGTGTCAACATAATGGAGGAATTAGCCATAATTTCACCACGCTGGCTAGACGGGTTGGTGAATTAGCCCTCCCCTTCCGCCTTTCTATCCGTGCAGCAAATATTAATTTGCCACATAAATAGAAAGCTCAGCCTGCACCACTTGAAGGCGGGGTAGGACACTAGGTTACTGGCCTGGCCGGTTCCACACATCGTCACATACGTTCAGCGTGTGGGTCTCCTTCCAGTTAGATACCAGCAACCCTTTTGCAGGCCATATCCTTAAAGGTTGCTGATATCTAACTTAGAGACCCACACTTTGAACGTGTTAATTAAATATATATATATATTTATTTTTTTTATCATTATTTTATAACTTATTGGAATAGTGATGCGTTGCACCTTTTCTATTTGTTATTTTTATTAAAAATTTACGAAATCCTTTCATTTTATATATATATAATTTGCGTATCTTTTTACTCATCATTTGTATTGGTATCATTTGTATTGGTTTCTACCTTAAAGCCGAAGTACACTAAAAATATATAAGCGTCTTTGCCAAAAACGTTGATTGAGTGTTTACAAAATAAATGGATAAATTCAACAAGAAATTTCAATTAAATAAATCTCGAGTAATTGGGTTCCTCTGTGCTGTATCAATTTCCCCGTTTCCACTACAGATAAATTTCTTCACAGATTTCATCTTGCCTTTTTCACTCTCCTGATGGCCAACGAGTGCTTTGCCTTTTCTTCCTTCTCTTTCTTTTTATTTTCTCTCTTTACTTACTTCTTTTTTTCCTTTCATCGCATCTTTCAAAATTGTTTTCCATTAGCGTAAGGCTAATTCAGCTGTTTTTGTCTGCCTGTCTTATTAATCTTTTCCGGTTCTCCGAAATTTTTCCGAATTCTATTTCCTGGCTTTCGTTTCTCCTTTTTCCTCCGAAACTTTTTAGCCGATGTCGTATGTTTCAAACTCATTATCCTTGTTTAATATCCAGATAGAGACATCGTACCCATATCTAATGAGTTGGTTATTTTTCCTAATTTTAAATTTGTTTTTAATTCCTCTCCCTGAATGCATTTTCCATTTTTCTAAATTAACTTTTAGTCTTCCTGTCTTTTTTATTTTCTTCGTTTTATAAATAAAAAACGAAGAGCATTGGCAAACTGGAAATATAAGAAGTGAAGTTGCAGAAATGCAATGAAATGAAGTTCGAAGAAATGCAGTGATTTTATCCAGTTGGAAATGATATTTATTAATGCTTTAAATGTTTGAGGTACTTTACTAATACGCCAACGATAAAATATAATTACAATACAATGTTAAAAGAATTTAATACTCCTCTTTGGCGGAGCCTCTGAGAATCATGTATGCCCACTTCAATGGAAAACGGAAGACTAATTATTAGTTGAAGAATTATAATGTTAGAATTTGAAACGCAGTTGTAAATATCGTTGCCAAATACGAAAAGCGAACTTACAA
This sequence comes from Dysdera silvatica, assembly GCA_006491805.2. Lineage (NCBI taxonomy): Eukaryota > Metazoa > Arthropoda > Arachnida > Araneae > Dysderidae > Dysdera > Dysdera silvatica. The sequence continues at coordinate 49,912,267 of QLNU02014802.1, forward strand.
TTATACAATATATGTTGTTGCCATATAAGATAAGTGACATTTGGTACAATATTTTGAAAACATGAAATAAATGGGTTAGTTATTAATTTATATATATATATGTACAGTAGCGCTCATAAGTATTTTGACAAACAGTTTTTATTCAATTATTTTGTTTCCTCTGTGTTTCATTCTATCTGAATACAAAATACCTTAATAGTGAAATAATATATATTTAAAAATGTATAAAAAAGCATTTATTTCAAAGCTTGTAATAATAGAAATTATACTTGATCTTAATCTCTTGGGTCATAAGTATTTTGACAAATGTTATTTTTATAGCTCAGTCTTGTTTTGACTGATAACTTAAAAGCAAAAAACACTTCAGTGTTTAATATTTGGTTGGATAGCCACTGGAATCAATAACAGCCGTGCATCTTTTCGGCGTTGTACCGATTAAATGTACAATGCGCTCTTGAGGAATATTTTTCCACTCACAGAACAAAGAATCGAAAAAGGTATCCTTATTTGTGTAGTTTTGGCGTCTGACACGTTTGTCTAGTTCTGACCACATGTGCTCGATTGGGTTTAAATCTGGGCTTTGACAAAATCAATCAAACACTTTCACTTTCTTCTTCTTCTTCAAAAAACTTTTGACATGTTGAGATGTGTGTTTTGGGTCATTGTTATGTTGGGAAATCCAACGAGCGTGAATTTTCCTCCAGGTATGGGGTAGCATATGATTTTTAAGTATATCACAATATTTGAAGCGATCCATGTTTCCATTAACACGAATTGGAGGTCCTACCACGTGGCGGGAGAAACAACCCCATACCATAACCTTCCTCCACCATGCTTTTTGGTTGGAACTTGATATTTGACAGCGTTTCTTTTGTTTGGAAGGCGCCGAACATACTGAATTCCATGAGATGAGAAAAGATTAAACTTGATTTCATCACTCCAGAGGACAGACGACCAGTTCTTAGTAGTCCAGTTTCGATATTTTTGGGCAAAGCTAAGTCGAGCCTTTCTATTCTTTTTAGATATAAGAGGCTTCTTGCTTGACCGGCGGCCATTTAAATTTACTTCATTTAGACGTCTTTTTATGGTGGAAACCTGCACTTTAACTTTATAATTTTCCTGTAAATCATCTTTTATGTCTACAGCAGTTAGACGGGGATTAGCTATAGATTTTCTTCTGAGCATTTTATCAGTTCTGCTGGACGTTTTCCGTGGCCATCCGGACATAGGATTATTAGATGCAGTTCCCCTCTTATTGAAAACTTTATTCCACACACTTACAATTTGTCTAGATGATTAAAATCGTAAGCTACACTTGCCTTAGAGCAAACTTCTCTTAAAGTTGCAAATACTACTTCTTTTTAAGTCTTTAGAGTATTCATTTCTTTTAGAATGCCGTCACAATTTAAAAATACTAATAGAAGGCTGTTTGCAAAATATAACACATTATTTAATTAAGTATATCTACGAAAACAAATTACTAATTAGCATGTCAAAATACTTTTGAACGAATTTTCTTATTTGAACTGAAAGAAAAAGCAATTACTTACGCAGCGCTACTTCGTTGTTATTGTAGAATGTGCAACTTTGCAGTGAATCACAGCACATCACTATGCAAGTAAATGCTTTAATATATAGATGGCGCTGATAAGCAAAAACTGTTTGTCAAAATACTTATGAGCGCTACTGTATATATATATATATATATATCATCATCATCATATTCAACCATTATCTATCCACTGCTGGATGAAGGTCTCTCCAAATGCTTTCCACACAAGTCTATCCTGAGCAATTCGCTTCCACGTCACCCCAACCTGTTTTCTTATTTCATCCACCCATCTAGTTTGAGGACGTTTTCTAGGTCTTCGGTGGTCTCTTGGAATCCAGTTCAGAATTTCTGTTGTCCATCGTTGATCAGTTCTTCTTGCAATATGCCCAGCCCATCGCCATTTCAGTCCTTTTACTTTAACAATGATGTCCTCTACTCTAGTTTGCTCTCTCACCCAAGTGTTTCTTTTTCGATCTCTCCTAGTTATTCCAAGCATGCACCTCTCCATGCTCCTTTGCGTTGTCTGTAACTTTCGTATTGCTGCAATTGTTAAATTATATGTCTCTGATCTACAAGAGAGGACTGGCAATACACACACTGGTTGAAGACTCTGGAAGACACTGGAAGAAGATATATATATATAATTAGTCCCCTTAGAATAAAAGGATTTAGATTATACCCCTTGATATGACTAAAAATGCAATATACCCCCAAGATAAAAATACCTGAGTAGACGGATTTTAAAAAACTTCGACTATATACACTCACGTAGTTTTTAATCTACTGAAAAACATTTCAAATGTGGCAAAGTTATTTAAAGGTTTTTCTATTTTTACGCATGAACTTAAGAGCATCTCTTATTATATTGGTAATGCATAGTTACTATCAATAAAACAACACAATTTCATTGAAAAAAAGGAACACCTACAGAAGAGTTCGCGAAAATATACGGATTAATTGTTATTATTGTTTCTTCCACAACGTGACATAGGAAAATAACAGAAAACGCTGGGAAAAAGGTTTGCCAAGAGAAAGAAACTTAGGTGTGTGTATCTGTCCCTTGTCATTTTTAACTTGAATAATGTTCGCATACACATATCCTCTGAAAATCTCTTGCGTACCTCTAGGGGAACGAGTACCACAGGTTAAGAACAGATGATCTAGGCAAATTTGGATTAAAGCTCCTCGGAAAATCGTACGACCTGGCCCGGGAGAGCCACTCTTGAACTATAAGACACAAATTCCGCTGATATTTTATATATTATATATTTTATATATTATATATTTTATAGGAAAATAAAGACAAACTGAAGTCTGTTATCCAAGATTTGCTCAGCCAAAAATATTATCAGAACACATTCGATGGTATGAGCAACCCGCTTGATCCAAGATACATATTTAGGAGACTGAAGTGAGTGCCTAATTAATATATAAATTGTAAAATTTAATACAAATATTAATACATATTAATGTACGCATACCAGTAAAGTCCAGTATTCATTGTTATATAGCACAACACGTATCATTACGTATCATATTATTACCGTATTACTACGTTATAATGTACCTTATTACATAATGCCCATTACGTATAAATATGTACCATTAAGTGTATAATAAGATGCATGACAATATATGTAATAATGGAGATATTAATACATCTTTCCTCTTCACAAATGGGTTGCGATTATATACTTAAAATATTCCTGTTTACAGAGTCGAGATGTGTAAATTTTTGGATTCCAAAATGAAACCTCTGTGGCTGGCATTTGAAAACTCCGACAGCTGTGGCAAGGACGTTTTTATTCTTTTTAAGAACGGCGATGGTAAGTATCCGTAATGTATAATGAATTAACATATTCGAGATTGATTGAATTAATACATGCGTAATATAATCAATACTTCTGGATTTTATGATATGTTTAATGCTAATTTTCTCGTTGTCGAAAAATTATTATTAATCCATTTATCGAACAGTGTACATATAGTGGTGCATCACATATATATATGTCTGAATTTATTTATTTATTTATTGTAGATTTAAGACAAGATATGTTAACTCTACAGATGATTCGTATTATGGACAGAATGTGGAAAGAAGAAGGCTTAGATTTAAGGTAAAAGCGACGATGAATTTGATTTTCAGTTGTATTATTCTGTATATACAGTAGTGTTTCCATTATCCGACCTTCGTTTATTCGACATCCTACTAGCAGGGATGTAAAAAAGGGGGAACAAAGGGCTCAAGTCCCCCACCGGGTATCAAGGCACATATTTCTCTGCAACGCCGAATTGCATAATCACAAAAGATTATACAATTAAGATCACTTGGAGCCCTCACAATTTTGGAATTTTTTGAATTGAAGGCTATTTATTTTACCCCTTCCCACACGCTGACATTCGTGTCATTCTGGTCCCGTTTAAATCATGACTCTAAACTTTAAGACTTTAATTCAAACATAAATGGTTTTGCTTATTGTTCAAATTAGTTTCAACTTAGGAAATAGTCTTAGAGCTAATTCTCACTGCAGCGGTGAAACCTTATTTAACATAATGTTAAACATTTATGCACAACATTTAAAAGTAATAGATACCCTTAACTGGTGCTTCTCAACCCTTTTATGAGGCCGGGGCCCAGTAAATTCTTTCTTTGTGAGACAAGGGCCAAGTAAATTCTTTTTTTTACAAGACGAGGGCCCGGTAAATTCTTTTTTTACATGACGAGGGCCCAGCAAATTATTTTTTCTATGACAAGAGCCCAGTAAATCATTTTTTATATGACGCCCGGTAACGAGAGGGTACAGTAAATTATTTTTTATATGACGAGGGCCCAGCAAATTATTTTTTGTATGACAACAGCCCAGTAAATTATTTTTTATACGACGAGCGCCCGATAAATTATTTTTTATATGACGAGGGTACAGTAAATTATTTTTTATATGACGAAGGCCCTGTAAATTCCTTTTTTTATATGACGAGGGCTTGATAAATTCCTTTTTTTTATAAGACGAGGGCCCGATAAATTCCTTTTTTTATAAGACGAGGGCCCGGTAATTTCTTTATTTATATGACGAGAGCCCGGTAATTTTTTATTTTATTTTTTTTGTATAGCAAGGGCCGGTCTCGACAAATTTACTCCTAACCTTCCATTTTTTTAAAGTTTATATATTAAATTATCATAAGTACGAATAATTAATTATGGCATAAGGAGTATCAATACACCCCTTCTATTAATATATACTTTTCTGTTACACTTCCTTGCTGACTAGTTACTGGCATCCGTGTTGCAAATGCCAGTGACTGGTCACTGTCATTTGCAACACGCATGTCATTTCGTTCAGCTTTAAAAACTGAGGATGTACTGCACCTTATTATAATAAGCATGCAGGCACTTTATATGACCGGCCACAGTTAGCGGTACACCCTTTCTCAAATGCTAAAAGATTTCGATGTCTGAAAATTATCGATCATTCGTGAGTACTCGAGTGTTTAAAAATACACGGCTTGGTTATTGGCAGTTGCTGCGTAGATGTTATTTAGGCGTTCTAGATCTGAGTTTTCCCACTTATTCACAACTATTATTCTCCTTAGAATGTTCCCACGGTAAAATATTCATTCATGGAAGATGCTGAGAAAACTAAAATGACAAATTCCTGGAGACTCTCTCGCCGAATCATCCATCCGTTGATGCCAGGGCCTGGCGGTTTAGAAGAAACACTACCCTAAACGATTTGGTCTCAGAAACTGTATATCTAATATCACCAGGGCTTAATTTCTAACAAAAAAAAAGTGCAGGAGCCCTAATATTATGATACATCGATTAAAAAATCGAATGGCTGCAAAAGAATCGATAAATCATATCAATTGTTTATGTCCATTTTTCTGGACAACAAAATACATGACCTTAATCTCAAATTCATTACTTTTTCATGACATTCATGACCTTTTTTGGCAATTCATGACCCTGTAGGGGCTCCGGCTAATATTTAAATAATCGCCAAAAATGAAGAAGTACCCGAGCGGGAATCCGGTGGGTTCCTGCCCTATTAATGAATATCACAAGATTAATGATTAATTCTTTACTCGCATCCCTTACGTTAAAGGCATGTCCGAAGCCATCTATCGCATGTCCATGGAAGCAAATATTTGAACAAACTGCTCTCCAATCGCAATACTTTTCGAACTCACACGAGTTAAAGACCCAGTTCCTCTTGAAGACACAACTGGAGCTATACTTAAGTTCTATGTAAAGGATGTAACGACAATATATTGGACAAACAGAACAATGGATCAAAACTAGAAGAGAAGAACGCAAACGAACATCAGGAAAATATTATATATCATTGGCAGAATAAACCTTGCAGCATAGGCACGAACTTATTAGAACTCAGCAAAAATATTACACCGACACCTCACAATCCAAAATAGCAACCTATTTCTGGAATCTTGGGAACCGTACAAATGTACACAAAAAAAATATTAATACATCACAACCACTACCCCAAGCTTAAACAATTCTTACACTGAAACCTTGGGAATTACTGGGAATTCTACATTCTGTGTGATTGAACCAGAATTAGATTTTTCCAGCAATTTCGGATATAAAAAGAGGCATACCCTCCACAAATATTACTCCTGATGAAGGACTGCTGCTGATGCGTCCGAAAGCTTGAGTGATCTTTTTCATTGCTATTTTACCAGTGTTTAACCTTTCGCATGTAAACTTAGCGACTGTATTCTGTGGTATTTGATTCAGTGCTCAGAGAACAAATAAAATAAGCCGTTGATATGTTTCTTTTAGGAGAAAAAAAAAAAAGCTTACCTTTGCAGGTTACTACAATTTATTTGCATATATTATTTAATTTTAGATTTTTTTACTTCACCAAAAACAGCATGTTCACACTGTAAAACAGGGGCGCCCACGTTAAGAGGTCCAAGTCCCTTCAGGGGGGGGACCCCAAAATATTTGGGGGGATGATGAGCCCTCGTAATATTTATGGAAGATAAAGTGAAGAAATTATTAATTGTTTACATTTTTCCTTGCCTCTTGTTGATTTAACATGCGGGTTTTCCCATTCATCCCTCACACACATTTTCTTTGAATTGGCGCCTCTGTCCGTATAACATATGAAAACATCACGTTGAAATGTCCGTAACCAGAGGCGCCAATTTTAAGAGACCGATGTCCTTTAGGTCCCAAAAATACATTGGGGGTGGCGGTTCCTCTCGAACTTAACAGACAATAAATAAAAAAACGAGTTGGGTCACTTGACTGCACCCCCCCCAAATGGATTCTACCATTCACCCCTCAATATTTTCTTCACGTTGGCGCCCCTATCCGTATGATTATTATTGAATGCTTTCAACTTCGATGCCAGATTTTTCTCCATATCATTCCATTCAAGGCCCGCGAATTTTAATGCTTTAGCTGGAAACACATACTCACTCTTTCTCTTTTTTTTTTTTCTTTTACTTTTTTAGGATGATTCCATACCAGTGTTTGGCAACAGACCACAAAGTGGGACTTATCGAAATAGTTCCGAATGCCGATACGATTGCGAATATTCAAAAGAAGAGAGGTTTTTCAGCAACTTCCGCCTTCAAAAAGGGGTCTTTGTTAGCGTGGCTAAAAGAACATAATCCTACGGATCAAAGGCTAGTAGAATATCATATATATATACGCACAAATACATATATAGAGTGGTTGTAATTATAGTGTTCCTATTCAAAACTATTTGCTAATAAGCGGAATGACACTGAAGTTTTTATATATGTATGTGATATACCAAAATGTGTCCTTAGGCCTATGTAAGGGAAGAAAGGCTCCATCAGGGAAAGAGTGAATTCCGAACACTGCCGATAGTAGAGAATATGGATCTATGCAATAAGAAATGAGTAAGAAAAAACAAAGAAAAAATAACAGATCAGAAATTTAGTTTTCACTTCTTATTTTTGACTAAAAAAAAATACAAAAACTGAAAAGCACGACGGCTCCTACAATCATATAAATGTAACACGTTTGCCTATCACGTTTTACCTCGGGTACGACTCCATCTTTACCGTAAAACACATACCGATTTTTAAACCAATCATAGTCTGGAATTCGTTTTCCAGCATAGGTTCAGATTCCATAGTAAAGTATAGGTTCTTGCGCTGTGAGATATACATAAACAAACAGACGATCCAATTTCTGGTCTAAAACAACGGTAACCCTGTCGAAGCTCAACATTAACGACGTAATTATATACCGTATAAATGATGAATGATTTCAAAGTTGGAAACCATTTCCTGTGATAGCTTTTTTGGCTTCTTTCTATTTTTGCAAAGAGAAAAATAAAAATTGAAAATTTGGTTTTGATTTGTCTTACTCTCCCTCCCTCCCCTAGTCCTTGTATAGCGCCATGTTTCCTCCCCTATCGGTTATATTTAAAAATAAAATTATATTATCGGTTATATTTAAAAAATAAAAACTTGGAAATTATTTTCCCCATCCCTTAAATACGTAAATATACAAATTTGGCTTCATTCTGTTTATTAGAGCCGCAGAGAGCTTTGTGAATGGGGAAACTTAAATATAAAATATATATTCTAATATGTAATATAATATATAATAATATATAATAATAATAATAATAATAATAATATAATAATAATAATAATAATAATATGAAATAATAATAATAATAATATAATATAATAATAATAATAATAATAATAATATAATAATATAATAATAATATGAAATAATAATAATATATAATATGATATAATATAATATATATAATATGATATATAATATAATAATAATAATATATAATATGATATATAATATAATAATAATAATATAAATATAATATAAATATGTCCAAATCTTCTGTACAAAGAAAGAGAGATATTAATTTATTGTATATTTTAAATCTGGGGAAGGTGTGAAAATCAAAGATAAAAAAAATAATAAATTATAATAAAAAAAATTGTTTTTGAGTTATATTAAAAAAAAAGTGCGGAAATTGAACAATTAGGTTAAATAAAATAAATAACAATTAGGTTATTCTATACTACAAGTAGGATCATGGAACACTGGTTTAGAAGTCAATAATACGTGGCCTATGTATCAGGCTGAAGGTTCGAACCCTGCCAAGGTATTCATTTAACTTAAAAATGCTTCTAAAAGAAAAACTTAACGAATTATAAAATCTGCATGCAAAATATAAAAGGAAATAATTAATTACTTCTCATTGTGTAAATTTTATTGAATGTCGTAGAAGAAACCTTATTTCAGTTGTTCCACCTTTTTTTTTTTAATTCATGAAGGGTGGGTTTTTTTTAAGCATTTTGCTGATTTTTAGACTTTGTTTGCAACGCTTTTAAAAAGCATTTGTTTGATTCAAATTAGTGCCAAAGAAATTGTTTAAAGCGCTGCAATTAACAGTTGTAACTTCATTATTTCTAAAGCTATTTAATTATAAAATTATTTGTGGCTTAGGTTTGAAAAGCAGTCCAAGCACCGCCCTCATTAATTCCAAACTTGCTTGTGGTGAAGCTTTATATGCGCTGTCAGAAGAGAATTTGATCGTCGCCTGTAGCTCAAGGGGTAAGAGCAGTGCCGTGTTTATAATTGGGCACATAGGGCACTTGCCCAGGGCGTAAGAGGCTGCGGATTTTTTTTTTAATTGCAATTTATTTACCGTAGAATTCTGTCGATCAGCTCTCCCCGAGAAGGCGCCCTCCGCACTTGCACCTAAATCTGAAATTTGAAAAATTGCCTGCAACCCCCCCCCCCACCTCAAGGCCGGATCCAGGCATGGAACGTGCGCCCCCCTACCCCGAAAATAATAGATTTACATTAAAAAATATTATTTTCAAATAAAAAAATACTTTAAACTTACAAGTGAAATTTTCGAGCTTTGCGCCCTTCCTGAAATTTTGTTCTGCATCTGCCCTTGGCCCACTTACACAATATCCAAAAAAAAAGGTCAAATAAACTAAATTTATTTATAAAAATATCGTTATTATATCTTATAATAATGCACATATGGTAATCATAAATTTCACCCCTTCGCTATCCCCTGCGATTTTTCGTCGCATTTGGGGGTGGGGGCAGAAAAACGGAATTTGTTTTGTTTCTGCTAGTACAGCGGGAGGAAGGAAATGGGCGTAACTAGCTTCGAAGTCTAGGCGGCTAACTTTTTTCCAGAGTGGGGAGCTGAACCATATAAATTTTGTAGGGGGATTAGCCCCCTAGTTACGCCAATGGAGGGGGGGCGCCAAAAATCGTTGTGCCCAGGGCGAATCATACCCTAAATCCGGCTCTGGGTAAGATTTAATGATACATTACTATTTATGTTATGTTATATTAGTTATGTTATATTATGTTACATTAAGATTTAATGGCACATTACTGGGCATTTGACTAATTATGAAGAAGTTGTGGGTTTGGCTCCCACTAGACGCCGAAAAATCATCCTTTTCTTTGCGGGTAATTTATTTTCCAATATTGCCACATCATCCGCCATGATGAGAATTACCGACTTTAATAAATAGAAAATTGCGTTTGGAATTTAATAAATAAAAGAAAGAAATACATATATGGGCTCCCACAATAGAAACACCATGTTCACTTCGCAGGCTTTCTTAACTGTTGCCACTTAGAAATGCAAGGAAAGGAAACTTAAGTTTAATTCCTAAAATTGGCAAAATGCCAAATGGTTTCTTTTTACATTATGTTTTCTAAATGTGCATAATTTTACTTACCACATCTGGCAACATATATTTGGTATAATTATAATTCCACTTTTTTATATTTGACAACACCATGTATAATTGTTTTCCGAATTCTAAAATCAAACGAATCTTCAATTTACTATGACGTGTGCACACGTCCCACGAAGGCTCCGACGACAAAATGGCGTAC
>QLNU02014802.1:49929516-49939807 GCA_006491805.2 Dysdera silvatica
AAGGTTAAAAAGAAAATTAAGCATAAAGAAATAGAGAAAGAGTAAGAATAAGTAAAACTTTTCAAGATCATAAGAAAAATATCGCTTTTTTTTAAGCGATATTTTTCTTATGCTGTTAATAAGTTCTACTTGTTCTTACTCTCTCTATTTCATTCTTTACTTTTTATCTTTTTTGTTTTAATTTCCTTAACTTTTTCTAATTCACCTTCCTCCTTACGTTACTCTTACTATTTTTATTTCCAATTTTACTCTCTACTTTACTCATTTTCTTTCTATTTTCTTTACTTTCTACTTTACTTATTTTCTATTTTCTTTGCTTTCTACTTATTTATTTTCTATTTTCTTTACTTTTTACTTTACTTATTTTCTTTACTTTCCTTTTTTCTTTCGCATTATGACCAGCGACGAATTTTACTCGTTATTTTATTATTAGGTCTTAAATTGGCAAAAATACAAATTACAATTTAAATTATTTATTGCCCAGAAATAATAAAATCACTTCAAATTACAGCTGCTAATCATGTGAAGGGATGAAATTACCTTACTTAACAAAAAATGCAAATAAAAAAAGCAGGGATATTAATTTTCAAAGTGCTTTTATTATAACGTGTTAAATATAAAACCTTTAAATCACGCAACACAATGAGCATTTTTTACACAGTAAAATTGTAATTAATATTGCACGAACCACTGAACATTTGAAATATATACAATATTTGCAAATTACAATGGAGTAAAATACCAATTCCGGTTCTTATTCCACGTGCAATACACAGCAGATATAATAAATAGCAAAATAATAACACTTTCAAAAAAACAAAAAAAACAGATGATTTTGCTTGCTGAAGAAAAATTATCAAGCCCTTATGGAAAATAAGTACGTGGCTATTAGGCTGTGATGTTATAAGAGAATTGTTTGTGTTTTACAGAACTAAGACAGCAAGGGGAAACCAATTCTGATGCTGAAGCTGTGTGAAAGTCTTTTCGCCTCGGTCCAGGTCTGATGGGTTTTGATTCCTGCTCATATCCCAGCCGTAGTCTGCTTTGTGGAGAGCCTTGACGAGTGCATGGAACATTGATCAGGCCACTGAATTGGGATGGATGGATGGCTGTGCGCTGAGGATTTGGAACTTGTCCTCAACCCATCCTCCATCACTTTATGGCTCACCACATCTGTCCATTGGATCGGCGGATGGGACAAAAGAACACCTCGGAGTTAGCCAGTGTTCTACAGGAGCCCACCAGTCGCTAATGCTCTTTAGGGCAGATTGGTGTGTTAGATTCAGTAGACATTGAGTGATGGCATACGTGTGAGAGATGCTGGGCATGGTCCACTTTAACCCCCTTTCCCACCCCTTCAGGCTGTTGGTATTGTCGATACTAAATGTCTTTACATGTTTAGGATTACAGCACCATCTTCAGTGGCTACCCTTCCCTTAACTTGTGTACACGTGAGTAAAAATAGCAAGGGTCATGTTATGAAGGGACCTACAGTTTTATGAGATGTCTATCTTGTAAGTATTCCCTTCAGGATGTTATTTATCTTGCCTCTATAAAACCATAATATTCTAATTCCTTTAATAGTATTTTTCTATCTACAACATCAAATGCCTTACTTAAGTCAAAAAATATTCCCAAACCAATATTCATTTAAGAATCTCTGAATTTGGGAAATTACGTTTAACAACGCATCTTCAGTACATCTTTTCATAAAGCTAAATCCTCAGACCGACTGCTCTCTGTAATCTGAGAACTGGTTCCCTAGTTGTCATGGTTGTTAGCAAACATTCTTTTTTAAGCATGGTTGGGAATCGAACCAGAGATAATGGCATACTAGGCGAACATGTTACCTCTGTATCACTGCAAGACCTTGTTATATGACAAGGATCAGCACTCATTTTGGAGTGATGTGTGACACAGTAATACTGTAGAATTACTCTGCGTGCCAGCAGAACCACACATCAAATTATGCCGCATGCCACTCATCAAATTGTAAATGTTTACAATGCTATCTCCTTACTCATATAAAGTAAGTAGATCTTTCGGCATGTCATAATACATTAAATGAATACCTTTTTTTGAAAATGTCTTTCATATTTGCTATATGGTTTATAACGATTTAACAATTCCACATGCAAACGATGTGCTATACTGTGTGAATGCACATTCTCTAGTGAAGGGGGCTTTTAAATAACGAATACAGATTTTTTTGGCTTAATGTTAATGTAGCGGGGGCCCATGTTAGTGCAGTGGTTACATGTTCACCAGGCATGCGGTTATCTCGAGTTCAATTGCTGACTGTGCAAAAAAGAATGACAACTGACTAACTTCTCACCATAGTCTGGGGTTAGTACCCCAATCTTTAAGAGCAGTGCCAGATTTAAATATACGCCAAGCAAGCCTAGGTTTAGGACTTCACGGTTTTAGAGCCCCGTGAGGGCCTTGAAGGGGCTTAGTATTATTTAAGTTTAAGCGTTATTGTAATCCCATTGTTTACAATTGTCCCAGAATTTTTATCGCTGATAAACCTGAATATTGAAGTAACAGACTTCAAAAACAACTTCAGGATTTATGGACTGAATATTGTAAGGGCCACATTCTTTAAGGGTCCAATCTGTCCTCTCAGCCTAGAGCTCACAAAAACCTTAATCCACCATCGCTTGAAGAGATTTGGGGTCTTTGGTAAACTGTAGGTTCAGGTGCAGCCTTACCTTTACCCCGTAAAACTCATACAAACTAACATACGTAGTGATAAACAAATATGAGCAATAGTGAAGGGTGGAGAAGAGAAGGAAATAAAGTTTTGAATGAAAATGTGGGTCTAAGGACCGTTCAAAAGTCTAGTCAGTCCAAATACAGTTACTATGCTGTACACTTTTCGCACCAACCAAAGTAACACTCCTCTTTAAAATCTGTGAAAACAGGAATGAATTTTATTTGAAAATAAATAGAATACTTCTTTTGAATTTTAACACTACATACTCAGATTCCCCTCCCCGTCTCTTTAAATCACTTTGTATGCCACTAAAAGTTGGTCCGTATGACGTAGGTTGCCAATCACTGTTATAAGAGATGGGCGAGCATTCATCTAGCGTCTTTACCACCTGCATCATGGAGTCTGCGTTAGTTATGCAATTACATATTCCAAACCCTATAATTACAAGATTTCTACACGATATATTATGGCATTTCAAGTACCCTTTTATCGTTTAAAATTACAAATTACTGGCATATCGTTGTAACTACAGTTTGCCCCGATTGGACTGTAATTTTTGCTTCCCTTCTCATTTCTATGCAAGTCAAAAATATGTCAATTCGTTTTCAATATTTATGCATTTGACGTACAAAGCTAGTAAATACATTGTTATATAGTAAGAGCCATAAGTTAAACTATGAACATTTAAAAAACAATTATAAATGCCAAAAACAACTGTGACGCGTTCATATAATATGTATAATAGTGCATTAAAATACTAACAGTATAAATACAAACTATAACGATGATTTGACTATTCTTTATCACATTATAGCATTATTATAGCATATTATAGCATTATAAGAGGGCTACATTTTTATATAAACATTTCGCCTAAGTATTCCTGCAATGGTATTATAATCATGGTCATTTCCAATTTTTGTTTATTTTGTACAAAAAAAAAGTAATCTTAAAATTTTCAAAATACCATCTGTTAATGAAACACTATATATACAATATAAAATTAGCCTTCAAATTAAAACGCAATTCAAATAATTACCAATTAATAAATGTTAATATAACATTTTTACATACAAAAACTTGACGAAAAAGCTCCGTGTACGTTAATTATACACATTTCATTATGATAATTTATTAAAAATTACGTTAAGTATATCCTGATGCATTACAGCTTAAGGCCTAATTGGATGTCTCGTCTGAGATAAATGTTTGGAACAGCCAATAGAAAGTCGAACTAGAGTACTGCTCATCACTAATTGGCTAACAGCTCATTCGTTCTAACCAATCACATCTGAAATGTAGCTCTAATTCTATAATTAACCTCACTTCCTCAACAGAGAAGCGTGCTACTTAATAAATATACAACAATGCAATATCAAGGAAATATACACATATTATTATTTAGAAAGTTTAGAAACTGTTTATACTCTCTATCTCACAACTGAACTAAATCTAACACCGAAATTATTTTAAATATAACTCCTTTTTAGGGACTATAAGGAAACACTTCTGTGAGACTGAAACAGGAGGAACGGCAAATATGGCAGTAGTATTCACTGTTCAATACATAGCACGTTTTCTTGACTGGTTATTACTGCACTTGAATAAATGATCTTGTGAAAACAAGAAGAAAAAATGCCATCCGTTGAAATGTCCATTTAAACTTTATAGTATTATTAACTAACTTTACACCATTATTAATTGATAATCTAATTATGAGCTAACATTCAACTTGATTACTGGTATGAATGATTTTATCACCATCAAAGGCATTCATGATATAATTATTCATTGAGTAATGATTCATATCATCGTTAATGACCCATTAAATTACTGGACATTCATTCAGTAGTTTACCAATTGTAAAATGACCCACAACTTTTCAATTGCAGAAAATTCGGTGATTTGTTAATCATGAAAGACTCAGTGGCTCAATATTCACAAAAGATTCAGTGACTCATCAATTGCAAAAGATCCAGTGACTCGTCAGTCACAGAAGATTCAGTGACTCACCAGTCCTAGAAAATCAAGTGACTCATCAATCGCAAAAGATTCAGTGACTCAACAGTCAGGGAAAGATTCAATGACATGCCAATCATAGAAAATTCAATGACTCACCAGTCACGGAAGATTCAATGACTTGCCGACTGCAAAAGAGTCGATGACACACTAATCACAAATGTTCCGTAACATCATTTTAGAACATTCAGCTATTCAATACATTATGAGATATTGAGCAACACTGTGATTATAGCTTTTAATGTCTTTTCCCAAAACGTTATCAAGAAACTTGTTTTTCACAAATAAGAGAAAGACTTTTCAAAGAATCCTGTACAGACTGGGCCAACTCGAATTCCCTTTCTCCTTCTGGTAGAACTCCCAAAATATGATTGGCCAAATTTATAGTGGCTGGTAGAGGAACATTGTTAGAACGCAACTTCTTATCACTCTGAAAGACATTAAAATTATTAATAATCTTATTAACATCAATTAAAGTTATTAATGCTGTGCATTTTGCAAGAAATGTATTTTTTTTTTACTACATAAGCTCGATCTATAATTTGAATACCACTTAGGAGTAAACCTTACTCCATCGAAGGTATTATTTTTTAAAACTTCATAATAAGGACACGAGATCCTACTCTTCCTCTGACTCATTTAAAAAAAGAAAAAAAAAGCCGACGACGACCATGCACTCTCAGGATAGACTCAAACCACTGACCTTCGAGTTTACGAGTCAAGTAAAATAGGGCGAAAACATATACTTTAGTCCAAATCTGTCTCGTAGAATGTCCATACAGTTAAACATTCACGTTGATGCAAAATTTGTTTACGTTACAATTTTGTTTGTACTTTTACACCACAAAGGTCATGCTGTACCAATCCTCTGCTTCCTATGGAACCAAACCCCCGTGGATCAAACATGGGTCAAGGGCGCGGTAGACAAATGCGTTACAACAACGTGCCAGCATAGGATAATGGGCCCACATTTTTCAGGGGATTCTGAACTTCTTAAGGTCTCAGAAACCAGCCCCCGAATAAACTATAACAAGCGATTACTTGGTAAACACCTATTGGGGGAGAGGGGCAACGTCAGGAATGGTACCTACATTAATGGCACACTAGGTCAATGGTTTTTGCCACAATGATAGAACAGGACCCATACTAAAAGTAGGTCACGCTATCTGAAAAGCACTGAATCATATTATAATACAATTTATAATTTTTTGGGGGAATCAGGAAACAACTCATGTTAAAAGTAATTTATATTAAGCATGTTCACTTTAATGAAATTACACATGTATAATTCCTCCAACAAATCTTTCCACAATCTCCCCCCCTCTTTCATTCCCTGACATAATCCTTATATTGAGGATTAAGAAATTCATTTCATTATATTTCACAACCAAATAACTGCATATATTTAAAACAAAATTTACACAAATGCAGTTTATTATAAATTATAATAAGATTTACAAGGTAAATTCTGAAGAAGATAGGACATTTTATTCCTATCGAAACAACTAAATATGTTGCTCTAATTTCTATTAAACTGTGTTTGTGTAAATTTAATTTTAAATACATTATTTTGCAGTGCATCATTCATGGATTCAAACTGTGTGCATGTCCATATGCACCACTGGTGGATCCAGCGAGAGACAGAAGAGGTGACCACCCTCCCGCCATCAGGGTTAAATAGGAAAAAAAATTAAAGACGATGAAGAATATTTTATGTGTTGTTTGTTACAACTGTAATAAATAAAAGTCTTACACTAAAGTCTCCAAGCCTTGGAGAAATGCGATCAAGACGTTTTTCCACGAATCTACAAGCTACTCGTCTTTCAAACTGCATTTTCAGTAAGGGTTACTTCAGCAGAACGTAGTTTTTTATCCTTGAAGCGCCGTCAAACTTGGCTTCGAACGCGGATGACAGAAGAGACTTTTAATACACACCCACAGAGACATTCATATTGATGTAAATAAAGTGATTGACAAATTTTCAAAGAAACCAAGATGGCTCGACTTTGCACTATAAACTTCAAGTTTTTTAAAAAGTTGCTTGTTATAAAAAAAGTAAAATAATTACGATGTTTTTGTAGTTTAAATTTAAACTTGTTCTATTAATTACATTGTAAATTATCGTTTTTGGTTATTGTATATGTCTCCTTTACTAGGTTATCCTTCTGTCATACTTGACTATAATCTACCCTAAACCATATAGTTTAATTAAAGAAAAGCCCAGCTTTAATTCATTGTCGTAAATTAAATATTTTGGTGAGTATAAAGCAGGGTTGTACAACCTTTTTGTGTAGTGGGCCACTTAAAGAATTTTCACGGATCTTGCGAGCCAGCGGTTTCTTTAAAAAATGGGGAAAAAAACTTACACTTAAAAGCTTCTCTTTAGAGTTTTTTCCAGTTATTTGTTTCTGCATTTGCAATACAGAAAGGGGTCACCTATGCTGTCCCACATGACAATTTTTCCTTATTTTTGAAAAAAATCTAAAATTTTTGTTTGTGAATTTTTTTTATTTCAAACAGTTGTAGGCAGGCCGGATTATGGCCCGCTGGCCATATGCTGGACAACCCTGGTATAAAGGAAGGCTAGTAATATAACAACATTTACCTAAACTATTTAACAGTCCAAAACTAAAAATTTTCCCCAGTGAGGGAAGCCCCCAAAACCACTGCCCATAATAACACCCTGAATCCGCCCTTCATATACATAATATTCATTATCTATCCATTCCTGAAAGGGAGGGGAGGGGTAAGTAAGGTACTCTGTGTGCCATTATGCATATACACATAAAATGTATCCTAGAGGAGGAAGTGGAATTACGCACACCATACAATCCAAAATGGTCTGTCAAAAAACGACAGTTTAACGATGAATTTAAACTTCGATTCCACAGCATGAGGCCCGGCCCAAGCGATTACAGACCTAGTAGCAGATCACATTTCCAAATTACTTAACTTTGGTAACTGGACATGAATAGGGTTTTCTAGAAAAAAATTGGAGTAGTATTTACAAGTAAATTTGTTGGAACAAAGGCCTCATTAACTATTTAAAAAATAAACAAAAATTACCAGACTACAGTCCCATAAAGGTCGAAAATCACTAACCTAAAGAATCACACCCAAGATTTAAGTGGGCAGAAAAAATTGCATGCATTTTAAAGTACCAATGGGATCTAATCTGGGTTAACAGATGTCTTACCTCCATGGCACAATAAGACTATGCAAACAGAAAAGACTGTGTTTTATATTTGTTTGTTTGTGGTTTTACGGCTCAAAGACTACAGTGGTCATGCTGCGCCGGGACCTACTGTTTTCCATCGTTTTCCGAGGAATCCGAACCTCTTAAGGCCTGGGGAACCAAACCCCGGACTACAGTGAGCAGTGCGATCTTTATGAGATCTCTGAGTAAGCGTTCTTTTTGCACTGCTGGGAGTCGAACCCGGGTTAACAGCGCACTAGGTGAATGGTTTACCAGATTGAGCAACCCAGGGCCAAATGTGTTCCATAGCACAAGGGCACTAAAGATCATGCTATGCGGGACTAAGGTTTTCTGAGGAATGCGAGCCTCTGTTGACTACAGGAGCCAAATCCCCAAACTACAATGGGGAAAAAAAAAAAAACCAGCATGTGTTCCATGCTGGAATTGAACCTAGGGCAATAGACGAACATGTTACTATTATGCCACCGTAAGATACATACAGCAAAGAAAATATCACTTCTAATCCAGTGTGTAAAATAAAGCTTCGATACTTGCCTAAATATTTAACAAAGCAGGTAAAACGCCTAGATAAAAAAAATAGACAGCTAGGTTTCGTATCCAATCTTTAGACTACCAGTAAGCATACATACCAGACTTTGAATCCACGTAGAAAGATCGGGTGACAGACATCCAAGTCTGGTAGCTGTATCAGTTGATTCATACACAAGGATATTAAGTCTCTGTCCACACAACAAAAGCAGCTGCGAACCCAACAGAGCTTTCTCAGATACAGTTGCCATTACCTAGACACACATAAAAATTAAGCTTCGAGAAATTAAACAAAATAAAGGGATAACACATAAGACTTGCAAAAAATTCTCTTTTGATTTTAGCATTTATGGCACAAGGTTGTCATGAATATGCTACAATAAACAAGATCTTCATATATCTTGAAAAATATTATTCCTGTGAAGGGTAATAATATCTTACATCCTTATATACGGAGAAAAGTGCCTTTGTTCTTGTTCTCATTCGTCTAGAACAGTGGTTCCCAATTCAATTTAAGACACAGACCACTTTTTATTCTTTTTTTTTTTTGTAAAATCGTTCTTTGGGGGAAAAAGAAAAAACAAATAATAAACAGAAAAAAATTTAATGATAATGCAGTCAAACCTCGTTAAGATGAACACGCTTAAGACGAATTACTTTTAATACGAACCGTTTTATGAAGTTCCGTCAGATTGTAAAATACTACAAATATGCAATCAATTTCATTTTTATAATTAATTTTAATGTTTAATTATACTAATTTTCATAAGACTTTTTTAAATAATTACCCGTCGCGCGGACCACTTGGGACTCCTTCGCGGATCACCAGTTGGGAACCACTGGTCTAGAAGGTCAAGACACTCCGGGCTAAACGGAGGGACCCTGGTTCGAATCCAGGATGAGGACAGTGTCATCTTTTTTTTTTTCTTCCCCTAAACGAAAACAGCTCTAGTTTGAATTTATTTTTTATTTCTACGTGGGTGTCGAAAATTATTGAGTAAAAATATTATACTTAATAATTTTGACACCCATGCTTTAGCTCAGACTAAAGCATTTTCAGGATAGGAGGAAAAAGAGATATCATCCCTGACCTAGATTCGAACCAGGGTCACTCCGTTGAGATTGAAGAATATTGAAAATGGTTTTATATATATCAGGGTTTAAACTACGGTCGCTTTTTTTGCCAAATGCGGCGAATTATTCTAACACGTGAGAAAAAAATTTTTATCCACCACAAAATAGCGACAGTTGTTTAATATTCTGTCAATAAACTTTTACTTTTTTTTCATAACTTTGATTTATACTTTATTGCTTTTTTTTAACCTTAAAGTATGCTTCTTACAGTAATGAAAAACAGTGTCGATATAATTTTATCGATACGATTTTACGAGCGATGAAAGTAATTAATCTTTTTTTTTGCATTTTTCTGTAACTTTCTTTCCCATTTTAACATTTTTGCGACAGCAGCTTTCACGCTAGCTTAAACCCTGATATATATAATACTGAAAAATATTGATATCGCTGTACATAACTCTTCAGCCTAATGTGCTTTGTTTTTAGTAGTAGCAGTATGAAGACTGATTACACACAACATGACAGAAAGGCAGAGATGCTAACCTGTACGGATTTTAACTCTACCTTACGGTTTTACGGTCGATACCGAGAAAACTACGGAAAACATCATGCAAGATCCTTACGTGCAATTTTGTACCAGCTCCTCAAAAATTCCCGTTTTTTATGATTTTTTTTTTATTTTGATAATAAAAAACCCTGCACATTACAGACGGCCCGCGCCCTCCACATTAGAATGC
>QLNU02014802.1:49939907-49976928 GCA_006491805.2 Dysdera silvatica
CTGCTCTATAACAATGAAGGTGATTTACTCATAAAAAAAAAAAATTTGCAGGAAACGAAAGAGTGTGGTTTTACTGAAAGCCACTGAAAATTCTCGACCTTTTTACGAAAAACTACAGAAAGTTCTTGACTGAGGGCCAACCACCCCCACCGGCCGGTGCGCCCTCATGAGCTAGCTATAGGACTCGCGCCCTCTGATAATCCAAGGTATACGCCCTTTAAGATGACTCAGTCAGCCTCTGGGTACATATACTGCTCTATAATAATGCAGGGCAGGTGCTTTACTTATAAAAAAAAAAATTGCAGGAAATGAAAGACTGTGGCTTTACTGAAAACTGCTGAAAATTCTTGACTTTTTTTTTATGGAAAACCACAGAAAGTCCTTGACTTTTATTTACAGATGACTACTTTCTGAGGTTAGCATCTCTACACAAAGGTCATGTTGCACTGGGACCTGTAGTTTTTCGAGGAATCCGAACCTCTGTGGTAAAAGAACTGAATGCAGGATTACTAGGAGCATTAAAATGGCATCCATTCTAGGATACCCCAGGGAATACAACAGGCTAACGGCATGATGGATGAATATGGTGCCATTGTAGGGGAGTGGATTTAGACTTTTCTACGGAACCTGAAGCTCTTAAGACAAATATCAGGTTTCTGGAAATTAACTTCATCTAGAACACAAACTGGCTACTTGGAGCTTGTGAGCTGCATATAACTCTTGGAACATACGACAACACAGTTTAATTTCTAGCTCGCAAACATTTTAGCGACAAATGTGGCATTGATTTACACTAACATTAACATTACATGTACATTAACGTTATTTCAAAATATATTTTTTGATAAAACACCTCCTCATTTCATCCTATTTCCTTAAAAACTCCTATCAAATTTGAGCTAAATACAGTTTTTTTATTTTATTTTTATAAGAGTAAAAATTAAAATGGTTCCTCGTTCTAAAAGACTGCTAATCCCTGGACTTAAGTCCAAGAATTGTGAGCTGTAGTATCCATAGCGACAATCTAAACCTAGTTTCTCATTGTACACCCAAATAATTAGAACCCAACTACATTACAAGTTTCAAAAACAAAAATTTCAAATTGATATAAATGCATTAAAAATTTTATTGGGGCCTACGACTACCTCTCTTGCAATGGAATCATGTCCACCGGAATACAGTTCACATATATAATGTCTTCTCAGTTCGTCCAAATTCAGCTCCCAATCTCTGCCCAAGTCAATCACTTTGTTAAACCACTTGCTGGCCAAGCGACGTCCCTCATTGCCACAAAGCTTGTCAGCGTCATCAGGATGCGAGAAAACAGGAGTTTGTGGAGCTTCGGGAACAGTTTCTGGGATGCTTTGCGCAATAGCAGCTACTGCTCGCTGGAGGAACTGCAATCTCTGGTTTTCCAGAGAGGCCTCTTCCTTTTCAGAAATGATATTGCGATTGTAGTGAAGTTCACGGAAAAAAGCTTTCCTGGTCTGAAATTTAAGAACACACCAATTATTGTTCCATGGATATGAATACAATTTATTGCATACCACATGACATGACGATAATTATATTAATGGTGATGGGGGGGAAGGAACTACCTAAGTAAAGAAGGGAAGTTGCGGAGATTAGCCATGGAAATTATTTTTTCTGAAACTATTTCTTTTTATTAAAAAGGCACAAGGACAACAAAGTTCACGTTGCGACAGCACCATGGCTTCCCAAAGAATCCAAACCTCTTAAGGCCTAGGGAACCAACCTCTAAACCAGAATAATCAAGTCCCCCCCCCACCGGAAACCGAACCTCAGTCAGTGATATGCTACGAGAATGCATAACCACCATGGGGGCCCTTTCGATTCAAACTAGAAGCTCTGTTTCTGATTCAGAAGAGACTGAAAAGGAAAGAATTACAGCATGTGTGGCAGCAAAATGCCATCTTCAGTCACACCATAAATTCCCTCTTGCATGCTATAAAGGTCATGTGAAAATTTCAAGTAAAGTGTATTAGTTAATTCTAAGAATGAAAGCTCGAAAAAAAAGATCGTTATCATATACACAAACATGTTTTATTCTTTTCTACTAGTCATTCCAATGCCTCTTTTCTTAACTGTTAATTGGCATTAATCAAACCCTACATACAAAATCATAGCCAATCCAGGCTTAATAAGCTATCACCTGATTGTTAAATGGGGCCTTGAAAAAAAAACCAATGGTACGTCCATTTTTGCTTAAAATGAGATGCGAAAGGATTTGCATCCAATTGATCCATACAGTTTCATGTTGGCCAACAATAACGGGGTGTTATACTGCAGCAATTAATTACACTATAGTCATATACCACTATTGCAGGCAACCCCAGAGGGTACTTCCATGGACTTCACTCAAAAATTTCATTTTTGTGACTTATACAACTGTTGTTTTCAACGCCTCATATGCGAATAGAAAATCGAGGAGTTACACTTCAAAGACCATTCGAAAAATACGGCAACTAGGAAAACTTTCGTTGTTTTTAGCCGTGCAACTCTTGCTATTTTACTCTCTAAATCTAGCCATATAATGATGTTCTAGCATCAAATCATGGTTTGCTTAACAGAGATAAATTTATCTATGCTGTTATCTGAGCTGCTTGTATTGTGCCTGTTTCATTCACATAATTTATTTTGTTGTACTGTTATCCAAATGTATATTTCCCCACCAAGCTTATTTAACTCGAACAGGAAGTAACCTCTTAATGGATGTGTGTGCAGCAAACACATCTTTCCATGAACTACCAATTCATCTCTACACTAATAATCAGAAACACTGAACCGATGCATATCTATTCGGACTAGACCAAAGCCAGCAATCATTGGATTGAGACACACCAGTACTTGGACTGGTAAGCTATTGAATATAGTGTAGTGGCGTATTCATAAAATTGCCGCCCCCTCCCACCTTTACAAAGAAAAGAATATTTGTAAAAAAGAAAGTATATCATACTCTTAGCGTTTCGTATGTAACGGCTATTTTTCATATAATTATTCAAACTAATAAGATACAACTCAAAATTATTGCTACCATATTCGCCAACTTCGTGGATTCGAGACATTTTTTGAATCCACAATAATTTTAGTTTGGATTCCTGGAACCTCTGATTTGATCTGGTTGGTAAAAGAAAAAAAAAAAAGAAGCAAACACAATCACAAATATAAAATTGTAATGAAAGAGCGGTGTTACCAAAATAAATAGGAGCCAGAAACCGCACAGTAACTGTGATGATATGAAACGCGGCTCATTGCCAACATCGACCATCATTTAGTTTACCTTTAATGACACCTGCAAAACATTTCCGTTGCGGCTTTTCTTAAATTCAGAAAGTTAACATCAAAAACTAATGGCAATTTCCATGTGCTGATACCCGATATACCTGCTTCTGGTGGGAAGTATCTGATATTGTAATGTAAACAATATGGTCATATCTCTTTGTCTTTCGATTCTGTAGTTTTTATTTGCAGGCAAGTAGTCGCCTGTATCATCGCTGTTGGAGGAACAAGGCAATAATTAAAAAGAAACATTATTTTCAACATTGTCCAGTTTGGAAAATTTTATTTTTAAGCTCTTACATGCCACCCCTAAGCCTGTGCCTTATGTGCCTACTTAGAAATCCGCCACTTGTACAGCGAGGTGTGTGACGAACCTTTCTCGTACTTCAGTACAAGAAAGTATTCAATAGTTTACTGGTCAAAGTACACAGACATAAACCCAATAATCGCTGACTCAACTCCTACCTGAGTATGTGTTGCAATTCTTATCTCTTCAAAAGAAAAATTACACAAAGGTTCGGGACAATTATGTCCATCAATGTATATGTGACAATTACTACAATCTTACTCTTGTGTGACGATTATGATCAGAGTTGCCGTTTAAGGGGGACACGGGTACCATAGTACCAGGGTCCGGAGCTTTTAGGGCCCCATGGCACCGATTTTTTTACCCAGGCTCAGGGCGTTTAAGGGCCACGATGCTGAATACATTTTTATCAGGGGGCTCGTTGAGAAAAGCAGTACCAGGGCCCGTTATTGTTAACGGCGGCCCTGATTATGATAACCACACTAATTGCAATAATGATTATACCGAGATAAATCACAACATGTACACTGTAATCGCAAGAATTACACTGATAATTACGTATTCAGAATGTATTAAAATCACAAATTAGTGAAACGGAACATCATTCTTCAGGGGAATAAGTTGCTGAATAAGTTAAATTAAAAATAAAACAGCTGTCTTCATCAAATTTTTACTTACTGTGACCCCAAAAAGGCCAAGGGGACGAGAATTTTTCATCTGAAAAGTAACGATTAAATGCAAAACCGTCGACAACATCAGATGCTGGTACACAGAATTATTGACGGAAACCTTCTGGCCCAAAGCCATGAGCACGAGAGGAGTGGGACCTTGACTTTCATGATCCTGCCAGAACTGCTCAGACATGTATTTGGGAATTTCCTCCATATCAGGGGCTAAAGTTGTCTATGAAATTAAAATTTAATTAAAATTCCAAATTTAATTTAAATTAAAATTACATTTGTTTAATGGAATTACATAATTCCTTAACAAATACTGCACAAAATGAAAATTTATAAGCAAAAATTCATCATTAAAATAACCAGACAAAGAAACATTACTCTGCAAGTAGTAAATTTGCATCAAGAGAGGACAATGGCTTTTTAGAGAAGAGATTAACAACGTTTAAGTAACTTGAGTTGTAATAGATTTACATTATATTATAATTGACCAAAACCTAAGAGCCGTCAAACTCATTTCAATGAAACACCTACAACCATCATTGTGACCATTAAGAGTAATTTACAATATACTTGTAATTTATAAATTACTATTATTATTATAATATAATTTACAATAACTTGTAATGGTTAAAACCTTTTAATCTAGGGGCTACTAATACTTTTTTCCCCCTCCATCATCATTTGCAGTCAACCCCTAAATTTAGTTAAACAATAAAAAGCAAGGGGTCATATACATATTTGAAGATGTCACAATAATGTACAACAAATTCCCAATAACTATGGCAGCTAAAAATATTTAATATTAGTAGTCAGTATGAAATTTAATAAGCAATTTAGTAACAAAAAAAGAGATATTGATACAAAAATGAAAAATATAAAAGTAGTTTTCTATTATAAGTATTCAAATAGACATAGATAATATTGGACATAAACAGAATACTGCACGCTTTTTAACAACCACAAATTTAAAAACGGCAAATTTGTTGTTCATGTACAGCCCCTACACTCACAAAACTGTCTAAAAATTCTAAACGACTTCTGTGAAGCTTTTGGACGTTTTCAGTGTTGTGTTTCACATTACTTCTACAGAAGTCTTAAAACATTAGAAAATAATAGTTTGGTTAATAATGAAACAGAATATACTTGCCTCTAAAATTATAGTTAATAACTGGCAACAAAAATTCAAGAAATTTTCAAGCCTGCTATCGTTCATTTCTAACTCCTAAAAAGAAAACATTGTTAGCCACAACGCACTTAACATACCAACACACATCAACGTACCATAACAAATGTATATCTCCAAAGATGTCTACACAAACAATAGACAAGCTGTACCTGGAACATGGGCATTTCATATGTAGATAAAAAACAATCCGCATAGACAATAGACACAAATAGGAATTATGTGATGCCAGAGCTTAACTTCCCCCCCACGCCATAAGCTCATTGGTTTTCATGATGTTTCTGTGCATTTGCATAAATGTGTATTGTCATGCATGTACACACAATAAAGCAAAAGTAAAAGTTTATGTGGACCAAAGTGGCATCACTATTTTTCAATTAAGAATCTCATTTGCATTTGTTTTTAGTACGGTGAGCCCTATTTTTTGTTTGTATATTATGGCATAAGGTCAATCAGGGTCATGCTGTGTCGGGACATGCAATTTTCCAAGAAATCTGAACCTCCGTTGCCTGTGGAATTAAATCCCATATGGATGGATTGATACGAAAAAAAAAAAGATCTTGAGGCCAACGGATTCAGATTTCCCACATAACAGACATGTGTGCCACCGTATACAGCACCATATGGCTGAACGAGATAGTCCCGGTCACTTTAAGTAATAAATTCCTTTCGTTTTCAACGATAAACATGACTTTTTGTTAGTTTACTAAGACTTTAATGTGCAAGCACAGCAAAGGTAATGCTGTGCCAAATGCATGCATCAGCAATTGTTTGTGTTTAGCGAGTAATAACAATCACAACATAGTCAATATACTTTTCATTGGAACTTAACAAAAAAGAAATCTCACTTTTCTGCACAGTCTCTCTTTAGGGGTTTTTCCAACCTACGTATAAAAGCAGTAGAAAAAAAATTTATACATTAACGACAAGTAAAAATTTCCGCTTTTCATAATGATCAAAACAATATAGTCCTCCTCACCTTTTCTATTAAATGCGCTAGAGCTTCAAATTTCTTTTGAATACAGCTTTTCCACATCATGGCAGCAAAACCTTAAAATAAAAATCTACAATTTCGAAAAGGAAAGCTATAAATTCCAACAGATATCCATCGTTCTGCACAAATGTCATGTACATATATATATACAAACTAAATATCATATATGAAAAATATCATCGATATACAAATGTAGTCCATTAATACAAATGCAGTCTAGCTTTGATTTAATGATACCATCGATTTAACGATTGTTTTTAGTAGTCCGGATTGAGTTGCATTGAGTCCGGTGTTATATTTTCCTCGATTTAATGATAACTTTTCATCATTAGCCTGTAGCTGCAAGTAGAATTTCAGTTAGAAAATCAGTTATCATCAGAAAATCAACTTCAATTGACTTCACTCACTTGAAGCGAATGCTGATTTACAGTGTGTAAAGAAGTATTTACTGAGTTTTGACGTCAAGCGTGATCTTTTCGATGCATTTGAAAAAATCGAAAAGGCAATGTTAAATGCCAACTCCCAAGAAAAACTAAAAACGTCAATCAAAGATTTATTCTTTAATTGACGATGATTTATTCTTTAATTACGTATGTACTTGTGTCTTATATTTATTAAAATTAACACACATTCTTCAGAACGCTGGTTATGGTTTACCTTTTCCATGATTTCCTATTTCAGTTCCGATCAATAGCGCATCGGAAAATATCTAGTTGCATCATTGGTTCCGATAAATGTATTCCCCGATTAACGAATTCCTTCATTTAACGATCATTCTCACTGGTGTCATGAAAATCGTTAAATCGAGGTTAGACTGTACAATCTACATCATAAATATAATTAATAATACGACAACTACCATTTTTGATTACAGAACTGTTGACCAAATGAAAGCAACCAAGTGCCTGATTCAGATGCTCCACTTCATCTTTATTTTTATTCCATTGCATTAAGTGCTCCCAAGAGCAATTCGAAAGGAGGACGTCATGATTTAAGCTGTATGGGAATTTCTTCCGCAGTTCATTGATTATTCCTGTCAAGTGTAAAAAAATACAAATGAAATATAAAAACAATTACTCTTATTATAAATTATATAAGATATGCTTGCAAAATATCGACTGCTATTGTAGCTGTAACTGATATGAAATTATATATACAAAAAAAGGACCATTTTCTCTCACCCTCCCTCCTGTTCTTTTTTTATGTCATTTAAAATTTATTTGGCAAAATTCAGTTGTGTCTATTGAATGTTATATTCCAATTAGGTTTCCTATATCTAGCAACACATTTGCAAGGTATTTTAGTTTCGTAATCACACATATATATTCACTATGCACCAGTGAATATACACCTCAGGTTAAATGGATTATTAATATAATTTACATATGTTAGAATACTATTACAAAACGAAAGTGTATATAATGAAAAAGAAATCAGTAAGAAAATTATTTCATTGACAACAGAAGCAGAATCGAGTTAGTTAGGCACTCAAGGTTTACTTCCAATGGATGCTTAACAGAACATCGGAGATGGGAAAAGGAACCTCCCAACGTGATTTCCAAACCGATTACAAACGTTCATATTTACTCAGGTTTGAATTATAGTACCACAAGAACAAAATTATATAATTAAAATATAGTCAGACTTGGTTATAACATCCAAAGTTATACTATTTAACTATAAATTACTAATAACCAACTAACCATTATCGTTTTTAAAGTTTTAAAACAGAAAGCAAAAATTTCATTTAATGCAATGCTTGTACCCTTTGACCATTCGGTTTGTTTGTTTGGTGTTTTACGGTGCAAAACAGCAAAGAATATGGTGTAATGGAACCTATGGTTTTCTGAAAAATTCAGACCTCCTAAGGCCAAGGGAAACAAACAATCCCTGAACTACAGTGAGCAGAAAAAAGCAGCTTTGAAAGTCAAACCCGAGTACACTACATGAATGCTTTACAGGGGCCTTTCAGAGAAAATGCAAGGTGTGGGGCAACTAATATTTTAGAGGCCTTCAAAATTGATATAAATACACATCTAACATAGATCGAGTTACCAAGTTGATGCCCAGGCCCCTTTCCCCCCCCACCCCACTCTGATGAGCCCTGTGCATTACCACTGCACCACCAAAAGGTACTTGACCATTATGAAAGTCTTCAATTTTCCATTACTGCAAAATAGCAGTGGGAAAGTGTTCCATTTTCAATGCAAGAACAATCCTAATGTCATTGATATATGAAGTTTCTTAGATTTCGTGGTAAAAGTTTTATTTTTAAAGTGAAAGAAAATATCCTACCATTGAGTATAAAGGTAAAAATAAAATTACAGGGGAAAAAATTGATTCGTTAAATTTGTGAAATGGTTCGCTACATCTGTGACACTTGACATGTGTAAGGAACTAATACGCAAACTAATCATCTCTAGTACATCAAACTAATAAAAATCGTTCATCCGTTATAGCCATAAATTCATTATATCCATGTTATTACATTCCACTGTAGTCTCAAAAATTGGATTTATGATAAGCAGTATGATACAACAGAATTTCAATTATAGTTATCTAGACTAACTGGGATAAAAGCCAATCCAAATAACAGGAAGTCAATATAATTTGGTAATTTAAATATTATAATTAATATATATATATATCTCAATCATAATTAAGATACAGTAAAACCTCTCTACAATAATATTACACGGACCAACAAAAATCATCATTGTAGAGAGAGAATTATCGTTAAAGGGAGAGTTCTTTAAACAGTAAAACCTCTCAACAACAACATTATACGGACTGAGAAAAACTATCGTTGTAGGGGGATTTATCATTATATCAAACATTGTTGAGAGGTTTTACTGTATATAATTGGGGGTATTGTAGCAAAATCGGACGACAACGCTACATAAAATAAATTCGTCTGCAATATAAATTTGGATGGCAACAGTGCCCTCTCTAATAAGGTTCCTTCTCATTGTATCCAGGTAACGATCAACCAAGCTAACACGTTACTTTAATATCAAACGATCTTACAATCAGTCTCTTGTTTTCCATCAAATAACATGCACAGAGACTCTATCACAAAATGGCATACTAAATTATTTAACCTCATAATTGTATAATTTGGCTTTCTTTAACTATTTAATAAATATCGAATTTTAAGTTGGATGAACTTCACGGTATTTTGTTTACTCAAGTTAGTAGCGTATTTTTAACCAGCTACCTCGGTAACATATCCATATATATATATGCACTGAAGAGCAACTGAATTAGCGACAGCTGGAATCATGCATATTTAGCGCTATGGGTGGGTCTATAAAAGGAAAGGAAATGGCGCAAGTAGAGAAATTCATGGTAACAGTAACAGTCAAACACAGTATGGGTAAGACAAATGATGTAAGTATATTTGATCATAGGCAAATTGTCAGGGCCTAACGGATGGGTCACTCCGATCTCGGAAGTCGTACAGGCACTGGGATTTTCACGAACCACCATGTCAAAGATGTGTCATGAGTATACCAATTCCGATAAAACCATCCCTGATAGGACCAACTACAATGGACAACGGCATGTCGTTAAGCAACCATCATCCAACAACGATACCTCTGCTTACTGCACACCACCAGGTACAAGGCCTGAGAACATCGTCACTGGACCCTCTACAAATGTGGAAGAATATTGCCTGAACCAATGAGTCACGATTCACATTGATACATGACAATGGCAAGGTATAAGTATGGTGCAAAGAACATGAAGAGATATATTCTCCTTGCTATCAGGGTATTCTTCAAAATTAATGAAGGTGGCCTTGTTTGGGGACTGTTTACGTGGACTGAAACAGGACCCCTGCTACATGTGACATTGTACCTCACAGGTCAATATTACCGTGACATCTTTGACGACCATGTGCTCCTGTTTGCTCATCTTAAACATACCAATGGAGACCTATAACTGGCATTATATCTCTTGCCTTTGAACATGTAAACCCCATTTTAAACAGATCCATATTGTAATAATATTGAACAGTACTAAATTGTACACTCTATAACAAAAAAATCGACGCACCAAGAAGGAGTTGTCCGATTGCGATAAAAATTGGTGGATGTGAAGAACATACATAGAAAAAGAAACGATTAAAATTTCAGAACAATTGAATGATTTATTGCAGAGTTTGACCGTTACAAAGGGAGGAAGTCAATAAGGCGTTGGTCCACCTCTGGCCTGGATGCAAGCTGTCACCCGGCGTGGCATAGACTGATAAAGATCCCGGATGGTGTCCTGCGGAATTTCTTGCCAAATTGTCTCCAACTTCTTCTTCTTCTTCTTTCGCTTTGCCATTTCCCATGTTATATGGGGTCGGCGTTATGGTCCTTTAATCTTCTCTTCCACAATCTTCTATCCAATGCCTCTTCTCTACTCCATCCATACTCTTCCAGATCTTCCGTCACTTTATCCTTCCATCTCAGCCGTGGTCTTCCCCTCTTCCTCTTACCCATTACCACCAGCTTATCCAATACCTTTCCCACATATTCCTCATTTCTCCGCTCCATATGCCCAAGCCATCTTAACCTATGTTCTTGTATTTTTCTTCCTATGGGTCCAACCTTGACCGTACCTCTAATTAGGTTATTCCTTATTTTATCCCTCCTTGTAACACCATTCATCCACCTCAACATTCTCATCTCAGCCACTTCCATCTTCCTTTCATGCGCTCTTGTAATTGGCCACGTATCCGCCCCGCATAACATTGCAGGTCTGACCACAGTTTTGTACAATTTTCCTTTCATCCTTCCGCTTACTTTCCTATCACAGAGCACTCCACTCATCTTTCTCCAATTTAACCACCCACATTGGATTCTGTGTTGTATCTCTGTGGTCATAACTCCATCTCAGCCTACAAATGATCCAAGATACTTAAATTTTTGTACAGATGGTAATCCTTCATCTTGTAGACCTATGCTACTTACGCTTTCTCCATTTAGTGCCACATATTCTGTCTTTGTTTTGCTTATTCTCAAACCTCTAACACTTTCCCCCATTCCTCGGTTTTCCTTTCTACTTTTTCACAGGATGTTTCGCATAGTACAATGTCATCTGCAAACAGCATACTCCATGGTGCATTACAGTTTACGTCTTTCACTAAAACATCCATTATCAGATCAAATAAGTAAGGACTGAGAGCTGAACCCTGGTGCAGTCCAACCTTTACCGGGAACCCTTCTGTCAAACCTACACTACTTCTGATGTAAGTTTCTACTCACTTCATACATTTCCTTTACATGTCTAACATACTTCTCTGATACTCCCTTTTTTCTCATACACCTCCATATCTCTTGTCTAGGTACTCTATCATATGCCTCCTCCAAATCTATGAACATCATATGTAACTCTGCTCGCATCTCTCTACATCGTTCCATGAGCTGCCTCAGTACAAATATAGCGTCCGTTGTTCCTCTACCTGGCATAAAACCAAACTGTTCAGTGCCTATATCTGTCTCCTTTCTAATCCTCGTTTTCACAATTCTTTCCCATATCTTCAGTGAGTGGGCCATCAGCTTTATTCCTCTGTAGTTACCACATTCTTGCACATCACCTTTACCTTTATATATTGGTACAACAATACTCTTTCTCCACTCATACGGTATCTTCTCCTGTTGCCACAATTTTTTCGTAAGGTCTCACAGGATATCTATTCCTTCATCCCCAAGCTTTTCCATACCTTTATCGGGATCTGGTCCATACCTGTTGCTTTCCCGTTTTTCATTTTCCTAAGCACCGTTTCCACTTCATTTCTGCCTATCTCCCCCCACCTCTTTTTCAATCGCTCTTCCATCATCAAATAACACACTTGAGTTTTCTTCGTTAAGTAACTTACTAAAATATTTTCTCCATCTTCCTCTAATCCACGATTGTTCTCATATTATCACTCCCCTATCATCTTTTATCTGCCTAATCATTGTAAAGTCCTTTGACCCTTTATTGCTCACTTTAGCTATTCTTATTAACTGCCTCTCTCCGTCTTTTCTTTCCATTTCTTCATACGCGTCTTCCACCGCTTTTGTTTTTGCTATGGCCACAACTTTCTTTGACTCTTTTGGAGCAGCCCAAATTGTCTCCAACTGTCGGGCTAAATCGTCAACATTCCTGGATGGTTGCAATCGCCTTCCCATAGCGTCCCAAATGTGCTCTATGGGAGAGAGATCAGGAGATCTAGCTTGCCAAGGAAGTGTTGGGCAAGCTTGAAGACAATTCATAGCAACACGTGCCGTGTGCGGCCGGGCATTGTCTTGTTGAAACGTAAGTCCAGGGTGTCGCAAAAGGAACGGTAACACAACCGGTCGTAGAATGTCGTCTACGTACCGCTGTGCTGTAAGTGTGCCAGAAATGACCACCAAAGGGGTCCGGCTATCAAAGGAGATGGCACCCCAGACTATAACACCCTGTTGTGGGTATGTGTGGCGTGCGATAGTAAGGGCAGGATCCCCACGCTGCCCTGGACGTCTCCAGACACGTCTGCGGTTGTCGTCAGGACACAGTTGGAAACGGGACTCGTCACTAAAGACTATACGTCCCCAGTCAGCGCAGTTCCAAGTTGATCGAGCCCGGCACCACTGTAATCGGACTTGACGGTGTAAAGGCGTGAGAGGTAAGCGGCGTAACGGTCAGCGCGAGCGTAAATTCCGCTCTCTCAGTCGTCTGCAGAGGGTCATGTTGGACACATGTGTGCGGGCCACACGTTGGATAGTTGATAACGACGAATCCGGTGCTGTGACAGCTGCTCTGACAATCGCTCTGTCTTCCCGTTCTGTTGTGGCCCTAGGCACTAAACACCAAATTTTAATCATTTGCATGTTCGGTCAAAATGTCTTTGCATACGAAATTTCATTACAATCGGACAACTCCTTCTTGGTGCATCGATTTTTTTGTTATAGAGTGTATATCTATGCATTGCTACAAGGCTTCCAGATACTTAAAATTTTAATAAAAGAACATCTTACCTTTAATCATAGCCATATTCTGCACATCTATTTTATCGTCCACAAGAAATTTTTCGGCAATAGAAATATCATCACAATTTTCCTTAATGAACAATGATGAGAGCAAGTCAGCCTGAAAGCCAGCACAAACAGCCCACACAGCAACTAAATCGGTAACCGTTCCTAAAATATAAAAAGTAATATTTTCGAACAAAATGAAATATTTATGATGATTCCGAAACCAAATTCAGCCAAGGCAAAAATCAGTGTAAAAGCACAAAGAGATATATGAAAATAGGGGGAGAAACAAAAGGAGAGTAAAAGAAAAGAGTAGAATAAAATAATAGTATAAAAAAAGAAAGAGTAGACGAAAGAAATCGCGGGACGATATTTGGATGGGGCCATTCGACAGTAATTTTGGCAACAGAGACGTTACATTTTAATCAGATCTTAATCCACCTTATAAACATATTCGCTCATATATATTTCAGGGTAATTGCAGTATGAGTTGTTTAAGGATTGGCAATTTTATGTGTCATCTGCAAACCATAATGCAGTTCCATTAGATCCAACATTGTAACCACACCAGTGTAGACGATGGCTATAACAACTACTGAACCACCATGTGGCATTTTAAACTTGTTAGTATTTTTACACGCCCTAAAGTCACACAACCATGCCTTTAATATGGGACTGAAAGCTCAATGTAACCTTTGAACATATGCACAAATAAGTTCACAAGAAATCGAATTCAGCCATAGAAGTTCAAAAGTACGATCCAATAGTTATATACGCTAGCTCCGGGTTCACTAAATTTGACTCTCAACTAAGCTTCTTGGGATATCAATGCATCATGGGATGATGTCGGTTGCCCACGATGGTGTAGTGGTGGGCAATTATGAAGTATTTGTATAATAAAAATAAATCACAATCGACTCAAATTTACATTAAAGTCAACAATTCATTCGTTCTCGAACTTAACAATAGAGATGTTTAGTTACAATTGTGCAACCACACTATACATGTGTGTGAACATTGCTGAATCACTGACATGTGCGTCCACCATGCATATGGCATCGTTGTCAATTTGGTGAGTAGATAGATATATCTATCCACATTTTCTAACCTCCAGGCAAAAGGATTATAGTATGCGTTTATAGAATCGTTATATAAGTTTTAGAGAGCCTATAGAATAAAATGCCAATTTAACAAAATCCAAACAACCTGAACTTATTTTATTCATTTATATGAGTATTTTTTTTTTACTTCCTTTTTATTTATTTTTGTAAATACACAAGAACATTTTTGAATTCATTGTATGTGTAATATAACTAAAAGTTACCTACTTACTACTACTGTGCTGATTTTATATGCGAATCATAAAAAATTGTGTAAATTAGGGTATACAACATCGCATCAAGTGACTGAAAATAGACCCTCTGGTATTTTAAGCTACATTTAATCTTAAAGTTGTTTATAAAAATATTTAAATTGTTTTTGTCGTTATAAGAAAAGCACGGTATATATGACATAGAATTTATATTCAAAAACATGTCTGATAAAGATACAATTACAATTTTGTTTTATCATTCAAAACAAACACTGGTCAAAGATCGTATATAAGTAAATAGAAATGGTAGTCAAAATTTTGTAAATTTTTTAATGCATATACAATCTAATTTTGTTGAATATGGCGACTTACCAAACGACCGATTAACTATTAATTTTATGAAGTAGTTGCATACTAGCGTGATGAGATGATTTTACAAGGGAAAGGATTGTCATCACTAACAAGCAAAATAATCAAATCATGAGTCAGCTTGCAGTCCATGGCTTGCACTCACTGTGAGGAGCAATGGCTTCTCATTAGTTAGTTGCGTCAGGACGAACGAGAGAGAAGCAAAGCAAGTCAGCTGATGATATGCGTTCAACCGACGGAGCAGAGGCTGTGCTGTTAGCCAGTTGCATTGGAATGAATGAAAGAAGCGAAGTCAGCCAGCAGTTACGGTGATGTAGACGAATGCAGAAAAGCTGAAGTGACTATGAATCGAATTTGTGCATTTACGTTTACACGAGAAACAATAATTATTATGTTTTCATTAAAATGCTGCGCTCCTCATTTAAAATGCCTATAGTTTGGATTTTTATTTTCCCCTACTGAACTTACAATAACAAACCAACGAATCAAGAACTGGTTTCAACAAGCACGATTATGTGATGCATCGACTCAGGTCTAAAACAATATCGATAAGTTTCGAGATGTTCAAACAATCGAGGCAATCGACTAAAACATCTCACAATCGTGCATAACTACCATGGTACCCCTACATCAAAAACAACTGACAAACATCACCTTCATATGGCAGTTCAAACAGCCAAACGCCAAAATAGCAGAATAACTAGAAAATGGTGGACACTGGATAAGAAAAATCAAAAGTACTAATCATGTACTTTTGGAACTAAACTGTCTGTACTTGACTGAGCATGGATAGGCAAGAGTATATTGGGTTAGGATTATGGGCAGCCATATGACTACTTTTAGGGGCTAAGGAAAATCGTTATCTCCATCTCTCTCTCTTTTAAGGCTGTCAACCATTTTAGTAAATATATAAGATACTAAAGTACTATAAAACTACCGCTTGACAATTTGCAATGAGTTCAAAAAGTACCGTACTTTAAAACGTGAGAGGTCTATCAAAAACTCACAGAAATTTTTGCCAATGCACAGTCAGTTCTACCATTGTGTCATGCACACAACCTGGGTGCCCAAATCCATGCACGACACATAACACATCCTCTCCTAAAAGCATTACCGATTTATTGGTTCATAGTAAGGTATATTGAAACTGACACCCAAAATTCAATCTTGTACTTTTGAAAGTAAATACACAGCAGAATTGGGCAAATCAAATTTTTGGAGAATGACTGGGGAGAGGAGGTGCTCAAGCTCCCTGCCCCCCTAATTAGCACCCATAGCCAGGACCTCTAGTAGTTTTCCAAGAATTTCGAATCTGCCACCTAGGGGTATCAAATCTTGAACTGTTTTTGATAGAAAAATTACTAAAAAAGTGTCACTATCATGATCAAATTTTGAATTTTAGCACAACAGAGAATTGCATAAAAGAGGGCCCAAGCATCCTAAAAATTGAACTCAAATTCCTCAAAATGAACTCAAAAATTAAAGTTGCACTGTTTTTTTAAAACTTATTGAAAGGGAAATAAAATGAAAGTTAATTGACTCACCTTGTCCTCCATTCAAGAGACTTTGGATTGAAATATTCACATCTTTCGATGAAAATTTTCCGAACGGCTGGCTATTTAGTAAAATACTGAGAAGCAGCACATCTTCCAATTGCTTAATCAAAATGTTCCAATGTTCTAGGTCTAAGGAAATGGCTTCCCAATCACTGTCATCGTTTTCAGTCGCGGTTTCGCCTTCAGCATCTTCCTTCAAGGGCTTAGCCTTACCAGCAGCATCCCGCATCTCCTCATGAAATGCTGAAGCTAAGATCACAGACACCGAGCGAGCCACAATTGCAGCAACATAGGATGACAAGTTGCTCACCGATTGCAACAAAACATCACGAACAGCTTTCCACCAAGGAGATACATGATCCGATTCAGAACAAATAACCTTAGGATCTATTTTCAGGATGAAACAAAAAAGATTATGTAATATATGATTATGCCAAATATATATATACACACACTCTCTCTCTTGCAAAAAAAAAAACGTAGCACCATCAAAACATTACCGGTTTTTATTGAAATTAAATGTACATCCAGCACATACACGGGTAAGGATATGGTAAACAATTCAAGGCCGTGGGACCCATCAATGGCTAGGAATTGCACATTAAATGTTCAAATCAATAGTTGGTGAACCCCACCCTGGTCGCAATGCATGCTTCTATACGTCTAGATAAGGAGTGATAAAGATTCCTCATGTCATCCTGCGACGCATTCTGCCAGGCATTTTTCACTTGTTGCTTCAGATCTGCGACATTTTGTGGAGCCTGAATCTGGAAACCTACCATGTCCCATACATGTTCGATTGGCGAAAGGTCTGGTGACCTTGCTGGCCAAGGAAGAGTATTAACAACACAGAAGCGGTTCACAGATACACGAGCTATACGGGGCCTGGCATCTTGTTGGAGAATGGCCCCAGACTGTCATGGTATGAAGGGTAACGCAAACGGCCGCAGGATGTCATCAACATATCGTTGAGTTGTTGAAGTTGTAGGGTTATCCTGCTGTCGTATGAGATAACACCCCACACCATCACACTAGGGGTAATGGCTGTGTGCCTCTGTAAAACAAAGGGTGGTTGGGACCGCTGGCCCTGGCGCCTACACACATGGATCCGATGGTCATCTGCTCCAAGACTGAAGCGGGATTCATTGCTGAACACTATGCGATGCCAATCTGCTGGCAGCAATGATGATCGGCTACGACACCACTCCAGACGACTCTGTCGATGGTGTGGGGTTAAAGGCAAACGTCTTAAAGGCAGTTGTGAGCGTAACCCCACCTCAGCCAAGCGTTGTAAGATGGTAGAAGGTGCCACGGGTGGTATGGAATAGACTGTAGCACGCTGGATGGCGGACAATGATGCTGTTGTGTCAGCTCGAACCTCTCGCACAACCAACCAATCTTGCCTCGAATTCGTGCACCTTGGCCTTCCAGAGCCTTTGTTCAGCCGATGAGTTCCTCGCAGAAACCATTGCTGCCAACACATTTGCACAGCAGTGTCCGTACGGTGCAGGTGGCGACATATTGCTCTGTAGGACCAGCCAGTTTCACATGTCTCAACTATGCAATCATGTTCGAAGTCGTGAAATTGGCTATAAGGTCTTTGACAACGTCCCAATGGCATTACTGGTTGCGTCTCCAGGGAACTGCAACGCCGAAAACGAGAAAAAATAAACCGTTCGCAATTTTTACCTCTTTTATACGATGCCAGTTGCGCAGTAGAAATGCGCGCTATGATCGAAGTTAACACTCATTGGCTTTGAAAATTTAATCATTTGCATACTTGGTTTAAAGGAATTTGCATGCGAAATTTTGAGATGATCGGATAATTTTTTAGGGGTACTTTTTTTTTGCAAAAAGAGTGTGTGTGGTGTACATATATATATGTCATTATACAGAAGAACGGAAAACTGGAATAACAAGTGGTGCTGGCTTCTTAATCAACAAAAGAATTAAAGACTGTCTTCTGGGAGTTGAAAGTACATCAGATAGAGCAGCGAGGCTTGTTGTTCAATAACCCAGCGATACCAACTTCAAATAGTACAGGTATATGCACTAACATCAAGCCATACTGACAAAGAGGTTGAAGAATTTAAGAAGAATTAACAGTTACACACCAAAGGGAAACAACATATCCGCTCATTATGAGGGATTTCAATGAAACATTGAATTGGGGGTTTCATTGCAAGAATTGGACAACAGGAACAAGGAGAGACATCGGTTGGTAAATACGGATACGGGGAAAAGAAATGAACGTGGCGATCAACTCATTGAATTTGCAGAAGCTGAAAATCTTATCATGAATTCATTTTTTAAGAAGAAACCGCAAAGAAAATGGACATGAAACACCAAATGGGGGAACTAGTGAAATTGACTATATCCTGGCAAACAAGAAATCAATTATGAAGATTGCAGTGTACTGAACAGATTTAATACTGGAAGTGACATCGAATGGTGAGATGAAAGTGCGCTTAAATACTAAATTAGAAACACAGAAGCTCATTAGGAAACAAGTAAGTAAGAGGGTGGATTTTAATGAAACTGAAAGCAAATACCGAGGCATTCAAGTTGAAATTAAAAAATGCTTTTCTGCACTGGAAGGACATATTGATGAAAGTGATATCTCAGAAGCAAATGAAACATTGTTAAGACATAGTTGAAACCGCTGGGGAAATTGGTGGTAACCTGTAAAAAGCACAATAGCAAATTATTTGAAAAGACGAAACAACTCATGAAAAGGCGAAGAGATGTGAAGGTGGACAATCAAAATACCAGTTCTAGATTGAGTACATAGAACTTTGTAAAACTCTGCGCAAAAGACATGAAAGAGATGGTATAAAAATGACTGTGAGCTAGTAAGGAAAGCATTGAAAATAACAAGAGCCTTAGGGTTGTTAAAGGACGCTTA
The DNA here is from genome assembly GCA_006491805.2 of Dysdera silvatica. NCBI lineage: Eukaryota > Metazoa > Arthropoda > Arachnida > Araneae > Dysderidae > Dysdera > Dysdera silvatica. Next base: position 49,959,503 of record QLNU02014802.1, read on the forward strand.
TCTGTTAGGAAGAAAGGCATCATTGTATTAAAAGGAGAGGATGGCACCGTAAAAAGAAATAGGAAGAAATACTTACGAGGGTTGAGAATTCTACAAAAACTATATGAAAGTAAACAGTGGATTAAACGAAGACACCGATAATAATAGTCGAAAGAACAGCTCCTAAAATCTTAAAAGAAGTTTATTTGCAATAAAAAATATGAACAAAGGAAGAGCCCCTGATGATGATGGTGTTACATTAGATATGCTAAAAGAAGTTAGAGAACATGTAGAAAATATACTTGCAAATTTCTTTACCAAATGTCTTAATAGCAGTAACATACCAAACCAATGTAATTCTGCAACAGTAATTTTTTGCATAAAAAGGTGATAACAGGATTTGAAGAATTACGGATCAATTAGCCTGTTACCCGCTATTTATAAAATCTTCACAAAACTGATAACACATAGCCTGAAGAAAAAATTAGATACAGCTCAACCAAGAGAATAAGCTGAATTTCGAAGTGGTTCAGTACAGTGGACATATTCAAGTATTAAGAGAATTAATTGAAAGAACACATGAATATGAAACTTCCATTGTGTGTTGCATTTATTGACTATGGGAAGGACTTTGACTCATTAAAACATCAGCAGTCATCAACTCTTTACGATCAACAACATCGAGGATGTGTACATTGACCATGGTGAAACGTGTGTATAAAAATGCAGTGCAAACTTTCGGTTACATAAAGATACCAAAAACTAATCGAACTTGGCAAAGGTGTGAGGCAGGGAGATACCATTCTCCACAACTTTTTACTTATGCTTTACGATGATTATGATTTTTCAGCTGATTAATTGAAATAACAGGAATAAAAATAAATGGTGAATATTAAATCATCTGCGGTTTGCTGTGACATGTTATTTTTTAACGGACCCATTAGAATCAAGACATGGTACAAGAGTCCTCACTAGAAGTAAGAATTGGACTCAGATGAACCTACAAAAACTAAGATCATGTTCAATAATTTTGTAGAGGAAACAAAAATACAAGTTGACAACACTGAGCTAGAATTGATGGTTAATATATTACCTTGGCAGCTGATTGCCAATGGATGGCAACATTGTGAAAGAACTCAACAGACGTATTAAACTTGGCTGGAGTGCATTTGAAGAAACAGTTTTATTCTTGAAGGGGAAATTGCCTTTTATGTCTAAAAAGAAAAGTCTCAACCAGTGTGTATTGCCAGTCCTCTCTTATGGATCAGAGACATATAGTCTAACAGTTGGAGCAATACAAAAGTTACAGACAACGCAAAGGAGCATGGAGAGGTGTATGCTTGGAATAACTAGGAGAGATCGAAAAAGAAGCACTTGGGTAAGAGAGCAAACTGGAGTAGAGGATATTATTGTTAAAGTAAAAAGACTGAAATGGCGATGGTCTTGGCATATCGCAAGAACTGATCAACGATAGACAACGCAAAATCTCAACTAGATTCCAAGGGACCACCTAATAGCTAGAAAACTTCCTGAAACTAGATGGTTGGATGAAAGAAGAAAAGAGGTTGGGTGACGTGAAACGAGGGCCCAGGATAGACTTGTGGAAGCATTTGAGAGACTTTATACACACACACACACACACACACACACACACACACACACACACACATATATATATATATATATGTGTGTGTGTATATATATAAAACATGATTACCTCTCAGCGAACTGATATGTTTCATTGCTTGCTGTACATTTGTCCACTTTTCAATATCTTCACAAAAGCTGCTGTCAGAAACCCAATATGCCAAGAGAAGGAGCTAAAAGAAATTGAAAAAAAAAAATTACACTATTACCAAATACATAAATTAAAATAACAATAATATAAATAAATATAGGTTCCTTGTTGCCATTACTAATACTAAAGTGCTATAAAAAGGACAATTCAAGAATGAAAACAATTGTACAATAAGCACGTTTTAAAAATCAACTAACAAGAGGGACCCCCAGTGAGTGCCTTGCCAATTTTGATGAATATTTTTTTTTTTTAATGAAAGTAGAGACAAAATAAGGAAATACGTGTCTCGGCATTCATGCCAATGCAGCTTATTTTCGGCGATACGAATTTTTAAAGATTTTGCATATTATATATGAGCTTAAAACACAACACCTTTTGCAAGACAATTGGTAGCTTGGGCGGTATAAGTTACCGGCTTTCTGCACCGTGTTTTTGTGTTCGATGCCAGTGGAAATAAATCATTTTTTTTATGTATCCTTTTTACATGTTTGTTTATGTATTTTTATTAGTAAAAATACTTTGCTTACAATCGGATTTTGCTCATAAACTTACTTTAATAAAATTCATATTTACATATTTAATTCTGTGATACTATTTTTCGCAGTTATAATTTTTACACGAATTTTAATTTTTAATTGAAGAGTTGTAAAGGTACAAAAAGTTTAGGAGTTAGCTGTAAGTTTTTATGTGAATATAACTTTTATAAAATTTGCGTACTCATTGTCAACCTGTGAAGGGATGAAATTACACCAATAACGCAGTTTTGTTTTATTTAAGGATTGAAAGATTTTTTCTGAAAACGTTTAACAATTCCATTAAATAAAAAAGAAAACTGCGTTAATTCGTTTAATTTTGTCATTATTAGCCTTTGCAGTCTATTGAAAAATGTATTTTTAGTATGTAATATTTTATTTTATAACATATAAACATCATTTTATTTTATAAAATGCAATCAATTTTATTTTAAAACAAACAAACTCAAACACACACTCTCTCTCTCTCTAATCGACCAAGTTAAAAAAAATTTATATATATATATAACTATTTACCAATTACCAAATTAAACAGAAGAGCCATGATATTGTTGTACTTATAGAAACCTTTTATACCTTTACCTTTTTTATTACTGACAGACAAAATGAAAACATGAAACTTGTTGCCCAATATACATGTGCTCATTTAACATGCAGATTGTCATGAAAACCCAAACATTAGTATTAAACAAAACATCCATCTCACAAATAAAAGAGACCTCATCTGTGAAAAGCATCACGAAACTGTATGTTTATTCCATTATTATATATTCTACAGTAACTAAAGTTAAGCCTACAGACATACATTCACCAACAAAAAAAAAAGTTTGCTTAATGTTTCCTATATGCTATTAAAGTTTAAACAAAGTTTCCAACCACCTTGTATATCCATATCCAAAATTTACTCAAATAATTACCAAAAGCTTTTCTGGTAGAATTCCGCATGTTTTTAAAGCAATTTGCAACGAGCTGAATGAGGATCCAAAGTACACTGACGTATGAAAGAGAAATCCACCTAAAATGAAAGCAAATGGCTAAAAACTATTCCTCACAGAAAAAAATGCAAAATATATGAATGCAAATAAAGTGGCAAGAATTCTTAATATGACTTTTTCTTCGAATAGATTTAAAAAAAAAAAAGAATTAACAAGAACCACCAAAAAATTGCCTACCGAGCGATTCCATTTGTTTCTCTGAAAGGTTGCTTTTGAGGTCAATTTTCAAGTTTGCAGTTGCAGCAAAATCCCCAGTCTTTTGTAAATTACAATCGGTAACATTAAAGAAAGCCATGAATTCGTGAAAGGGTAAATCGGTGACACTAACATCCAGAAATCTGACTTGTTTCTTGACAATGGGGGCAACTTTCTGATGCAGTGTCACAAAGGATAAAGCTCGACCAACGTCTACTTCAGAAATACACAAAGTAGTTGCATAAAGCTGCAATGATGTAAAATATGTACATCACTTTAAAAACTGTACAACAACTCTTTAGTTAAAAGTACAAACAAACTTAAAATTAGTTTAAACCAGCAATTCTTAATCTTTTCTTTACCAAGGATTCCCTTTAAAAATATTTCAATATGGTGGATCGTAAAAACTTAAAATTCAAAACCTCAAAATGTAACGAATGTCTACTTAAAGTTGCGAATCAAGGATTTCCATGTTTTGAAAGAAGAGAAAAATAAATACGCACACTTTTCATTATAATAGGTAAACACATTATGTGACAGTGAAAATACAACACCAAGGAGGAGTAGGCAGAAAATCATGCTAATTGCAGGGTAGATGAAGCTCAATGTGTTATGTAAATGATGTGAAATGCGCAACTGTCCTGCACACATTTAGTGTGATATAAGGGATGGAACCTGTAAAATCAGCAACAGTTGTGCTGCTCTGTCCACAAGGGAAATTTCTTTTTTTTTTTTTCAGAGAAAATGCTTAGTAGCAGAGAATACCAGGCCTCCGCCAACCGAGGCTATTCCAGCAGACAGACGATATTTCATGAGGGAAATAGTTATCAAATTCAGAAGGGCAGGTTGGTCCATTCATCAAATCGTAGCAGACAGCCATCTACATGGGTCCACGATGCACCGGTTATGACAAAGATAGTTGGAACAAGGGAATGTGGCATGTTTGAGAGGGAGGGGTGCTGGTACGGCCAGAGAGATGTCAGCATGCATGGACCGATGCATCTGACGGCAAGCACTGGCGGTCCCACAGGCAAATTCCGTCAACCTTTTGCAGCATGTGTAGGATACCCTGGATGCTCCTATATCGACCAGGACCATTATCCACTGATTAGTTGCTAACGGCCTGCACTCATGGCACTTGTTAAGAAGGCTAACATAGAGCCAACAGCAAACATGCCTTCATCTGCAATGCTTTCGAGACAGAGCCACATAGGCAGCGGAATGGCACAAGTCATATTCTCAAGCGAGTCATGTTTCTGTTTTAGCAATGACAGTTGCGGTGTATAAGTCTGGCACCGATGTGGTGACAGATGCAATCCAGCCACATCTGTGGATTGGCACACCGTGTGACAATGTGATATTATGATTTGAGGTGCCATCGCCTATGATAGTAAGTGACCTCTGGTCCATGTTGTAGGTCCCATGATGGCCCAATGATACATGGATGATGTTCTGGGGCCGGTGACACTATCCTTCCTTCAGGGGATGCCCAATAACATTTACCAGTAGGATAGCGTCCAACCGCACATAATGCGCATCTGCCAACATGTCTTGCAAGGTACCCAAGTGCTTTTCTGGCCACCAGTCTCCCCTGGTCTCTTACTAATTGAGTACGTCTGAGACATGATTGGACTTCGCTTACATGTGCTGCCGCCACGTTTAGAAAAGAGACTTTAGCAAACGATTGACAGGGAATGGGAAGCCATCCCTCAGAACACCATCCACGCGATCATTGAGTCTGTATCCAGATGTGTTACTGCACGTATCGCCGCCCACGGTGGCCCTGCAATCTACTGATCAGATGGTGTTTCCACTCAGTGTATAGGTGTATCATGTTGCAATAAACATCACTTATTGTTCATTGCTCTCTCTCTCTCTCTCTCTCTGCCGACTTGCATCACTTTCTGCCCACTCCCTCTTGGTGCTGCATTTTCACTGCCACACAGTGTATAATAACTGAATATATTCAAATTTTAAAACACAATAATAGTACGAAATATTAAATTTATTAATGAAAAGGCTGATGTTGCATTTCACTTACAAGTCTTGTTATACGGTATTCAATATGTGAAAGTGGAACTGAGTTCTGACTTTATGTTGTTCAACCAGTTTCTGCATTCATTTTCACAGTAAACGAAGAAAAGATAAAGTTAAGTTTACTGTAAACCCATTAATAGGGCATCACAGAAACCAGTTTAAAAACCACTAATGTATAATATTAATAGTATTGATCAATATGAATGAAGTACCACTAATAAATGAATGAAGTATCCATTAATAAATCGATCATGTTTTATAGCACAAAGGAGACTAAGATTTTTCTAAAGAGGATTGCGGAAAGCTATGCATACTGATAGGCATCTGCATTTTCATCACCTGGCTGTGCACAAAGCATCCGTAATTAGAACTTTGCATTATATATAATGGGAAATCATGTATACAAATATGAGAGAAAATAAAAGGCATGAAACTACCGAGAAGTGAACTTGGAACCTTCTTGTTGAAAATGTTGAATGCTCTACCAATTGAGCTATAGTCTATGCTCAACTTCTATCTCTCGATATATGCAAGGGGGAAACATTTGTATACTACAACTTGGATATTGTGCACCACAATAAGAAACCCCAAGTATAGAATATATATCAAGCAATCTATATTTATTACTGTATATATATCAAGTAAATCGTAAGTGAACTCTTTATATATGCGCATTTCCTGCAGAATATTTTAGATTATCTTGTTGCACAACATTACAAAATGTTCTGCTTTGGGGTCTCCAATGTTTTATAGTATACTCATTGGAGTGTTTGATTATCGAAATAGTTGTCTACAATATGGAAAATTCAAGTTCCACTCTTGTACAGAGTGCTTGCCATTTTTTCTATCAATCTGTATATTCCGTCTCTCACTCTGTGAGGTTTTATTCTCCAGACAACAGAGGTCCAGAAGCAGCATATTCTAAGGCTGCCTTGCGTTAAAGGACACAAACTCTTATATCGGAGAAAAACAAGTTTGCAACGATGGTAACATCAGCTGACATAAATATGACACACTATATGGCCGAAAGTATCTGTACAATATAAAAGCACTAGTGAGGGATTGGGAGCTCATATATGTTATGTTAGACGATGGACAAAGTCAGCAGAGATCAGTGACTTCAACAGTAGCACGATCATCAGACGCCACTGTCGTCGAAAATCGGTGCCTGAAATATCAGTCTTACTACAGGTGCAAAATTAACTGTAACTGTTGTAATTGTAAAATGATGAGAAAGTGAAAGTGCAGAAGAACGAAGTGGTAGACGGAAGAAAATGCTCGCAGCCATCAAACCCTGAAGCAGCTAGTAAAGGAACATCGTACATCCCCAGTGGCAATGCTCACTTATGAGTTTTAAAATACATTGGGCATGGTTGCTAATAGCAGGACTGTTCATCGAGAGTTACGAAACATAGGTTTCCATGGATATGCGGCTGCTCACAAGACACATATCACCGTTGTCAATGCCATATGTTGGTTGCAATGGTGAAAAGCTCACCACTGTTAGATTAAAACAATGGAAACATATTCTTTAGGGAATTGAACCTCGTTTCACAAACTGGCAGTCCGATCGACACGCCTGGGTTCGGTGGATGCCTGAGGAACGCTTCATATCCAACTGCATTGTGCCAACTGTTAAGTTTGGTGGCGGAAACATAATGATGCGAGGGTGTTTTTCGTCATTCAGCCTAGATCCCTTAGTTCCTGTAGCTGGGAAAATGAACCCTAAAATATATCTTGACATTCTAGATAGCACTGCACTTCCAATTCTCTAGCAACAATTTCGAGGCCACTTTCTGTTCCAAAAAGGTAACTATTCTGTTCACACACAAAACTTGTGTAGCCGTGGTTTGATGATGAGTGTCCGAAAACTGGACTAGCCTTTACAAAACCCTGATCTCAACCTTGAACTCATCTGTGGGAAGAATTAGAATGCAGATTACGTGACCAGCCAAATCGCCGATCTTCCTTGGCTGGACTCATTACAGATCTTATGGATGCCCAGAAAGCAATTCCAGCGACCATCCATCAAAACCTGGTGAAAAGTCTTTCCAGATGTGTGCAAGCTATGAAAGATGCAAATGTGGACCAAATTCCTATTAATATGCACCTCAGGAACCACCTGTTCTACATAGGGGGGTGTCCAGAAACTTTTGGTCATATAGTGCATCACCCATGTTATTAACAGAATTATGGTACCATTACCCATAATACAGTATCATAAAACCATGATGGACGATATTCAAATCCGGCCTGGTGTAATCATGCTAGAATGGTTAAAACTTCACCCATTGATAAAATTAAGTCATTCATTCAAAGGTACACGAAAAATCTAAAACACGGAATGCAGCCGTTTATATTCAATACCTGAACATTGAGTGAAGAATCACTTTTCGATTCCGAGTTACTCTTCAAATTTATATTCTCGTTCATGACTTTATAAAGCTTCTCCAACTGAGAAGCACGCAGACAGCACTGCATGAGAACTTTCATCTCATAATCCGTTTCTACAGGATCTGAAAGTAAAATTTATAAAAGGTAATAGAACTTTAAAACTAAAAACATTACTTCATAATCTAAAAATCTTACACTATCACCATTACCCATTTATCCACTGCTGGACAGAGGTCTATCAAAGAGCCCTCCATACCCATATTTTAAGTGAACTAATTAAAAAATAACTTCCTTTAATTACCTTGTTTTTGCAAGTGAGTCAGAAGTCCAGTGACAACATAGTCAACAACATCTGCAGTTGAATGGCGATTACTAAACAAGCTGTCCAGTGCCTAGTTAAAAAAAAAAAAATGTAACTTACAAACAGAATGCTGTTAACATTTTCCAATTCTATAATAAAACATTATGAAGTATATTAAAAAATACTCATTAAGTGAATAACAAAGAATATCTCTCGCGTAAAAAAAAACATGGAATCTTTCATCAGTATTTTCACCAAGTTTCATGTTCTAAGATTAACAATGGGTCAGCCAAGATGGAAAATGCAGCTTAAAACGACCTCTGAACTGCAATGGCTTAACATCATCCCTGAACCGCAACTAGTTTAACACTTTACCTACCGCTTGTGACTATATATAGCTCAGGGGTCAAAATTAACTTTTTAAATCAGGTGCACAAGTGCACCCAAGTCTTACGACTTACGTGCATAAAATACTAGTTAAGTGTACAAGTAACGAACAGAATAGAAAGTAAACCTCAACATTAAAAACGGGTAAAATGTAAGTGTAGCAACTATATTTAAGCATGTAAACTACAACAAAATGCAACTTTTCAAAATAATTGAACATTCGTATGTAATAAAAAAAAATTCAAAGCAAATGCAGATACATTGAGAAAATTATATAAAATTAGTCCATAGGTCACTGTTCTTGAAAAAAAAAAGTAAGTAGCCATAGTTTTGAATAGTTAGGTGCACTGCATGCACCCAAATTAAAAATTTACATGCATGGATAAAATTTCATGTGCACAGTGCACCCACTAATTTCGAACCCTACTAATAGGCTTCAGGTAGATAAAGCGTTAACAGAACCTATAGAACCATGTTACCACAGGGTTAATTCTTATTTCGGAAACAAAAGCCAGGTATATAAACGATGATGCACGGATAATAAATAACAAGGTATACCTTCATATATAAATCCAGAAAAACCTGCTTAAAGAGACCATTTTTGGGACTGGATTGCCAATGGTTACCACACATGACTGGCTGTGGTTAGGCAATTACTAAGTCCCTACCAGTTCTCTCTTATAAAAGGTGTTCACTTTATTCAAGTGGTCAATTTACTCAAGTAATCACTTTACAAGGTTCCATTGTATATTTATTAGTTATATACAAAATGACATTTCATAAACAAGTTACGTACAAAATGACATGTTATAAATAAGATATATACAAAATGACATTTTATAAACAAGTTACATACAAAATGACATGTCATAAATAAGTTACATACGAAATGACATTTTATAAATAAGTTTCATACAAAATGACATGTTATAAATAAGTTATATATAAAATGACATTTTATAAACGTTATATACGAAATGAAAATACAATAGAAATAAATAATTACTGTTAATTTTTTAAAAAATTTTGGTGACATAAACATATACATATTAGATATATTACAACCATTTGATGAATGTCTGAGCACATCGAAGTGGCAATGAAATGTGGAAATTTATATTTTAAAAGAAAAAAAAATATATTTCAAAATTAATTCAGTTATTAATTCCAAAATAGATATCAAAGTCACAAATTAGTAACTTGCCTGGATCCGAATATTCGATGTCCTCATGTCTTTCAATATTTTAATAATATCGATCGCTTTTTCTGAAAAAAACAAAAAAAAACCCACATGAAATTCATCCATGTACTGCATTTTATTTAAAGAATCTACAAACACATAGCTATTTGACAATCTACTCCATATAGCGATGCTTTAAATAATTGTTCTTTTTATTAAAGTACAAATTTTCATTATTAAATTAAATAAAATGCAATTTCATAAACATACTTTCAAAGTATTTTAACATGACAAAGAAACTTACGTGTGGCAGAATATGACACCAATATTACATAAATGGTAATTCAAAATTTTAGCACGAAAATAATTAAGCAACAAATTTTGCAAAAGCCAAAAAAAAAAATTTTTTTTTTAATGTATGAATACAGAGCAATGGCCTTCATTAAAGACTGTTACATGCATACAAAGCTAACGCTTTTATCTGAGATTGTCCTTATGTATGAAATCATGCTTTCATTTCATTGAAAGCCATCTTCAGGCAAAGAGTCTTAACCAGAAGCTGTCTCCATGCTGGCAGATCTTAAGCCTGCTTCAAAGTGTCCCCATGCATACAAAGCTGCAGCCGTCATTACAGGCTACCTCCATGCATGTGTTGACTGTAATAGAAGCATTAATGGTGATAAGCCTCGCAACTACTTCTACATTCAACCCACCATGTTACTTCAGCAGACGTATGATTTCTGCTACAGCATTGAGCAAAAAATGTAGATGATGTTCAAGCAAAATATTTTTAGGTAAACAGTCATTAAAAAGGCATACTTGCAAAAACTTCATTTTCACAAAAGACTAAAACTTCAAAATAATGTTTAACGAAACTGACTAACAAAATTAAGCAATAATAAAAATACAACAAGCGACTAGCTTGAGGCAACTAAAGCAACATAGCTTTCGAACAAGTCAGCTAGACGAGAAACCATAGTAATACATTTCACCACTGCTATTTAAACTCTGCAGAAACACTTCTTTGAACTGTACAGCATCAATGCTATGTCATTTTCCTGCAGTGTAAGTTTTGCAATATTCTAAAAAACAAATGCATAATGCAAACTTGCCTCATAGTCCATCTACATGCATAAAACCTCCATTAGAGGCTATCTACATGCACAGAGCCTTAATCGTAAGCTATTTGCACACATGCAAAGTTTAGGCCTTTATTAGAGGTTGTTCATATTCATACAGAGATAAAGCATAACTAATAATAATAACTCTCATAAGTGACTATCTCCACGAATACTGAATTTAACAGCCCCCGTCAGAGATATTCCCATGCAAATTATTTTTTATAGAGGTCTTCTGTGCATTGTTATGAACCATGCATACACAAATTGGTTGATTGGTTTTTTAAGGCGCAAGGACAGCAAAGGTCATTCTGCAACAATCAAGGTTAAACCGTACATATGGTATACATACACAAATTAGTATTCATTCAGCGTAATATTATTCACATAGAGATAAAAACAAAGAGGTCAAAATTGAGAACAGGAAGCCTAACGCAATGTTCATACCTTTAGTCATACTTTTCAACAGCACTTTTAACTCTTTCAACAAATGCAAATCCCTGACACGTTTGCTGTTTCTTTCGCTAAAAGCATAAAAAATGACTTCATATTAAAAATCGATTTCTAATATAAAAAAAATAACCCATATCATGGCGTTTTACTAATTAAAATAATTATGTGTGGGTCTGGTCTAATTTTACATTCTGGGACTAATGAGGTCATCCGAAATAAGACCAACAGTTTGTGAACTTAGAGCTATGATTATTTTCTCCTCGGATATCGAACCTGGGATTATGGGTTTTTCAAAATATTATTAATCTTTGCAGAGATAACACAATTACCAACTAGTTAACATAGAAAGCCTCCAGGGTAGTGTTTTTATAACTTTGGGGATTAATGATATATGGGCTTTTGACAACCCATATTTTTTAAACTCTCATAGCGATGGTTTTGATGAACAAATGGCCATAAATCACCAATGTAGCACTCTTTTTAGATAATGGATCCTCCCTTGGATCTGTGGTCTTTTCAGAATTCGAAATACAATTATAAGCATTGTTGCCAAATACAGAAAATTAATATACAGTAGTTGTAAAACAGGAAAAGGAAATTCACACTTGTTGCCAATTTCTAAAATTGTAATTATAAAAGTATTGTTGTCAAGCTGTCACGGTGGCAACAGCCTATGAAGCCTGTAAAGTGAAAAGCTCATTACACTCTCACCACAGTTGTATATGACCTACCATCACAATATTTTATGGGCTGTACAGAAGAGAAAGATTAAGCTTACCTTCATATTCCCTCTACGTTCTTTGTCTTTACCTACCCTGTATGACAACAGTGCTCCCCAGGAATTTTCCATGGGGGGGGGAGTTCTTTGTGATTAGTAAATGGAATGGATGAACTAAAAACTCAAAAGCTGGGGAGGGGGCACCCACACTATCTGGCAATTCTTTGTTCAGTCACACAGACAGCAAGTTACTTCAAATGCCAAGAAAATTGTAAATGTAGCAATTTTGAGGAAATTTTCAGGCCTAGATTTTGCGAGAAGGAAAATTTAACACTAAAAAATACAATGGCAAAACGTAATTTTCGCAAATGCGAAACTGAATTTCGGCGCACTGGAAAATTTAACATTTTGGCTCAGTCTAGCGGAATTTTACAGAAATCGTGACCATAAATAATGAAAGGTGACAACTAAAAATAGCCTCCCTGGGAAATAAAAAATAATAATTCAAGGATTTTCCCGGCCGTTGTGTAAAACCTGATATTTTGCCCGGATATTCAAGGCCTTGGAAGGATTTTTTAAAATTTAAGGCTTTTCCCGGTTTTCCAATCTCCGTACGAACCCCAATTTAGATTAAGGAAGGGTAACATTACCAATTTAAGTAATAGAAAACAAAGGAAAGAGCATCCCTCGAAACCTATTCCTTTAATGCAAAATACAGGCAAAACTGTATACTGATATTTTTGTGTTTCACAACACACGGATAACTACAGTCATGCTGTGATGGAATGTACAATTTTCTGAGGAATTCGAACCTGCTGTCTGGAGGAAACAAACCCCAAACTACAGTGCACAGGGAAGTGGCACATATTTTACGGTACCATTGGAATCAAACCTTGGTCAACAGAATGATAAACACATTATCCATGAATGCATGAGAACATTACATTGTCGCAGTGATAATTTTTCTTATCCAGGGTTAAAATTTTCATATACTAGACATATACACTACCTCAAGGCTAAGTGAAAAGGCACAGAAACTTTTTTAAGGAACCCATCTGTGTCAAGGAAATAGCATGAACTCAAGTGACTTTTGGAAAGACTTGGGTTCGAAAAGTGGCCACCTGCCATGGAATACCCAGGTGATAGTAACCTAAATAGTAACACTGGAATTAGCCGAAAGTAAAAATCACAAACTGCATATGTACTATAGGGAGAGTTCAAGTATTTTATAAGCACCTTGTGGGAAAGGGGGTTGCCCTTGGTATGTTACCCAATGTTAATTTTTGCTTACTTGCGGGGGTTGAAATGGCCAAAATATTGCCCATAATACTTGAATGCTTCCATACGTCCAAATTTACAAACCAATATATATTATACAAGGTTAATCTATTAAACAGACATTATAAGACGCCTGCCCGTTAAAAACATAATTGGCAACTGAAAAAAAAATATATATATATATATATGGCCTGCAAAAGGGTTGCTGGTATCTAACTGGAAGGAGACCCACACGCTGAACGTATGTGACGATGTGTGGAACCGGCCGGGCCAGTAACCTAGTGTCCTACCCCGCCTTCAAGTGGTGCAGGCTGGGCTTTCTATCCAAGAGGCAAATTAATATTTGCTGCACGGATGGAAAGGCGGAAGGGGAGGGCTAATTCACCAACCCGTCTAGCCAGCGTGGTGAAATGATGGCTAATTCCTCCAATATGCTAATACACCAAAAACCATGGCCCCTAGTCTCCAGGTGCTGGAGTGCTCCTGATCAAGGCAGCGGTCAGCGTGGCATGAAAGCAGGGGGTGCTAAGAATCACTGGAATGGCCCAGGCTGCCGTTTGTTATTGACCTTGGCAACGTATAATGGACGATCCCTTGCTTCTGAAGCAAAACTTCAAGAATTGGAAGAAGAACTTGACAAGATCAAATGGGACATTGTAGGACTCAGTGAAGTTAAAAGAAAAGGTGAAGAGTTGGTGGAACTTAAAAGTGGACATTTGTTTTATTATAGAGGAACGGAAACTGGAAGAACAAGTGGTGTTGGCTTCTTAATCAACAAAAGAATTAAAGACTACCTTCTTGAAGTCGAAAGCACGTCAGATCGAGCAGCGAGGTTCGTTGTTCAACTAACACAGCGATACCAACTTCAGATAGTACAGGCATACGCACCAACGTCAAGCCATACCGACGAAGAGGTTGAAGAATTTTATGAAGAAATCAAACAGTTGCACACCAAAGGAAAACAACATATCAAGCTCATCATGGGAGATTTCAATGCAAGAATTGGACAACAGGAACAAGGAGAGACATCGGTTGGTAAATACGGATACGGGGAAAGGAATGAACGTGGCGATCAACTCATAGAATTTGCCGAAGCTGAAAATCTTAGCATCATGAATTCATTTTTTAAGAAGAAACCGCAAAGAAAATGGACATGGAAACACCCCAATGGAGGAACCAGCGAAATTGACTATATACTGGCAAACAAGAAATCAATTATTGAAGATTGCAGCGTACTGAACAGATTTAATACTGGAAGTGATCATCGAATGGTGAGATGTAAAGTGTGCTTAAATACTAAATTAGAAAGACAGAAGCTCATTAGGAAACAAGTAAGTAAGAGGGTGGATTTAATGAAACTGAAAGCAAATACCGAGGCATTTAAGTTGGAATTAAAAAATCGCTTTTCTGCACTGGAAGGACTTATTGAAGAAATTGATATCTCAGAAGCAAATGAAAACATTGTTAAGACAATAATTGAAACTGCTGGGGAAATTGGTGGTGTAATATGTAAAAAGCAGAATAGCAAATTATCTGAGAAGACGAAACAACTCATGAAAAGGCGAAGACTTATGAAGGTGGACAATCAAAATACCAGTTGCAGGATCGAGTATGTAGAACTTTGCAAAACTTTGCGCAAAAGCATGAAAGAAGACATAAGAAAATTCAACTGTGAGCTAGTAAGGAAGGCCATTGAAAGCAACAAGAGCCTTAGGGTTGTTAAAGGGAGTTTGTCTATTGGGAAGAAACACATCATTGCATTAAAAGGAGAGGATGGCACTGTAACAAGAAATAGGGAAGAAATACTTAGAAGAGTTGAAGAATTCTACAGAAAGCTGTATGAGGGAAACAGTGGATTAAACGAAGACTCTGAGATAGTCGAAGGAACAGCTCCTAAAATCTTAAAAGAAGAAGTAGCATTTGCAATAAAAAGTATGAAGAAAGGAAGAGCCCCTGGCGATGATGGTATTACATTAGATATCCTAAAAGAAGCTGGAGAATATGTAGAAGACATACTTGCAAAATTCTTTACCAAATGTCTTAACAGCGGTAACATACCAAACCAATGGGATTCTGCAACAGTAATTCTTTTGCATAAAAAAGGTGATAAAGAGGATTTGAAAAATTACCGACCAATTAGCTTGTTACCTGCTATTTATAAAATCTTCACAAAAGTGCTAACACATCGCCTGCAGAAAAAATTAGATGCAGCTCAACCAAGAGAACAAGCTGGATTTCGAAGTGGATTCAGTACAGTGGACCATATTCAAGTATTAAGAGAATTAATTGAAAGAACACATGAATATGAACTTCCATTGTGTGTTGCATTTATTGACTATGAGAAGGCCTTTGACTCTATAAAAACATCAGCAGTCATCAACTCTTTAAGATCAACAGACATTGAGGATGTGTACATTGACATGGTGAAACGTGTGTATAAAAATGCAAGTGCAAAATTTCGGTTACATAAAGATACCAAAACTATCAAACTTGGCAAAGGGGTGAGGCAGGGAGATACCATTTCTCCAAAACTTTTTACTTCTGCTTTACAGATGATTTTTCAGCTGATAAATTGGAATAACAAGGGAATAAAAATAAATGGTGAATATTTAAATCATTTGCGGTTTGCTGATGACATTGTTATTTTTTCAACGAACCCATTAGAACTCCAAGACATGGTACAGGAGCTCTCAACTAGAAGTAAAGAAGTTGGACTCAAGATGAACCTACAAAAAACTAAAATCATGTTCAATAATTTCGTAGAGGAAACAAAAATACAAGTTGACAACATTGAGCTAGAAATTGCTGATTCATATATTTACCTTGGACAACTGATTTCAGTGAAAGACAACATTATGAAGGAACTCAACAGACATATTAAACTTGGCTGGAGTGCATTTGGAAGAAACAGTTTTATCCTGAAGGGGAAATTGCCTTTATGTCTAAAAAGAAAAGTCTTCAACCAGTGTGTATTGCCAGTCCTCTCTTATGGATCAGAGACATGGAGTCTAACAGTTGGAGCAATACGAAAGTTACAGACAACGCAAAGGAGCATGGAGAGGTGCATGCTTGGAATAACTAGGAGAGATCGAAAAAGAAACACTTGGGTGAGAGAGCAAACTAGAGTAGAGGACATCATTGTTAAAGTAAAAGGACTGAAATGGCGATGGGCTGGGCATATTGCAAGAAGAACTGATCAACGATGGGCTGGGCATATTGCAAGAAGAACTGATCAACGATGGACAACAGAAATTCTGAACTGGATTCCAAGAGACCACCGAAGACCTAGAAAACGTCCTCAAACTAGATGGGTGGATGAAATAAGAAAAGAGGTTGGGGTGACGTGGAAACGAATGGCCCAGGATAGACTTGTGTGGAAAGCATTTGGAGAGACCTTCATCCAGCAGTGGATAGATAATGGTTGAATATGATGATATATATATATATATATTTAAATGGATTATTGAACTAAGATGGATGCATATGAAAATTGCTTCTTTTATTATTCTCGGTGTGTTTTCTATTTGATTATTTTGGATGTATTAGTTCTTAGGAGATTTTTACTGATTAAATATTGTTGCATAATTTCCAGCTTATTTATGACAGATCACTTGATTGTTTATATTAAAAGAAGGGCATATCCAGCCGCTTAAAAGCATATCGACATTGTGGATAGAAGACAAAATTTAAATACCATAGAAAAAAAGTTAGATACTTTAGAAAAATATTTAGGTACTTTTTAACATGAAGTAAATTTTTGTTGATTGAGACATATCAAATTATAAACTTTTTGGTTTAATTAAGTGCTTGTTTAAATTCTTCGACGTTTGACTTGAAGCAATGTATGTATCCATTTTATATAAATCGAACACTACGCAGATTAAATCAAACAACAATGTCAATCAATCAACGTTTATTGGCGTAGTGATACCAACGCCGATGGTATGGCGTGATTAGATGGTGAAACGTTCGAAAGAAAATAAATATTTCTGCCTTCGGTGGGACCTGAACCCACGACCTTCCACTTGCGTCTCGGAGGCGCTACCCTGAAACTCTGAAG
>QLNU02014802.1:49977028-49996227 GCA_006491805.2 Dysdera silvatica
TGATAATTTTTCTTATCCAGGGTTAAAATTTTCATATACTAGACATATACACTACCTCAAGGCTAAGTGAAAAGGCACAGAAACTTTTTTAAGGAACCCATCTGTGTCAAGGAAATAGCATGAACTCAAGTGACTTTTGGAAAGACTTGGGTTCGAAAAGTGGCCACCTGCCATGGAATACCCAGGTGATAGTAACCTAAATAGTAACACTGGAATTAGCCGAAAGTAAAAATCACAAACTGCATATGTACTATAGGGAGAGTTCAAGTATTTTATAAGCACCTTGTGGGAAAGGGGGTTGCCCTTGGTATGTTACCCAATGTTAATTTTTGCTTTACTTATGTTGAATGGCCAAAATATTGCTTACATAATACTTGAATGCTTCCATACGTCCAAATTTACAAACCAATATATATTATACAAGGTTAATCTATTAAACAGACATTATAAGACGCCTGCCCGTTAAAAACATAATTGGCAACTGAAAAAAAAATATATATGGCCTGCAAAAGGGTTGCTGGTATCTAACTGGAAGGAGACCCACACGCTGAACGTATGTGACGATGTGTGGAACCGGCCAGGCCAGTAACCTAGTGTCCTACCCCGCCTTCAAGTGGTGCAGGCTGAGCTTTCTATTTATGAGGCAAATTAATATTTGCTACACGGATAGAAAGGCGGAAGGGGAGGGCTAATTCACCAACCCGTCTA
The DNA here is from genome assembly GCA_006491805.2 of Dysdera silvatica. Lineage (NCBI taxonomy): Eukaryota > Metazoa > Arthropoda > Arachnida > Araneae > Dysderidae > Dysdera > Dysdera silvatica. Next base: position 49,977,737 of record QLNU02014802.1, read on the forward strand.
GCCAGCGTGGTGAAATTATGGCTAATTCCTCCATTATGTTGACACACCAGAAACCATGGCCCCTAGTCTCCAGGTGCTGGAGTGCTCCTGATCAAGGCAGCGGTCAGTGTGGCATGAAAGCAGGGGGTGCTAAGAATCACTGGAATGGCCCAGGCTGCCGTTTGTTATTGACCTTGGCTACGTTTAATGGACGATCCCTTGCTTCTGAAGCAAAACTTCAGGAATTGGAAGAGGAACTTGAAAAGATCAAATGGGACATTGTAGGACTCAGTGAAGTTAGAAGAAAAGGTGAAGAGTTGGTGGAACTTAAAAGTGGACATTTGTTTTATTATAGAGGAACGGAAACTGGAAGAACAAGTGGTGTTGGCTTCTTAATCAACAAAAGAATTAAAGATTGTCTTCTGGAAGTTGAAAGCACGTCAGATCGAGCAGCGAGGCTCGTTGTTCAACTAACCCAGCGATACCAACTTCAGATAGTACAAGCATATGCACCAACATCAAGCCATACCGACGAGGAGGTTGAAGAATTCTATGAAGAAATCAAACAGCTACACACCAAGGGGAAACAACATATCAAGCTCATCATGGGGGATTTCAATGCAAGAATTGGACAACAGGAACAAGGAGAGACATCGGTTGGTAAATATGGATATGGGGAAAGGAATGAACGTGGCGATCAACTCATCGAATTTGCAGAAGCTGAAAATCTTAGCATCATGAATTCATTTTTTAAGAAGAAACCGCAAAGAAAATGGACATGGAAACACCCCAATGGAGGAACCAGCGAAATTGACTATATCCTGGCAAACAAGAAATCAATTATTGAAGATTGCAGCGTACTGAACAGATTTAATACTGGAAGTGATCATCGAATGGTGAGATGTAAAATGCACTTAAATACTAAACTAGAAAGGCAGAAGCTCATTAGGAAACAAGTATGTAAGAGGGTGGATTTAAAGAAATTAAAAGAAAATACCGAGGCATTCAAGTTGGAATTAAAAAATCGCTTTTCTGCACTGGAAGGACTTATTGAAGAAGTTGACATCTCAGAAGCAAATGAAAACATTGTTAAGACAATAATTGAAACTGCTGGGGAAATTGGTGGTGTAACCTGTAAAAAGCACAATAGCAAATTATCTGAGAAGACGAAACAGCTCATGAAAAGGCGAAGAGATATGAAGGTGGACAATCAAAATACCAGTTCCAGGATCGAGTATGTAGAACTTTGCAAAACTTTGCGCAAAAACATGAAAGAAGATATAAGAAAATTCAATTGTGAGTTAGTAAGGAAGGCCATTGAAAGCAACAAGAGCCTTAGGGTTGTTAAAGGGAGTTTGTCTATTGGGAAGAAACACATCATTGCATTAAAAGGAGAGGATGGCACCGTAACAAGAAATAGGGAAGAAATACTTAGAAGAGTTGAAGAATTCTACAAAAATCTATACGAAAGTAACAGTGAATTAAACGAAGACATTGAAATAGTCGAAGGAACAGCTCCTAAAATCTTAAAAGAAGAAGTTTCATTTGCAATAAAAAGCATGAAGAAAGGAAGAGCCCCTGGTGATGATGGTATTACATTAGATATCCTAAAAGAAGCTGGAGAATATGTAGAAGACATACTTGCAAAATTCTTTACCAAATGTCTTAACAGCGGTAACATACCAAACCAATGGGATTCTGCAACAGTAATTCTTTTGCATAAAAAAGGTGATAAAGAGGATTTAAAAAATTAGCGACCAAACCCTGGATTATGGAGAGTAGAAAAATGGCACATGCTCTACAATGCCATTAGAATCAAAACAGCTTAATGACACGATATTACCCCTAGGGCTTCTTCATGCCACGTGCCAAAAAAAAAAAATCTTTATGATGAATATTTTCCAAACAACACAGAGTTTGCTCATACAAGCATTAGATTTTTCTTAATGCATTTGTTTACACCGGTAGTTTCCATAGTTTTTGGTCTGAGGACCCTTCCCTCCCTCCCCCCACCATCCCCTTTTAAACTCTTAAAAGTCATCGAGAACTCCTTTACTTTCAAATTTACTGCAGATCACAGTGTATTTATGATCATGCGAGCAACACACTATTGCTCTATTACCATGTTAGAAACTAAAACCAATTAAACAGTATTATTGTGAAATTAATTTTCACCTCAATTAACCCCCGATTTTCTCTCCAGTTCCACAATCATGCGACATGTTTTGTACAAAATTTTGCTCATTAATATATACAGCATACTTAACACTTTACCTACCGGAAGCCTATTAATAAGCTATTTTTCACTAATGCTTAACGACCAGTAGCCTATTAATCAGTCTTTTGATTGCCCGCATTTACTGCCTGGAGGCCTATTAATAGGTTTCCAGACAGCAAACACTGGCAATCGAAAGACCGATTAGGCTACCAGTCATTAAGCGTTGGTGAAAAATAGCCTTTCAGTAAGTAAAGTATTAACCATACAGTTAACTTTTCACACCCAGGAATAAAGATTAAAAACTCACCTCCCCGATTTCCCTACGTTAAAAGCAGCAACCCGTGGACCTTGTTGTGCACACCAGACCTAATTCAAACATACAATAGTGAAGAATGAGTGACACAATTACAAAATCAATAATCCAAATAAAAACACACGATTGTCACAGTTCAAACTATTGATTTACTTACAACGTTTTTCGGCAGCTCATTATTGCCTTCCTCAGGAGCGTCACAGTAATGAGTATAGTTGCCAGAAGAAAGTTATGAATGTTGCCCACAAGTGGACAATTGATACCCCCTGGTGGCCAAAAACAAATGGAAAGTTGAGGGCAAAATATTTTACAGTGCAAGGCTCACATTGTGCTGGAACCTACATTTTTCCAAGGAATACAAACCTCTAACGGTTGAGGGCACCAACCCTTGGACTATGGTGAACAGTATTCGGTAAACTTTTTTTTCTGGCAGAGTTAAGAGTCGAACCAAGGATAATCGGTTTATGGAAAAGTGTCCCCTGGCATTTCGCTCCACAGATATTTTGCCCTCTGTAGATAATGAGTAGGCTATGAAAATGTAAACAATGCACCTAATTTTTTTTAGAGAAGTAGAGCTCTGGTCATCCGAACTTCGCTTAACCTAAATGACTTTCTATACAATTTCCGTTTAAATTATTGTTTTTTAAGTGAACACTCGTTTAATGTTCGCTCAAACAATGGAAATTGTTTACAATGAACTCCGGTCAACCAAGCTTTGCCTAACCAAAATTATCTTCAACATTCATTTAAGTGAAGTTCGGTTCGATATAAATGATTTCCACTATATGAAAGTTGTTATCAAAAAACATTGAACGAGCATCCGCTTAAAAAAATAATTAGAAAACGAATTTTATAGAAGGTCATTTTCGTTAAGCGAAGTTCAAAAGACCGGAGTTCTTCTGTTAAAAAATTGTGTGTATTATTTACATTTTTGCAGCCTATTCGTTATCTACAGTGTGGGGGGGGGGACATATCCACAGGGGGAAAATGCTGGAGACAAGATACTAGGGGCCACTTTTCAACATCCTGCATAACCACACGTTACGTGAGCATAATACCACTGTACCACCATATGGCATAAAATAAAGAAAGGAAGTAAATAAAAAGGAAGAAAATTTATTAGAATAGAAAATTATTCAAGTTTTCGGAGAAAATTGAATCTCTGTTACCTTGGAAACCAAACCATATAACTACAGCGAGCAGAGAATGTCACACACGTTCTGCAACACCATTTGAATAAAACCCAGATTAGCAGCAGGGTAAACGAAAATGTTACCTCTATGTCATTGTCGGGCTAATAAACTAGTATTATCACTCTATAGTACTAGATTAGTACTGTGTGAGTAGTGCTAGTTACTTTACAACAGTTAGATTTTTAAAGAGTTTCAATGTTACTTCAACATGACTTGCTTCTTTAATACTCTATCGCAATTTTTAAAAAATCATAAAAAACCTTCATTTATGAATAAATCTGTTAATATACGTTAACACACTGACAAATTTAAATACAGCATATAAATGCGGTTTTCAACAAAAACACATGACGAGCAAAAATTATTAAGCAACGAAACTTACTTCTAAAATGCCTCGCCTAGGAGCATAAACAGCAAGAAAGAAAACTCGTTTTCTTTTACCGAAATTGAGCATGGTGCTGTCTTTTGATTGGATGTCGTCTTCCACTTCAATCCAGCCACACTGCGCATCACGGTAGCCTATCAGTATCATTCATAATGAAGTCCACATACCGAATAATTATTATCATCGCCAGTAAGTTTTAAATATAATAAAATTAGCAGTTATAATAAAAACAGGCCTGCAACACACGATTTTCATTAATGCATACATAATTTACTGAAAGCTAGAACTATAAGTAAAAAGTAAAGAACTATAAGTAAAAAGTAAAGAACTACAAGTAAAAAGTAAAGAACTACAAGTAAAAAGTAAAGAACTACAAGTAAAAAGTAAAGAACTACAAGTAAAAAGTAAAGAACTAAAACTACTTAGAACTGAACATGATTCAAACATTAGCATAATGGGGGGGGGGGCTTTAGCCTACCCTAGAAAACTACAGCTCCCCACTCCTCTAGAAAAATAAAAACTAAAGCTAAATGCTGTGTGTGGAGTATTAAGGTGTAGCTATAGCCCTCCCTAGACTTTGAGGCTAATTACACAAATGGGTTTAAACATATTTAAATTAAAATTAACACAAATACAGGTACTAAAGTTGACATGCCATTTACAATGATATCGACAGACACATGCTGCATTCGTCAAACTTTCAGAAACAAAGTTGTAAGTATTAAGTTAAATACGAAAAAGTCTTACACCAAATTATAAAAATCGATTCATCATTTCAATAATTGATGCTCTATAACAGCGATTCCCAACCTTCTTAAGCCATGACTCACTTTTATAGTAACCAAGTAATCCGCGACCCCCTTTTATAGTAACCAAAAGATCCGGCCGCCGCCACATTTGCATAATAAAAGCATTTTTAACAGAGTAAAGAAAACACATTAAATACAAAATTATATTAATTACAATACAATAACTTTATTTAGGAAAAAATATGATAAATGTATTTACACAGTTTATTACAGATTATCTACCAGGGCAACAATGGCAAAAGACCAAAAGGTTAAATGGAGCCCATGCTGCTCAAAGTAAGATGATATTTTTAAAAAAAAGGGGCGAGTATATGATCTGATAAGATAAATAACAGAAAATTGCATATTAAACAGTAATTAAAGAAGATTTAATGGAAATAAAAATAGTCCAAGATGTCAAGATTAATGGAAATAAAAATAGCCCAAGGTGTCAAGATTAATGGAAATAAAAATAGCCCAAGATGTCAAGATTAATGGAAATAAAAAAGTCCAAGATGGCAAGATTAACGGAAATAAAAATAGTCCAAGATGTCAAGGTTAATGGAAATAAAAATAGTCCAAGTTATCAAGATTAATGGAAATAAAAATAGTCCAAGTTGTCAAGATTAATGGAAATAAAAATAGTCCAAGATGTCAAGATTAATGGAAATAAAAATAGTCCAAGATGTCACAATTACATTAAATATTTGTGAAGAGAATGTTTGAAAAAGGGAAATGAATTTGTTAAGGGAAAGTTGACATTGACAATTTGTCTTGATTATTACAATAGAATAGAAAAATCGTAGTTTTTAATTATTACATTGTTACACGTTAAATCTTTGTGGCAATGGCATTGTTGTCGGATGCTAAGAAACTACAACAAACAATGCAGACATCCTTTTTTATTAGTTAAGTTTTGTGTTTTCCTTTATTAGTATCTTTCTTTTCTCTGTTGCTTGTCATGAAATTTAAGTGTTCTTTGCCATATGTATGAACCAATATTGCTTCAATAGTTTATTTTTCTAATTAAAGAGTTATCAAAAATATATACAGTCCACACTTCTTATTGCAAAATTCACGACCTCAGAGCGGTGATACCATCATTGCCAATAAATCTAACGAGTGACAAATTGTGCAACGGTTCGAATCAACTGAAACCGAAGCCAATCACCCCTTGACCAACCAGAATTTAAGATTTTGACAGTGTGAGGGAGAGAATGCCACAGTCAAAGGCCAAAACAGCAAATGCCTGCTAAACCAGGAGTTGTTCTCGAAAAGTCAGGTATTAGATTATTTAAGTTCCTATGAAGTACACATGGTCTAGTGAATGTAAGGACATCAGATTTGAGTCCTCACCCTTCTTTAAAGCGTTAAACATAAAGATAGCAGATTTGTAAGTAATTAGTTGATCGATTAGCAATATGTGTTTCATGCAATCTGTTTCTGTGAATCTAAGAATGTGGGTTTGTTGATTAGACAGAAGACAAAAGGTGCCTTTCCTAGAGAATAGTAATTCATAGAAAATTTGAATATATATATATATCATCATCATATTCAACCATTATCTATCCACTGCTGGATGAAGGTCTCTCCAAATGCTTTCCACACAAGTCTATCCTGAGCAATTCGCTTCCACGTCACCCCAACCTGTTTTCTTATTTCATCCACCCATCTAGTTTGAGGACGTTTTCTAGGTCTTCGGTGGTCTCTTGGAATCCAGTTCAGAATTTCTGTTGTCCATCGTTGATCAGTTCTTCTTGCAATATGCCCAGCCCATCGCCATTTCAGCCCTTTTACTTTAACAATGATGTCCTCTACTCTAGTTTGCTCTCTCACCCAAGTGTTTCTTTTTCGATCTCTCCTAGTTATTCCAAGCATGCACCTCTCCATGCTCCTTTGCGTTGTCTGTAACTTTCGTATTGCTCCAACTGTTAGACTCCATGTCTCTGATCCATAAGAGAGGACTGGCAATACACACTGGTTGAAGACCTTTCTTTTTAGACACAAAGGCAATTTCCCCTTCAGGATAAAACTGTTTCTTCCAAATGCACTCCAGCCAAGTTTAATACGTCTGTTGAGTTCTTTCATAATGTTGCCATCCATTGAAATCAGCTGGCCAAGGTAAATATATGAATCAGCAATTTCTAGCTCAATGTTGTCAACTTGTATTTTTGTTTCCTCTACAAAATTATTGAACATGATCTTAGTTTTTTGTAGGTTCATCTTGAGTCCAACTTCTTTACTTCTAGTTGAGAGCTCCTGTACCATGTCTTGGAGTTCTGATGGGTTCGTTGAAAAAATAACAATGTCATCAGCAAACCGCAAATGATTTAAATATTCACCATTTATTTTTATTCCCTTGTTATTCCAATTTATCTGCTGAAAAATCATCTGTAAAGCTGAAGTAAAAAGTTTTGGAGAAATGGTATCTCCCTGCCTCACACCTTTACCAATTTTGATAGTTTTGGTATCTTTATGTAACCGAAATTTTGCACTTGCATTTTTATACACACGTTTCACCATGTCAATGTACACATCCTCGATGTCTGTTGATCTTAAAGAGTTGATGACTGCTGATGTTTTAATAGAGTCAAAGGCCTTCTCATAGTCAATAAATGCCACACACAATGGAAGTTCATATTCATGTGTTCTTTCAATTAATTCTCTTAATACTTGAATATGGTCCACTGTACTGAATCCACTTCGAAATCCAGCTTGTTCTCTTGGTTGAGCTGCATCTAATTTTTTCTGCAGGCGATGTGTTAGCACTTTTGTGAAGATTTTATAAATAGCAGGTAACAAGCTAATTGGTCGGTAATTTTTCAAATCCTCTTTATCACCTTTTTTATGCAAAAGAATTACTGTTGCAGAATCCCATTGGTTTGGTATGTTACCACTGTTGAGGCATTTGGTAAAGAATTTTGCGAGTATGTCTTCTACATGTTCTCCAGCTTCTTTTAAGATATCTAATGTAATACCATCATCACCAGGGGCTCTTCCTTTCTTCATATTTTTTATTGCAAATGAAACTTCTTCTTTTAAGATTTTAGGAGCTGTTCCTTCGACTATTTCGGCGTCTTCGTTTAATCCACTGTTACTTTCATATAGTTTTTTGTAGAATTCTTCAACTCTTCTAAGTATTTCTTCCCTATTTCTTGTTACGGTGCCATCCTCTCCTTTTAATGCAATGATGTGTTTCTTCCCAACAGATAAACTTCCTTTAACAACCCTAAGGCTCTTGTTATTTTCAATGGCTTTCCTTACTAGCTCACAGTTGAATTTTCTTATGTCTTCTTTCATGCTTTTGCGCAGAGTTTTACAAAGTTCTATGTACTCAATCCTGGAACTGGTATTTCGATTGTCCACCTTCATATCTCTTCGCCTTTTCATGAGCTGTTTCGTCTTCTCAGATAATTTGCTATTGTGCTTTTTACAGGTTACACCACCAATTTCCCCAGCAGTTTCAACTATTGTCTTAACAATGTTTTCATTTGCTTCTGAGATATCACTTTCATCAATAAGTCCTTCCAGTGCAGAAAAGCGATTTTTTAATTCCAACTTGAATGCCTCGGTATTTACTTTCAGTTTCATTAGATCCACCCTCTTACTTACTTGTTTCCTAATGAGCTTCTGTCGTTCTAATTTAGTATTTAAGTGCACTTTACATCTCACCATTCGATGATCACTTCCAGTATTAAATCTGTTCAGTACACTGCAATCTTCAATAATTGATTTCTTGTTTGCCAGGATATAGTCAATTTCACTAGTTCCCCCATTTGGGTGTTTCCATGTCCATTTTCTTTGCGGTTTCTTCTTAAAAAATGAATTCATGATGCTAAGGTTTTCAGCTTCTGCAAATTCGATGAGTTGATCGCCACGTTCATTCCTTTCCCCATATCCGTATTTACCAACCGATGTCTCTCCTTGTTCCTGTTGTCCAATTCTTGCATTGAAATCCCCCATGATGAGCTTGATATGTTGTTTCCCTTTGGTGTGTAACTCTTTGATTTCTTCATAAAATTCTTCAACCTCTTCGTCGGTATGGCTTGATGTTGGTGCATATACCTGTACTATTTGAAGTTGGTATCGCTGGGTTAGTTGAACAACAAGCCTCGCTGCTCGATCTGATGTACTTTCAACTTCCAGAAGACAGTCTTTAATTCTTTTGTTGATTAAGAAGCCAACACCACTTGTTCTTCCAGTTTCCGTTCCTCTATAGTAAAACAAATGTCCGCTTTTCAGTTCCACCAACTCTTCACCTTTTCTTCTAATTTCACTGAGTCCTACAATGTCCCATTTGATCTTGTCTAGTTCCTCTTCCAATTCCTGAAGTTTTGCTTCAGAAGCAAGGGATCGTCCATTAAACGTAGCCAAGGTCAATAACAAACGGCAGCCTGGGCCATTCCAGTGATTCTTAGCACCCCCTGCTTTCATGCCACACTGACCGCTGCCTTGATCAGGAGCACTCCAGCACCTGGAGACTAGGGGCCATGGTTTCTGGTGTGTCAACATAATGGAGGAATTAGCCATAATTTCACCACGCTGGCTAAACGGGTTGGTGAATTAGCCCTCCCCTTCCGCCTTTCTATCCGTGTAGCAAATATTAATTTGCCACATAAATAGAAAGCTCAGCCTGCACCACTTGAAGGCGGGGTAGGACACTAGGTTACTGGCCTGGCCGGTTCCACACATCGTCACATACATGCACATACATTTTCACATACATGCACATACATACACATACATTTTCACATACATACACATACATCGTCACACATATACATATTAATCCATATTATAAAGTTAACAACCATTAATAGAATATTGCAATGTAGCCATGTTGAAATATAAAAGCGTTGGAAACATTTGGTATAAAATTCCTTATAAAAATAATTGCAACTAAAAATAGTTGCCACCACAACCACCCACAGAAACCTGTTTGTGACCCCATTAAGGGTTGCAACAACCAGGTTGGAAACCACTGCTCTATAATGTACCAGTATTTTTTATTTAGAATGAGAGTTTTGTGCAATTTATGTCTCAAGACTAAGCTACAGGTCACCCATAACAGCTAAACGTGACTTCTAAACCATGACCACTGGTATGGGAAAGAGGGTGGGAAAGGGGAACTGAAGACCTTTCTGCTGAATATAAAGGCACATTTTTCTCTTTAATGTTAAACCGCATAATATTGTTAAAAGCTACTTGAACTCTTCCTCACACAATTTTTGAACTGTTATGTCCTTGTGCAATGATGCATTTCTACCAAACTTCTGGGAGTCATAACTCCCAACTCATAGAAAATGGAATTTTCGAAAACCCGGTAGAGGAAGGGGGGCACAATCCCACATCGCTTGATTGCTGGTCCACGTGCTCTAACCATTAAGCTACAGGTGGTCTGTCATTCCTCCCCCTGCGATTTTTCACCCTGGACCGGTTATTTTCAGAAAATAGGCAGTAATGTGACTGATTTAAAACATCAGCCGTGACCAGTTTTTGAATAAGCAATGGTCAGAAATGTGACGTACAAGTTTTTAGGGTTTACTGTGAGTTGCTGAATTCCAGCCCAGTGAGCCTGAAGCTAGTGATTATAACCATTGGGACACATTTTAATTAATAGTTTCATGCTAAAATGAAGTGTCAGTGTAAACAGATTACAACTCCTGTATTCAAATCCTACTAACATAATCTATTGTTTTTTTACACATCATTTCATTAACATCATGAACCCAATTAACTTACTGGGAGGATACCAGGAGTGGAAAGTCTCCAAATATTTCTTGTAGGGAAAGCACCAATGTTTCCAATGCTCTGCCATTCAAACATCACAAACGGGGAGGGGGGTGGGGTAATTCTAGCCAGCAAATTATTTTTATTAAGTTTATTACTTATAATTATTATCAAATAAACATTATAAAGATACTGCTAGATAAAAAAAAAACCAATAAAAATAGCTCAATTTTGACTGTTTTCTACAAGTAGACGTGTTCTGTTGACAACATACCTTTCCACATTCTAACGGATACTCCTTTGACAACGTCAAACAAAATTACTCTACCAAAGGCATCGGCGATAGTGCAGAGTAACTTGTTTGGGGATAAAACAGTTGACAATCCTTGTCTCCGTTTATCATATAAACCAAATCTGCAAAGAAAATTGATAGTTTTGATCAAGATTTATTTGTTCAAGAAGTTTTTACTACAAGATAAAATATATCCATGTATTTCATATCGATATATTCACCTTTTAAACATGGAAGTTAAAGATGTATCAACAGATTTCATATAAGCTAATCATGATTAAATGGATCCAGAATACCTTAAAATCACTTGGACCAAAATTTCCACACATGTTTATAGTTTATGGCGCAAGGACAACTAAGATCACAATATATTTTATTTTACAGGTATTATATCGCTACAGTAATGCAAAACATTATGCAAAAATAATACTGCACTAAAGACATCATTAGTATACATAAAGAAAAGCAGAGGTCCCAAAAGGGAACCCTGAGGAACACCAAGATAATTGACACAAATCGCTGAATTAACATTTCGATGCGATACACTAGGATCTACAGTTTCTCAAGGGATGCGAACCTATGGAATCAAACCTGAATTTTCAGAAGCGTAGGCAAACATACGTTGCATATATGCCACTGCATGACTAATTAACACATTAAAATATTTAACGAAACATCAATGACAATATCACTTTTTTGTTGGGGAGGTAGACCATCAGAAGATTTTAATATAAACAGCAAAATAAATAAGTAATAAATGTAAAATCAACGTAGCACTATATAAGGTGTATTGAATATTACAGTGTCAACGTATTGTAGAATGTGTCTTATCGCTGCATTTAAGACATCAATACCCTTCGTTAAGAATGAACTGAAGTGATTCCTGTCCAACTTCTTTAGTCAATTCCTGATGGACATCAACATTAGTCTAAAAGGTATTTATATGCTTTACCTAACATCAAAAAATATATATTCATGACGTTTACACTAATATTTAATGCAAATAAGCATTGGTGAGTTTTAGAATTGAAAATCTTACCGTAAGGGCAGCACAGTAGGTGGTTCGATTTTAGGCTTGGTTTTCACAGGATCAGGTTCATTTCGTCCAATCAGACCGCCAATAAACCCTCTGAAAGAGAAAGCTAAAAATTATATACATAACCGAGCGAGAAATATCAGCAATAACAGATAATCATTTCCAAATCGTGCAACTTAAAGTACATTTCCATGACATCCTTACCCGGCATTTGGATGAGCTATAAAATTGAGAAATCTAGAAGCAACAGCATGCACGACATCCGTAAGCAACAGCTGATTATTTCCCTAATCATTAAAAAAAACAAAAAAAACACCGATTAATGATCATACAATCAATAAATAAGCTGAAAGCTATATGTGATGTGAAGATTTGATTGTCAGAACTGGGTTCGAAAAAACTGGTGTTGTTTATCAGATATACTGAAAAGGTTAAATAATATATTTAACTTATTTCTCATCAAAATTATGCAGAATTAATAGAAATGGCTGCAACTGCTTTCTATTTCAATTTTGTGCAAAGGCAACGTACTTTCACTGGCAAAATTCATTGCCGACAAATTAAAAGGGGACTCTCATGATATCTGGTTTCAGAAAATTTCTCAACACCTTCTTTAGAAATTCACAAAGTTCATCATACGAAATATGGACAAGTTTCTGTTCATTCCGAAAAGTGCAAATGAACTTAGAAAACAACTCACGAATACGAAGCAAAAACAGGAAATATAGTAACAATAAGTCCAACAGCTCGTTTTTAGAATTACGGTGAGCCATGAGTGTGAAATATTTTTTTGGCCCGAAGGGGCGGGAATTGGGCCAACCAGCATCAAGTTCTACATGTTAAATTTATTTGGAGGTCAGGGTGAAACGCCTGACCTCCAAATAAACCGAATTTGCTAAAAAAATCTTTTAAAAATTTATATACAATCCCAACTGAAAAAAAAAAATTACTATATTCACTAAAACAGATAAACAAGATCTGCATTCTCGTCACTATTGTTTCCTAAAATTATTAATAAAAAAAATGGTCAGCTATAGTAATATTCTTCAAAAGGGAAAAAAACTGGCAAATGCTAGTGTAAAATCATTAAATTTTGTGAATTTCAGTTAGTTTTGGCAGTTTTTCCTTGCTAAATTCGTTAAACCTGGAGAGGGAAAATTGACAACACTGTCTCCTGTATCGCTGACCCTATCCTGTGAACAGATGCTTGCAGGTGTCTGAAAATTACAATATTTTGGGCAACTTAAATTTCCATGACAATACTCATTTCTCAGGAGAAGAAGGGACAGTTGAGGGTCTTGTTGACCCTGGCGATCCTGTAAACAAAAGCTGGGCCCTCCTGTTCAGTACCTCCAAATCTCTCCCTTTCCAGGAAATACCCAGTTGAGTAAGAATTGCTTAGGTTATATTTATAGAGGCGCATTGTCACCAGATGTCAATGAAATACAGCAGGTAGTCGTTCAAAAATTAAAATACAAAAATATTTACAAAGTGTGTCATTATGAACATTTTTCGCAATTTTAAAACAAGATTATCGATAATGGCATAATGGGAGCTGAAAATTCGTAATTAGTTAGTTAATTGTTTAGCATCTTGGTAATATTTATCCAAATTCAGAATTGAGTTGTGATGTATTATTGAATACATTTTCATTTAATTTAATTTGAAAGATATTTGTTTTTCGCTTTTTTTTTTTTAATCCATAATGGATATTTCCCAATGTGACCAACCAAAACGAAAAGGAAAAAAATTTGCAGACGTAGAAGTTAAATATTAAACACAAATTTCAAGCATATTTCTGACTTTCCCCAAGGTATTAAAACTTCAAGTATACTTCCCCAATTCACCCGACAGCTGGACACCCTGTAGAAAGGTTTTCCCTGACTTCTCCAGGGTTTACCAAAAACTCCAGTTTTCCCTTGACCTTTATGGATAATTTCATATTCCCCCACAATTCCAGATTTTCCAGGTGAATAGGAACCCAAACAGTCTTAGCTCAACAATAATCACGTAGACGATTCGACAGCTAGAGCGATAGCATGTTTCCCACAGGAGATACCACTTTCTGAAAGGTCTGGACCTGCCGTATAGGGCCTAGTAAACGCCGAAATAAAGATAGGTAGAAAACAGGTTTTGTTTGTATTTTTACGGCACAGGGATTATAGAGATCATGCTTCACTGGGACCTATAGTTTTCCGAGGAATCTGGAGCACTGCTGCCAAATCCCAGACTGTAGTGGGCATGCATTGTAAAGTGGCACGAAGAGTCAAACTTGGGTTAATGATGTAACAGGAAAATGCGTTACCACTATGGCACCAGAAGACAATGGACCTGCATTACCCACAGGAATCCAAACATCTTCGGGCCTAGGGGACCAATCCCTGGACCACAATGAGCGGTTAGTGATTTACTTTCCTTCTTCCACCATTAAAAGTCACATTAATGGCATGGCAGTTAAATGTGATGACACTCCAAGGTTTGTTTGTTTTGTTTTTTTTTACACGCCGAATAACTTTTATTTTTATAACACCCTACGGCCCCAGTTCCGCCAAATCGTAAAGACAATTGGATAAAAAGGAAAACATACCTCAGTTGCATGATAAAAACCAACATAAGGGTTCATTCCGGTTGTCAGGAGGAAACTACTGGAAGGCACATTAGGTTTGACTGGACCGTAAAAACCCTTTCTAATTGACTCGGTAACAAGGTGATCGAACGTCGATAGTGTGACTGTACCTACAAAAGACCATTCATTGTACAATAATTTAAGCTATAAAACTCATTCACCACATTTGTCTCCTTAATCAGTGGTGGAAAACTGAAATTTGCTTTTCGTAGCAGTAAAAAGCAGTTTTCGTAGCAGTTGGACCAGGGCCCGATTAACGCACAGGCCTTGTCTCCAGAGCCCCAATTTTTGCACTTACGGTTTTTTTAAATTATTTACCACACAGAATTTTACAGTGTAGGGAGGGTTTATGTATTACGTAAGCAATATTTTGGCCATTTTATACCCCTCTCCCTCCTAAGCAAAAATTAACATTGGCTAACAGGAAAATAAGCACAACAGCAATGCCCTCTCTCCCCAAAGGTGCTTACGTAATACTTGAAAACTCCCTCATGAGCAAGTTTTTGTTTAATTGAATTATAGCAATAATTTATGTGTTACCGTTCAAATAACTTCAAAATCATTTGAAATAATATTAACATATTGTTTATGCATATAACAAGTGTCCATACTTTTTAATTATTTTAATGTTGTATATATGAATATTTTTGTTAAATGTGTTGGAGTCCCAAATTAATACAAAGCCCTATTTTGCCTTAATGGGACCTGGAGATGAAAAATATCATGTATGCTCAAAAATTATGCCATGCATATGAAAACTTCATATTAATAGTACTAGACATGGAAGAATATCGAAAATTATTTATTAAAAACAAACTTAACATGAAAAGAAAACATTTTATTCACTTCAATTTTAAAGAACGTAAGCTGCTTGTTAAATTCACAGATATAATATTTTAAGAATTCAGTCATAACAGTTTTAAAACTTTGCAATAATTCAACTTTCATGTGCTCTTCTAATTTGGTTAGATACTATACAATGTTAAGAGTTTGCCTATTTAAGAGAACTTGACCACTCTTCCTTATGCCTGCTTCTCAGCTTTTGAAAGCATTTTTTATGATGACTTTACCCTTTTTCTTAAATTTCGTTGCTTCTCACTTTAAAATTTTTTTAACATATTATTTTGCTCTTGTTCAACTTTTCATTTCTTATTCCTTTTTTTTCATTCTTTGTCTACATTTTTCTCCTGCTCCTTTTATTTATCTTACAAGTTCTCTAGACACTGACGAGTTGTTCACATCTCCATTTAATCTCCTCACATGGCATTTAATTTGCTGCATGCTATTAACACTTTCAATAGTGAAGCCAGATATATTTGTCAATGATCTTTTATTTACATTAAATCCACGCTCACATTCTGCATTTCTATGAGCTATGGATAATAACGTTTTAATGGGAGTTGTTAGTCTTTTATATTTAGAGTGTCCAAGCTGTTCTGTAATGCAGAATATATTGTACTAATACCTACCTACCATCATATATTTAGATTGAAATGTTTTAAAGTTGGTACCTTCATGTTCAGACAATACAGTCAGACTACATGCATTTTCAAAAAGACATCGACCAATTTCGGAGAAAAGAACGAAGCTTTCCAAAAATTGAAAAGGGATGTTCGACCTTATCTTTTAGGCATTCATTGTTGTGCTAACAGATTAGAATTAACTGTTACAGATGCTATTGTAAAAACAGCTTATTACTTGAAATTCGAAGAACCTTTAAATGATTCGTATGTAATATATAAATATTCTGCAAAAAAAATGGTCAGAATTACAAACTGTGGGAGAAGTACTAAACATAAAAATACTAAAACCTATAAAAGTTGGAATTCAGTGGATAAATTATTATGAGTGTGCTGCTATTGTTGTTTAGTAATGTTATGGAGCTTATTGTTTATTTAGAATCTCTTTTCTCAATCGAAGTCTAAAAATACAGTTCAAAGGCTGCAAATGCCATTAAAAAATATGAAATCACTAGAATTTATGTTGTTTCTGCTTTTTTTTTTTAACTTCTAAACTTACTCTCCACTTTAAGTAAAATTCTCCAAAGCAATTGTACAAACTTGACCTGTGCAAGATCAAAAATGCAAGCCATTCTACTTACATTTAAAAAATTGAAAAATGAAAACACTCTCGAAAAATTTGCAGATTTAGATAACATTGAGGACTTGAGCATTTCAGATGAAAACATAGTGTACAAGGGTATGAATTTGTCAGAAATTAAATTACAGACTAGAAAATTCCGTTCCTTTCAATATGATGCAAGCTTCTACATCATAAAAGTTGAAGTAATAAAAGAAGCAACACGTATAGTTGAATTATGTGGAAATTTCATTAGAACAAGATTTGAAAACTTTATTGATGACCCAGTTTTATCAGATTTCAAAGTGTTTGAGCCAAGCAATTGGCCAGTTGAAGGCAAAACTGAGCTGGTGGAGTACGGACAAGAAGAAATCAAGCTCCTCTGGTTCCATTTTAGTAACATACTTAAGGAAAAGGATTTATCGAAAACTGAAGCTTTGCTTCAATGAGAAATTCTAAAACTTCATGTTAAAGACACTTTAGAACACAAGATAAAGTGTCAAAAATACAGCGATGTGTGAAAAAACTTTACGACTAGCGATGAAAGGAATTACAAGGCTACTCTAAGTTTAATAGAAATCGAACTTATTATACCTATAAATACAGCAGAGTGTGAAAGGGGTTTTTCCTTAATGGGAAGGATAAAATCAGACTGAAGATCTAAACTAAAGCAAGCAATGCTTTCAAACTTAATGCAGTTATCTCTTAGCAAAGCTACCCTGGAAACCTTTAATCCAGAAAACGCTAAGCTATTCATCGGTGGTGGAAAGCTGGCCAACAGATACGTAGGCATAGTATAAGACCATATGGGCCCAGATCTAGACCCGTATACGAAACAACTAAACGTAAGTCAAGTAGCGATTCAAATGACGTTTTTTTTCTTTAAAAAGTGGTAGTAATTGAAACAGTGATCGAATTGGAAGGAAATAACTGATAGGAATGATGGGATGCAATCGTTACGTAGCGAAATTTTTTACAAATAATAAACTAAAATTGAAAGATTTGGTGGAATGGATACTTATGCTTATTTTTCAAGGAAAGTGACCTATTGAATAATTTTCTCAATGTATCTGCTTTGTATTGTTTTGTTCATTACAAATGAACATTCAATTATTTTTAAATGTTGCATTTGCTTGGCTTACATGCTTTAATACGATTTCTACACTTTCATTTTACCTGTTTTTAATGTTGAGGTTTACGTTCTATTATGTTAGTTACGTGTGTACCCCCCTGAATATGCATGAAATTTTGTATATTTAACATAGGAATATGTGAGTTGTAGCTCTGTAACCCCCTATATGAACTTGCTGTGTATGCCTATGTGTACACCTAACTAGTATTTAGTGCACCTGATTTAAAAAGTTAATTCCAACCCCTACCTTATGTACACGGAAAAACTAGAATCAAGCCCACAGATCAACTTTAGTAGTATTCTGTTTTCAAAATTATTTCATAATGTAAAAATAAAACTCCAAGCTTACAAAGATTTTGCTGCTTCATCGGTAACAATAAAATCTCTTCTTCAATCACTGAAAAATAGATTTGAAGATGTTTCAATCATAAATTCTATGAACATTTTGAATTTCAAAATTTGGGCCAGAAAATTTGGAAGAACATATAGGGACAGAGAAATTACCGAATGCATTACAATATTCAAAGACGTTATGCAAGAAAACAACTGTTCTGTTAAAGGTATCATATGTGAATGGACTTATTTTAAAAAAATGTTGTACACAAAATACAAGAATGTCTCCAAGTGTGATTGGAGTTCTGTAAATGAATTGAATACTATAAGGAATTTTTCATTGTTAATAGACTTGCTTCTCAGTTTTTTAACTCAGAGTGCAGATTG